>CM042686.1:179912755-180455118 GCA_023614405.1 Avena insularis
ATGACACTGGTGGATCCATGTGTGGTCTCTGAAGAGAACACACATTTCAATGACTCTGGTTGTTGTTAGTAAAAATAACACACATGCAATGTCTCTGGTTGTTGTTAGTAAAAAGAGCACACATGCAATGACACTGGTGGATCCATAGGTGGATTGTGAAAAGAATACACATGCAATGACACTGGTGGATCCATATGTGGTATGTGAAAAGAACACACATGATATGACTCTAGTTGTTGTTAGTAAAAAGAACACACATGCAATGACACTGGTGGATCCATGTATGGTCTCTGAAGAGAACACACATGCAATGACACCGGTGGATCCATATGTGCTATGTGAAAAGAACACACATGCAATGACTCCAGTTGTTGTTAGTAAAAAGAACACACATGCAATGAAACTAGTGGATGCATAGGTGGATTGTGAAAAGAACACACATGCAATGACACTGGTGGATCCATATGTGCTATGTGAAAAGAACACACATGCAATGACTCCAGTTGTTGTTAGTAAAAAGAACACACATGCAATGACACTAGTGGATCCATTTGTGGATTGTGAAAAGAACACACATGCAATGACACCGGTGGATCCATATGTGCTATGTGAAAAGAACGCACATGCAATGACTCCAGTTGTTGTTAGTAAAAAGAACACACATGCAATGACACTGGTGGATCCATGTGTTGTCTCTGAAGAGAACACACATCCAATGACTCTAGCTGTGGTTAATGAGAAGAACACACATATCGATGACACTGGTGGATCCGTATGTGGTATGTCAAAAGAATAGTCATGAAATGACTCCAGTTGTTAGGAAAAAGAACACACATGCAATGACACTAGTGGATCCATGTGTGGTCTTTGAAGAGAACACCCATGCAATGACTCTTGGTATTGTTAGTAAAAAGAGAACACACGCAATGACACTGGTGGATCCATAGGTGGATTGTGAAAATAACACATGCAATGACTCCAGTTGTTGTTAGTAAAAAGAACACACATGCAATGACACTGGTGGATCCATGTGTGGTCTCTGAAGAGAAAACACATTTCAATGACACTACTGGATCCATATGTGGTATGTGAAAAGAACACACATGCAATGACTCTAGTTGTTGTTAGTAAAAAGAACACACATGAATGACACCGGTGGATCCATGTGTGGTCTCTAAAGAGAACACACATGCAATGACACCGGTGGATCCATATGTGCTATGTGAAAAGAACACACATGCAATGACTCCAGTTGTTGTTAGTATAAGAACACACATGCAATGAAACTAGTGGATCCATAGGTGGATTGTGAAAAGAACACACATGCAATGACACTGGTGGATCCATATGTGCTATGTGAAAAGAACACACATGCAATGACTCCAGTTGTTGTTAGTAAAAAGAACACACATGCAATGACACTAGTGGATCCATTTGTGGATTGTGAAAAGAACACACATGCAATGACACCGGTGGATCCATATGTGCTATGTGAAAAGAACGCACATGCAATGACTCCAGTTGTTAGTAAAAAGAACACACATGCAATGACACTGGTGGATCCATGTGTGGTCTCAAGAAGAACACACATGCAATGACTCTGGTTGTTGTTAGTAAAAAGCGGAACACGCAATGACACTCGTGGATCCATAGGTGGATTATGAAAAGAACACACATGCAATGACACTGGTGGATCCATATGTGGTATGTGAAAAGAACACATATGCAATGACTCTAGTTGTTGTTAATAAAAAGAACACACATGCAATGACACTGGTGGATGCATGTGTGGTCTCCGAAGAGAACACACATGCAATGACTCTGACTGTTGTTATAAAAAAGAGCACACACGCAATGACACTGGTGGATCCGTAGGTGGTATGTGAAAAGAACACACATGCAATGACTCCAATTGTTGTTAGTAAAAAGAACACACATGCAATGACAATGGTGGATCCATGTCTGGTCTCTGAAGAGAATACACATGCAATGACTCTAGCTGTGGTTAATGAGTAGAACACACATTTCAATGACACTTGTGGATCCATATGTGGTATGTGAAAAGAATAGTCATGAAATGACTCCAATTGTTGTTAGTAAAAAGAACACACATGCAATGACACTGGTGGATCCATGTGTTGTCTCTGAAGAGAACACACATCCAATGACTCTAGCTGTGGTTAATGAGAAGAACACACATATCGATGACACTGGTGGATCCGTATGTGGTATGTCAAAAGAATAGTCATGAAATGACTCCAGTTGTTGTTAGGAAAAAGAACACACATGCAATGACACTAGTGGATCCATGTGTGGTCTTTGAAGAGAACACCCATGCAATGACTCTTGGTATTGTTAGTAAAAAGAGAACACATGCAATGACACTGGTGGATCCATAGGTGGATTGTGAAAATAACACATGCAATGACTCCAGTTGTTGTTAGTAAAAAGAACACACATGCAATGACACTGGTGGATCCATGTGTGGTCTCTGAAGAGAAAACACATTTCAATGACACTGCTGGATCCATATGTGGTATGTGAAAAGAACACACATGCAATGACTCCAGTTGTTGTTAGTAAAAAGAACACACATGCAATGACACTGGTGGATCCATGTGTGGTCTCTGATGAGAACACACATTTCGATGACACTGGTGGATCCATATGTGTTATGTGAAAAGAACACACATGCAATGACTCCAGTTGTTGTTAGTAAAAATAACACACATGCAATGACACTGGTGGATCCATGTGCGGTCTCTGAAGAGAACACACATTTCAATGACACTGCTGGATCCATATGTGCTATGTGAAAAGAACACACATGCAATGACTCCAGTTGTTGTTAGTAAAAAGAACACACATGCAATGACACTAGTGGATCAATAGGTGGATTGTGAAAAGAACACACATGCAATGACACTGGTGGATCCATATGTGGTATGTGAAAAGAACAAACATGCAATGACTCTAGTTGTTGTTAGTAAAAATAACACACATGCAATGACACTGGTGGATCCATGTGTGGTCTCTGGTCTCTAAAGAGAACACACATGCAATTACTCTGTTTGTTGTTAGGGAAAAAGACCACACATGCAATGACACTGGTGGATCCATAGGTGGATTGTGAAAACAACACACATGCAATGACTCTAGTCGTTGTTATTAAAAATAACACACATGCAATGACACTGATGGATCCATGTGTGGTCTCTGAAGAGAACACACATTTCAATGAGACTGGTGGATCCATATGTGGGATGTGAAAAGAACACACATGGAATGACTCCAGTTGTTGTTAGTAAAATAAGACACATGCAATGACACTGGTGGATCCATGTGTGGTCTCTAAAGAGAACACACATACAATGACACTGGTTGTTGTTAGTAAAAAGATCACACATGCAATGACACTTGTGGATCCATAGGTGGATTGTGAAAAGAACACACATGAATTGACACTAGTGGATCCATATGTGGTGTGTAAAAAGAACACACATGCAATGACTCTTGTTGTTGTTAGTAAAAAGAACACACATGCAATGACACTAGTGGATCCATGTGTGGTCTCTGAAGAGAACACACATTTCAATGACACTGGTGGATCCATATGGGGTATGTGAAAAGAACACACATGATATGACTCCAGTTGATGTTAGTAAAAATAACACACATGCAATGAAACTAGTGGATCCATATGTGCTATGTGAAAAGAACACACATGCAATGAATCCAGTTGTTGTGAGTAAAAAGAACACACATGCAATGACACTAGTGGATCCATAGGTGGATTGTGAAAAGAAAACACATGCAATGACACTGGTGGATCCATATGTGTTATGTGAAAAGAACACACATGCAATGACTCCAGTTGTTGTTAATAAAAAGAACACACATGCAATGACACTGGTGGATGCATGTGTGGTCTCTTAAGAGAACACACATGCAATGACTCTAGCTGTTGTTAGTAAAAAAGAGCACACATGTAATGACACTGGTGGATCCGTAGGTGGATTGTGAAAAGAACACACATGCAATGACTCCACTTGTTGTTAATAAAAAGTACACACATGCAATGACACTGGTGGATCCATGTGTGGTCTCTGAAGAGAACACACATTTCAATGACTCTGGTTGTTGTTAGTAAAAATAACACACATGCAATGTCTCTGGTTGTTGTTAGTAAAAAGAGCACACATGCAATGACACTGGTGGATCCATAGGTGGATTGTGAAAAGAACACACATGCAATGACACTGGTGGATCCATATGTGGTATGTGAAAAGAACACACATGATATGACTCTAGTTGTTGTTAGTAAAAAGAACACACATGCAATGACACTGGTGGATCCATGTATGGTCTCTGAAGAGAACACACATTTCAATGACACTGGTGGATCCATATGTGGTATGTGAAAAGAACACACATGCAATGACTCCAGTTGTTGTTAGTAAAAAGAACACACATGCAATGACACTGGTGGTTCCATGTGTGGTCTCTGAAGAGAACACACATTTCAATGACACTGGTGGATCCATATGTGGTATGTGAAAAGAACACACATGCAATGACTCCAGTTGTTGTTCGTAAAAATACCACACTTGCAATGACACTGGTGGATCCATGTGTGGTCTCTGAAGAGAACACACACGCAATGACTCTGGCTATTGTTAGTAAAAAGAGCACACATGCAATGACACTGGTGGATCCATAGGTGGATTGTGAAAAGAACACACATGCAATGACTCTAGTTGTTGTTAGTAAAAAGAACACACATGCAATGACATCAGGATCCATGTGGTCTCTAAAGCGAACACACATTTCAATAACACTGGTGGATCCATATGTGGTATGTGAAAAGAATAGTCATGAAATGACTCTAGTTGTTGTTAGTAAAAAGAACACACATGCAATGACACTGGTGGATCCATGTGTGGTCTCTAAAGAGAACACACATGCAATGACTCTGGTTGTTGTTAGTAAAAAGAGCACACATGTAATGACATTGGTGGATTCATGTGTGGTCTCTAAAGAGAACACACATTTCAATGACACTGGTGGATCCATATGTGGTATGTGAAAAGAACACACATGCAATGTCTCTGGTTGTTGTTAGTAAAAAGAACACACATGTAATGACACTGGTGGATCCATGTGTGGTCTCTGAAGAGAACATACATTTTAATGACACTGGTGGATCCATATGTGGTATGTGAAAAGAACACACATGAAATGACTCCAGTTGTTGTTAGTAAAAAGAACACACATGCAATGACACTGGTGGATCCATGTGTGGTCTCTAAAGAGAACACACAAGCAATGACTCTGGTTGTTGTTAGTAAAAAAGAGCACACATGTGATACATTTCAAATGTATCTATAATTTTTTATGTTCCATGCTTGGTTCTATCTACTTTCTTTTGTTTTGTCCACACTTTGGAGTACTTTTCATATGATTTCTTGGACTAACCTATTAACAAGAGTGACAGTGCCAGCTACCTGTTTTCTGCTGTTTTTGGTTCTAGGAAAGTCAGAAAATGAATATTCTCGGAATTGGACGGGACAAAAGCCAAAGTCAGTATTTCACCGAGGGACACCCGGAGCCAGAATACTAGACGGAGAGGGGCTAGGGCCTGGCCATGCCACACAGCCACGCTGGCCAGGGGCACAGCGCCAGGTGGTCCGCCGCCCAGCACCCCTCGGCCTCTCTTTCCGCCTATATATTGCCTTTGATACGAAAACCCTAAGTACCCGATCAAAAATCCACGAAAGAGTCTGTAGCCGCCGTCATCTCCATCCCTAGATAGGGAGGGATCTGAAGCACTTCCCGGCACCCTTCCGGAGAGGGGATTTCACCCTGGAGGCGTTCTTCATCATCATGCAAGCCTCCGGTGTGATGCGTGAGTAGTTCATCTCTAGACTACAGGTCGATGTAGTAGCTAGATGGCTGGTTCTCCTCCTTTGTGCTTTCATGTCTAGATCTCGTGAGCTCCGTTCATGATCAAGATCATCTATTTGTAATTCTGCATGTTGTGTTTGCGGGGATCCGATGGATATTGAGATGCTATTTTAGATTGATTATTGATTCTATCATGTCTTTGTTATTTGTGATCTTGCATGCTTTTCGTTGTTAGTAGCTATCTTGGCCAAGTAGATGCTAGCAACTCCAAGAGTTAGTATTTATGCTCGATAGTGGGTTCATGCCTCTGGTAATCTGGGGAAGTGACAGAAATCTCTAAGGTACTAGATGTGCTGTTGCTACTAGGGAGAAAACAACAATCCTTTGTTCATAGAACAATCGTATTGTTTACTTTACACGCAATTCGTAATGCAATTATCCGTTGCTTGCAACTTAATACTGGAGGGGGTTCGGATGATAACCTGAAGGTGGATTATTAGTCATAGATGCAGTTGGATGGCGGTCTATGTATAATGTTGTATTGCCCAATCAAGTCTCAAAGGAGTCAAGATGATTAGTATATGCTTGTATGCTTTCTCGATGTTTGTCAATTGCCCCGCTGTAATTTGTTCACCCATCATGTTATCTATCTTAAGGAGATCCATCTCCAGTGAACTATGGACCCCGGTCCTTTCTTTTACATTCAATCTACAATCAACTATTTACTGCTTTGTGTTTACTTTCTGCAAACTATTACTTCCTTCCATTCGATACGTTTAATCCTTTGTTTTCAGCAAAACCGGTGAGATTGACAACCTCATCGCATGTTGGGGATAGAGTTCTGTGGTTGTGTTGTGCAGGTCTCCACGTTGCTGCTGGCACCGGTAGTGCACCCTGCCAAAGTTGAGCTAGCTTCACCTTTGGGGTGTTTCCTTGCTCCTACTAGATTGATAACCTTGTTTTCATACTGAGGGAAAACTTGCTATTGTGCTCATCATACCTTCCTCTTGGGATTCCCCAATGAGCTTGATATATTTTGGGCCATCAAGCATATTTTATGGCACCGTTGCCGGGGAGTCAAGGTCATCTTCACAAGGGGAGTCCCTCATAACCAATATCTTTACTTTGTTGTTTTTGTTTTGCTTAGTTTATTTTCTGCTTTGTATGCTTGTTTCTTTTATCAAAAATACAAAAAAATTAGTTCCTACTATAGTTGTTATTTTCGTTGGTCGATTATTGTCTTGCTTTATCATGCTTTCAATCAATGGTTGGTTTCTTTGAAACTGAATCTAGTTGGCAAGGTGGGTTCATGGAAGAACAAAGATATTATTATAAGGAACACCGCTTGTCACAAAAAGGGAAACACTTATGGGAACAAATTGATGAAGTGTATACCATTGCTAGAAACGTGTGCTCTACTTATAATGTTACTTATTGCTTTGATAAATCTTGTTGCTGTAAGAGGTATAAACACCTCCCTTTTCAATGTGAGTATAATGATGATGTTACCATATCGTCTTATGTTAAGGGAAATTATGACTTTTATGATGTGGAACAAATTGAAGAATTTATTGTTTGGAAGGGTGCATTCGAACTTGCTTATTTGATTGAAAAAATTGATGATGCACCTTATAAATATGACGTTTATGGTATACTTAAATTTTTCTTTGATAATTACAAGCAAGAAAATGGCTATATTCTTGAATATCTTAATAGATGCTCTCCACCAGCGGAAGAGACTAATGCCTTGCAGGAGCCTATGGAATGCTGAAACTAGAAGCTCATTGGATGAAAAAGCAGAAGAGAGTGATGATCAAGGGGAGGAACAATGGATCTACCCATTCCTACCTTCTAATGAGAGTAACTCTTTACCCCTTACATTATTTGATTGTCCCCCATGCTTACCAAAGGAGGACGAATGTCATGTTCCTAAGGATTCTTTTGAAAATGTTCATGATAAAGCTCTAGTGTTTGTAGATCATGAAAAGCATGCTTTATGTGATAGATATATTGTTGAGTTTATTCATGAGGCTACTGAAAATTATTATGAGAGAGGAAAATATGGTTGTAGAAGTTTTCATGGTACTGAAACACCTCTCTATGTGCTGAAAGTTTTGAAGTTACTTTTGTTTAATCTTCCTATGCCTGTCACTTTGTTCTTTGTGAGTTTATTTACGTATAAGATTCCTATGCATAGGAAGTGGGTTAGACTTAAATGTGTTTTGAATTTTTCTTCTTGATGGTTTCTTTTACTTCAATTCATATTTCTTATGTGAGCATCATCTAAATTATCATGCCTAACTTAAAGGCGTTAAAAAAAAGTACTTATTGGGAGATAACCCAAAAGTTTTAGATGAGTCTTCGAAGTTATTACCTCTGTAATAACCGCTCCTTATCCTTTTTATTTTCTTTTTGTGCAAAGAGTAATCTCTAATAAGAGAGAAGTAATGATTGGGAAAGTTGCTGTCCCGAAATAGATTTTTGTGCTTCACCGTAAAAATTCGTGTAAAATCTCTGTACGTCCTTTTGAGGCGTGAATTTTTTGGCTTCTGCCCCAGGTTGTTATCTAACTTTCGTTAGTTCAACACTTTTTGATTTGAGCAACATAAGGTCTTCCAAAAAATTCGTCTTTACCTGCTGGTCTGTTTTGACAGATTTCTGCCATTTTCTGCATTTGCTTCTTGTTGGTTGCTTTTTGAGTTGTTTTGGGGAATTGAGCTTTTTGAGGGAAGTGCTACAGTAGCTTGTGTTTTAATGGAAGCTTTATTGGTGTTGGAGCTGAACCTAAAGACCTATTATCTTGAGTGCACTAATGTTGCTAAAAAAGATTGTGTGAAGTTTTGTATGAAGGAAAATTTTCAGGTGTATAGAAGGAATGAGTAATGAGATGAAGGATGGACTAAAGATCAAGCTTGGGGATGCCACGCGTGTCACCCCAAGAAATATCCAAGAAGTACAAGCGTCAAAGCTTGCGGATGCCCAAGGCATCCCCTTCTTCATCAATAAAAATCCCAGGTTTCTTGCAAACGCTTCATTTTTATTGTTTCATGCACAGTTGTGTTGTTCTTGGAGCATCTTCTTTTTTGTTTTATTTTTGGTTTTTTATTTGCTTGGTTTTCTTAGTTTGCTGAATAAATTGGTTGGACCCCCCTCTTTCATACATTAGTTTTCAAATAGTTTGGTTTGGGTTGGAAAAGAGTAGGAAAGTTCATGCTTAAGTGGTAAAGAGAGCGTGTTTTTGACTGTGGCATATGCTTTGTCATGCCATGATTGATATTGTTTTGGCTTTATGATTAGTATTCTTTGCTGTAGCATGACTTGTTATAAAAAATTGAGATTGCTTAATGTTCCATTGAAGAATCATGCATTGTTTTAGCATATTAAAGCAAAGTATTGTGGTATTCTCCTTTGACGCTTTATTTGGGTTGACTTGGCGCATGCTCACACCATGTTATGACTATCCCAAGTCACCATAGCCTTTATGATCCTTTAGTTTTCAACTTGTAGTATCACTTTATGCCTTGATCAATGATGTTTTGTCGCTCTGCATGATTATGGCCATTATTGCTCTCTTAGTTTGTCGCTCCCAGTCTTTTTCTAGCCTCCACAACCAAGTATGAGTTCTACTCATGCATCCAACTCCTAAAACCAACTTATTCGAAAGAGTCCACCATACCTACCTATTAGCTGATGCTATTCCAAGTATATTCATGTTTTTGTTTACCTTCCAAATTAAACTTGTTATGAGAAAACTAGTGATTAAAGCTCTCACGAACTATATGGCACACTTTACTTTTCTTGCACATAATAAACTTGAACCATTGGGTCCTTCTTTGTTGCGTATATGCTTGTGCTTTATAAGTTGAAGTTAGCAGAACCATGTATCATGGGGAACGCTTTCAACATTGCACATGTACTTTGTACCCCATTGATATCATGTTCTTTTGCTTATGGATCCCACCGGTGTGAAATAAAAGTGGAACTTGTAAGATCATGGAGTTTGTATGTGTGTTAGAGAAACTCCTGGGCCGCTAGCCTAAGCCATGCCTAATCATGGTGGAAACTTGCAACATCACCATAATGAGCACTCTATGAAGCATCCTCAATAAAAACCTATGCAAATAGCAAATAAAAAGATTGTTGAGATGCTCATTGTCTGCTTGCCATGTCATTTTGATTATAGGATAGCTCCTGTATCATGTGCAAGGGGTACCCCGTTGGCGGTTCTTTATGATACATATGTACTTACAATGACAAGAGCTTACTTGTGACTAAAGTTGAGTAGCATGAGGTTCGGTCTTTGTAAGTAAGGGGCATGCGACTTCGGTTTATAACTTGTGAAGAATATCCTCTTAGTTGTGTCACTTTAACCTTAATCACCTTCAAGATGCTTATGATAGGGGCAATGAGAGCTGAAATCTAATAAGTACCATAATTTTTGGAAGCTCTTTATGAGACTTGAATCCCTACTTCCTTCTATGAAGGCCTTTCTTCCACTTATATATTGAGTCTCCACCTTCTATCTTTATGCACCTACTTTGAGAGCATAGTGGCCATTCTTAGTTCTATGTGCATTGTCCCAAGACTTGTTGATTGATGCATACCTTGATATTGCTTGTTTTAAACTATTTGTATCTAGTCACTCTTATGAACTTTGAAGGTGTCCTATGCATTTATGTTTGCTACTCTATGAGGGACAACCTGAATGCCATTATGCTATGTTTTCTTTATGTGAAACAAACAAACGTCTTGCAAAGCATTGTTATTCATGAATCTTTTGTTTGTGCCTTTTCATGTTGCAACATAGTTTCTTTGTCTTATTGCTAGAACTTTGTCTTTCATGTTATGATTGAAGTACTATGATCCCAGCTTTGAATGTTTTGCAAATACTTTGATCAAGTTTATGATGGTGCATGTCACCTCAAAAATTATTCTTTCTTTTTATCACTTACCTACTCGAGGACGAGCAAGAGTTAAGCTTGGGGATGTTGATACATTGCAAATGTATCTATAATTTTTGATGTTCCATGCTTGGTTTTATCTACTTTCTTATGTTTTGTCCACACTTTGGAGTACTTTTCATATGATTTCTTAGACTAACCTATTAACAAGAGCCACAGTGCCAGCTGCATGTTTTCTGCTGTTTTTGGTTCCAGGAAAGTCAGAAAATGAATATTCTTGGAATTAGATGGGACAAAAGCCAAAGTCAGTATTTCACCGAGGGACACCTAGAGCGAATCTGAAGAGAGTGGGGCTCACCACACCACTGGCCATGCTGCCCGGCTCACGCCAGGTGGTCTGGCCGCCCTAGGCACCCCCTTGGCCTCTCCTTCCACCTATATAATGACTCCGATACGGAAACCCTAAGTACCCGATCAAAAATCCACGAAAGAGTCTGTAGCCGTCATCATCTCCATCCCTAGATCCGGCGGGATCTGAAGCTTTTCCCGGCACCCTGTCGGCGAGGCCCTAGAGGCCTTCTTCATCATCATGCAAGCCTCCGGTGTGAGGCGTGAGTAGTTCATCTCTGGACTACGGGTCCATGTAGTAGCTACATGGCTGGTTCTCCTCCTTTGTGCTTTCATGTCTAGATCTTGTGAGCTCCGTTCATGATCAAGATCATCTATTTGAAATTATGCATATTGTGTTTGCAGGGATCCGATGGATACTGAGATGCTATTTTAGATTGATTATTGATTCTATCATGTCTTTGTTATTTGTGATCTTGCATGCTTTCCGTTGTTAGTAGCTATGTTGGCCAAGTAGATGCTAGCAACTCCAAGAGTTAGTATTTATGCTCGATAGTGGGTTCATGCCTCTGGTAATCTGGGGAAGTGACGAAATCTCTAAGGTACTAGATGTGATGTTGCTACTAGGGAGAAAACAACAATCCTTTGTTCATAGAACAATCATATTGTTTACTTTACACGCAATTCATAATGCAATTATCCATTGCTCGCAACTTAATACTGGAGGGGGTTCGGATGATAACCTGAAGGTGGATTATTAGTCATAGATGTAGTTGGATGGCGGTATATGTATAATGTTGTAATGCCTAATCAAGTCTCAAAGGAGTCAAGATGATTAGTATATTCTTGTATGCTTTCTCGATGTTTGTCAATTGCCCCGCTGTAATTTGTTCACCCAGCATTTTATCTATCTTAAGGAGAGCCACCTCTAGTGAACTATGGACCCCGGTCCTTTCTTTGACATTCAATCTACAATCAACTGTTTACTGCTTTGTGTTTACTTTCTGCAAACTATCACTTCCTTCCATTCGATACGTTTAATCATTTGTTTTCAGCAAAACCGGTGAGATTGACAACCTCATCGCAAGTTGGGGACAGAGTTCTGTGGTTGTGTTGTGCATGTCTCCATTCTTTCTGGCACCGATAGTCATACGCCAAAGTTCAGCTAGCTTCACCTTTGGGGTGTTTCCTTGGTCCTACTGGATTGATAACCTTGGTTTCGTACAGAGGGAAAACTTGCTGCTGTGCTCATCATACCTTCCTCTTGGGGTTCCCCAACGAGCTCGATATTTCGGCCATCAACATGCAATGATACTTGTGGATCCATAGGTGGATTGTGAAAAGAACACACATGCAATGACACTGGTGGATCCATATGTGGTATGCGAAAAGAACACACATGCTATGACTCCAGTTGTTGTTAGTAAAAAGAACACACATGCAATGACACTTGTGGATCCATGTGTGGTCTTTGAAGAGAACTCACATTTCAATGACACTGGTGGATCCATATGTGGTATGTGAAAAGAATAGTCATGAAATGACCCCAGTTGTTGTTAGTAAAAAGAACACACATGCAATGACACTGGTGGATCCATGTGTGGTCTCTGAAGAGAACACACATGCAATGACTCTGGTTGTTGTTAGTAAAAAGAGCACATATGCAATGCCACTGGTGGATCCATAGGTGTATTGTGAAAAGAACACACGTGCAATGACTCTAGTTGTTCTTAGTAAAAAGAACACACATGCAATAACACTGGTGGATCCATGTGTGGTCTCTGAAGAGAACACACATGCAATAACTCTGGTTGTTGTTAGTAAAAATAACACACATGCAATGACTCTGGTTGTTGTTAGTAAAAAGAGAACACATACAATGACATTGGTGGATCTATTTGTGGTCTCTGAAGAGAAAACACATTTTAATGACACTGGTGGATCCATATGTGGTATGTGAAAACAACACACATGCAATGACTCCAGTTGTTGTTAGTAAAAAGGACACACATGCAATGACACTGGGGGATCCATGTGTGGTCTCTGAAGAGAACACACATGCAATGACACTGGATGTTGTTAGTAAAAATAGCACACATGCATTGACACTGGTGGATCCATAGGTGGATTGTGAAAAGAACACACATACAATGACAAAGGTGAGTCCATATGTGGTATGTGAAAATAACACACATGCAACGTTTCTGGTTGTTGTTAGTAAAAAGAGAACACATGCAATGACATTGGTGGATCTATTTGTGGTCTCTGAAGAGAACACACATTTCAATGACACTGGTGGATCCATATGTGGTATGTGAAAATAACACAATGCAATGACTATAGTTGTTGTTAGTAAAAAGAACACACATGCCATGACATTGGCGGATCCATGTGTGGTCTCTAAAGAGAACACACATGCAATGACACTGGTTGTTGTTAGTAAAAAGAGCACACATGCGTTGACACTGGTGGATCCATAGGTGGATTGTGAAAAGAACACACACACAATGACACTGGTGGATCCATATGTGGTATGTGAAAAGAACACACATGCAATGACTCTGGTTGTTGTTAGTAAAAAGAACACACATGCAATGAAATTAGTGGATCCATGTGTGGTCTCTGAAGAGAACACACATTTCAATGACACTGGTTGTTGTTAGTAAAAATAACACACATGCAATGAATGTGCTTGTTGTTAGTGAAAAGAGCACACATGCAATGACACTGGAGGATCCATGTGTTGTCTCTGAAGAGAACACACATTTCAATGACACTGGTGGATCCATATGTGGTATGTGAAAAGAACACACAGGCAATGACTCTAGTTGTTGTTAGTAAAAAGAACACACATGCAATAACACTGGTGGATCCATGTGTGGTCTCTGAAGAGAACACACATGCAATAACTCTGGTTGTTGTTAGTAAAAATAACACACATGCAATGTTTCTGGTTGTTGTTAGTAAAAAGAGAACACATGCAATGACATTGGTGGATCTATTTGTGGTCTCTGAAGAGAACACACATTTCAATGACACTGGTGGATCCATATGTGGTATGTGAAAAGAACACAATGCAATGACTTCAGTTGTTGTTAGTAAAAAGAACACACATGCCATGACATTGGCGGATCCATGTGTGGTCTCTAAAGAGAACACACATGCAATGACACTGGTTGTTGTTAGTAAAAAGAGCACACATGCATTGACACTGGTGGATCCATAGGTGGATTGTGAAAATAACACACACACAATGACACTGGTGGATCCATATGTGGTATGTGAAAAGAACACACATGCAATGACTCTGGTTGTTGTTAGTAAAAAGAACACATATGCAATGAAATTAGTGGATCCATGTGTGGTCTCTGAAGAGAACACACATTTCAATGACACTTGTAGATACATATATGGTATCTGAAAAGAACCCACATGAAATGACTCCAGTTGTTGTTAGTAAAAAGAACACACATGCAATGACACTGGTGGATCCATGTATGGTCTCTGAAGAGAACACACATGCAATGGCTCTGGTTATTGTTAGTAAAAAGAGCACACATGCAATGACACTGGTGGATCCATAGGTGGATTGTGAAAAGAACACACATGCAATGACACTGGTGGATCCATATGTGGTATGTGAAAAGAACACACATGCAATGACTCCATTTGTTTGTAGTAAAAAGAACACACATGCAATGACACTGGGGGATCCATGTGTGGTCTCTGAAGAGAACACACATGCAATGACTCTGGCTGTTGTTAGTAAAAAAGAGCACACATGCAATGACACTGGCGGATCCATAGGTGGATTGTGAAAAGAACACACATGCAATGACTCCAGTTGTTGTTAGTAAAAAGAACACACATGCAATGACACTGGTGGATCCATGTGTGGTCTCTCAAGAGAACACACATTTCAATGACTCTGGTTGTTGTTAGTAAAAATAACACACATGCAATGACTCTGGTTGTTGTTAGTAAAAAGAGCACACATGCAATGACATTGGTGCATCCATGTGTGGTCTCTGAAGAGAACACACATTTCAATGACACTTGTGGATCCATATGTGGTATGTGAAAAAACACACATGCAATGACTCAAGTTGTTGTTAGTAAAAAGAACACACATGCAATGACATTGGCGGATCCATGTGTGGTCTCTGAAGAGAACACACATTTCAATGACACTGGTGGATCCATATGTGGTATGTGAAAAGAACACACATGCAATGACTCTGGTTGTTGTTAGTAAAAAGAACACACATGCAATGACACTGGTGGATCCATGTGTGGTCTCTGAAGAGAACACACATGCAATTACCTCTGGTTGTTTTTAGTAAAAAGAGCACACATGCAATGACACTGGTGGATCCATAGGTGGATTGTGAAAAGAACACAAATGCAATGACACTAGTGGATCCATATGTGGTATGTGAAAAGAACACACATGCAATGACTCTAGTTGTTTTTAGTAAAAAGAACACACATGCAATGACACTGGTGGATCCATGTGTGGTCTCTAAAGAGAACACACATTTCAATGACACTTGTGGATCCATATGTGGTATGTGAAAAGAATAGTCATGAAATGACTCCAGTTATTGTAATTAAAAAGAACACACATGCAATGACACGGGTGGATCCATGTGTGGTCTTTGAAGAGAACACACATGCAATGACTCTGGCTATTGTTAGTAAAAATAGCACACATGCAATGCCACTGGTGGATCCATAGGTGGATTGTGCAAAAAACACACATGTAATTGCTCTAGTTGTTGTTAGTAAAAAGAACACACATGCAATGACACTGGAGGATCCATGTGTGGTCTCTGAAGAGAACACACATTTTAATAACACTGGTGGATCCATATGTGGTATGTGAAAATAATAGTCATGAAATGACTCCAGTTGTTGTTAGTAAAAAGAACACACATGCAATGACACTGGTGGATCCATGTGTGGTCTTTGAAGAGAACACACATGCAATGACTCTGGTTGTTGTTAGTAAAAAGAGCAGACATGCAATGACACTGGTGGATCCATAGGTGCATTGTGAAAAGAACACACATGCAATGACACTGGTGGATCCATATGTGGTATGTGAAAAGAACACACATGCAATGACTCCAGTTGTTGTTAGTAGAAAGAACACACATGCAATGACACTGGTGGAGAGACCACACATGCAATGACTCTGGTTGTTGTTAGTAAAAAGAGCACACATGCAATGACATTGGTGGATCCATGTGTAGTCTCTAAAGAGAACACACATTTCAATGACACTGGTGGATCCATATGTGGTATGTGAAAAGAACACACATGCAATGACTCTAGTTGTTGTTAGTAAAAAGAACTCACATGCAATGACACTGGTGGATCCATGTGTGGTCTCTGAAGAGAACACACATTTCAATGACACGGGTGGATCCATATGTGGTATGTGAAAAGAACACACATGAAATGACTCTAGTTGTTGTTAGTAAAAAGAACACACATGCAATGACACTGGTGGATCCATGTGTGGTCTCTGAAGAGAACACACATGCAATGACTCTAGCTATTGTTAGTAAAAAGAGCACACATGCAATGACACTGGTGGATCCATAGGTGGATTGTGAAAAGAACACACATGCAATGACTCTGGTGGATCCATATGTGGTATGTGAAAAGAACACACATGCAATGTCTCCGGTTGTTGTTAGTAAAAAGAACACACATGCAATGGCACTGGTGGATCCATGTGTGGTCTCTGAAGAGAACACACATTTCAATGACACTGGTGGATCCATATGTGGTATATGAAAAGAATAGTCATGAAATGACTCCAGTTGTTGTTAGTAAAAAAACACACATGCAATAACACTGGTGGATCCATGTGTGGTCTCTGAAGAGAACACACATGCAATGACTCTGGCTGTTGTTAGTAAAAAGAGCACACATGCAATGACACTGGTTGTTGTTAGTAAAAAGAACACACATGCAATGAAACTAGTGGATCCATGTGTGGCCTCTGAAGAGAACACACATTTCAGTGACACTTGTGGATCCATATATGGTATCTGAAAAGAACCCACATGTAATGACTCTAGTTGTTGTTAGTAAAAAAGAACACACATGCAATGACACTGGTGGATCCATGTGTGGTCTCTGAAGAGAACACACATGCAATGACTCTGGTTATTGTTAGTAAAAAGAGCACACATGCAATGACACTGGTGGATCCATAGGTGGATTGTAAAAAGAACACATGCAATGACACTGGTGGATCCATATGTGGTATGTGAAAAGAACACACATGCAATGACTCCAGTTGTTGTTAGTAAAAAGAACACACATGCAATGACACTGGTGGATCCATGTGTGGTCTCTTAAGAGAACACACATGCAATGTCTCTGGCTGTTGTTAGTAAAAAGAGCACACATGCAATGACACTGGTGGATCCATAGGTGGATTGTGAAAAGAACACACATGCGATGTGACGAGGGTTTAACTCGTCAATGCCCATTGTTCTGGACTTGGGTTTTGGAGAAGGAGGGAGCGCTGGAGACATCTATCGGTTAGTAAACAAGCACACAGGGGACAAAGGATTTACCTAGGTTCAGTCCTCGTAGAGGTCCCTACTCCTGCTTGTCTGCTCGTGGAATTATCGAGGGAGTCGAAAGTTACAATGATGCGCATATGAAATCTGGCGAGGGTTGTGAAAGCTAGGGCTACGTGTGTCCTCCTCGCCGCCCCCTCCTAGCCTTTATATAGATAGGCTAGGTCTCGGGTAGCAGGTCGATCCGGTTACAACTTAGGGTTTTCCCCTTCAAACTTTCTATCTTTAGCTTCTTCTTGTCCTTCAAGCAATTGAGAGTCCATAGGTTACTCGAGTCCCTCCATCCGAGTCTTGGCGACACCATGGGCCTGTACGTATTTGGGCCGTATATACCAAGCTCGAGTACCTGTAGGGTATACCCTTGTCAGTAGCCCCCGAGTGTCCAGTGGAATCGCAGATTCGACTAGGGACTTTTGAAGCCTTCGAGTGCCTGAATGAGTATATTCCGATTGTTTTTGTTCGTGTCATAGGGATTGTTGATATACGTGCCTGATATGACCGAAGTATCGGTATCAGTTAACCACCTTAGGGTGAAACAACGCAATCTACTCGAATTCGAGTCCCCGGACTCGAATCCGGAAAAGTGCTGGTGTAATTCGACTCAGGCCGCGGAGGTCTTATAGGAGTCGAATTCCAGTTATATGGGTGTGAGCACTTGACGCGTCCGTCAAGGCATGTTCATCGTGCCTGTGGGCGCGGATATATTTCTGGTAGTGCACAGTTAAATGCATTGCCAGGCCTTATTCAGGTCTTACCTTCACACCGTAGGCGCGGCATCCGAATTTTATCATTGCGGAGACGATTCGGGTAACCCAGGAGACGCAGTCTCTTTGTAGGGGAAAAATTATGAGGCGGTGTCGCCATGAGTTTCGAGTGCGGATGTTATCAACACACAGTTTTTTGCTCAAATAATCATAGGGTGCGCGACCAGCGCTCCCTATGGGAGTAGCCCCCGAGTGCCTGGTTGAGTCGAAGACTCAGGCAGGGACTAAAAACCTTTGCGACTACTGTCGTCTTTTGCTTGCTTGTTCGGTTGATGACCCGGGCAGGTAGTAAAATACCTTTGCGACTGCTATCATCTTTGCCTGCTTGTTTCATTCGATGACCCAGGCAGGTGCAAAAATATTTTCGCGACTGATGTCATCTTTTGCCTGCCTGTTTCTGGCGCTCCCTATGGGAGTAACCCATGTTCATAATCGAACTGTGTTTCGAGTGGTTGGGTTTGCCTTTTGTAATTGTCCATGTTCCTGCAAAAAGAAAGGAAAAATTGTAGGGTGCGCGGCCAGCGCTCCCTATGGGAGTAGCCCCCGAGTGCTTGGTGGAGTCGAAGACTCCAGCAAGGACTAAAAATAGTCGAAGTTCTCCATTGCATAGCCTTTGGTGACGTCAGTGCTGACGCTTGTATGACCTTAGTTGCCCGCGTGAGCGGTTTTGACGGGACGTGACGAGCTGTGGGTCCCACTTTCTGACTTTGATTTGACTGGGCATGCGTAATCTTATTTTTAACTGTGCCTCCTCGATTTCCGCGCGTAATGGTAGAAGTGGGGGGACGGTTCGCGCTTCCTCTTCTCCACGTGTCCTCCGCGATGCGTGCCACGTGTTCAATAGGGTTTTTGTTAGCCATTGGATTGCATCTTCCAGGGGTTAAGTAGCGATGCTACAGCGGTAATTTTCCCATCTATGTTCTTTCTTTTCCTGCTGCCATTGCCATTGCCCTTTGCTTTCCTGCTTTCCTCTGCGCCCATCTGCTCTACGACGCTGGACCAACTCTGTTTGTTCCCCAGCTATTTTCTTCGCTCTCATCGCTGCCGCGCAATGGGGAAGAAGAAGGGAGGCGCTGTCGCTGAATCCGCGGCCACCCTCACTGCAGCGAAGAAGAAGGGTGGCTCCGCTGCTGCGGCCACCAGCACCACCGCCGCCGGGAAGAAGAAGGTCGAGGGCACCCGCGTGACTAATGGCGCTTGGCGCCCCTCCATCATCAAAGCGTCGGATCTCCATCTTCTTCACCAAGACGGAGTGATCTCTGCATCAGTCGCTGATTCAGGCCCCGGGTGAGACTGCTCTGTGCCTCCTGCTGGTTATCGAGTGATGTTTCTTGCATTCATCATTCGTGGTCTTTCCTTGCCTCTTCACCCCTTTCTTCGGGGTCTTCTTTGTTTCTATGGGCTCCAGCTCCATCAGCTGTCCCCAAATTCTCTCCTCCACATTACTTGTTTCATCACCCTCTGCGAGTGCTGGCTCGGAATCGAGCCGCACTTTGGTCTTTTCAAACGCATTTTTAAATTGAAGGCCACCGTGATCCGCTCTTTGGTTTATGACGTAGGTGGTTGCGGAATAATGTTGATCCATCCGCCACCTACTTCGATATCAAGCTCACCAAGTCCGTCCAGGGATGGAGGGACAAATGGTTTTATGTGCGCGACTAGAAGGCCAAGGACGAGCACTTTGGTCTCGCTCCTTTCGATCCCACGACTCCCTGCAAGAAGATGCGTTCTTGGAAGAACGTGATCATGCCTTCCGAACTCGCGGAGACAGACGTGTTATATCAGCGCGTCTGCGACCTCGAGAGTCGCATAGACGCAGAAGAGGGAGGTTGCGCCCTTGTCAGGACTTGGCTCCGTCGTCGCCCAAATTTCTCCGTGCTGTGGTGCATCCCATGTTCCAATGGGGTGGCGCTGATGATCCCACTCGCGTGTCTGCCGATGGCATGTCCGCGAGTGAGGTAGATAAGACGGTGTGACTGGTCGCGAAGTATACCCTCAAGGATGTGCTTCCGAACGAGCCAGTCGTTCCTCCTTTCGATGCTTCGAATCCTCCTCCTGAGGTATGGTTGTGCTACGTAGTAGCGTATTTTCTTGATTGCGTCTTCTGTTGCTTATCTATTTTACTTTTGTATGTAGGAGTGGGCGGTGTCGCCTTGCATGTCTCCCCTCCCTGAGGGGATTATTCCTCGTGAGGCTATGGAAGAGGACCAGTTTGAGTCGACTGTCCCTTCCGATGTTGAAGAGGAAGCCCCCGAGTCCGAGAGTCCGGATACTCGCAAGTGTTCGTGTAGCGAGGATTCCGACGCGTCGACTCCTTCCACTCCAGGGGGCACGACTGTTGGTGCGGAGTCGCCAATTCCCGCCGTTCCTATGAGGGTTGTGGCACCGTCTTCTCGCAAGAAGATGTGGTTGCCCAAGGAATCTTCGTCGGAGTCAACAGAGGCCACATTTGATCTTGGTAGATTTGACTGGTAAGTTTGCTAGTAAATTCGTTCGCCACTTGTTTTCTTCTTGTTGGCTTTTTCCCTGTAGTTTCCTTATCTGAGTGCGGATTTTGTCTTGCAGTCAAGAGGCGTCGTCATCTTCTGGTGACGTCGAATTTTTGAAGGAGTCAGGAGTCGCGACCTCAAAGGCCAAAATAGAGGTCGAGCGTGCTCCTTCTCCTTCGGCGGCGGCCCACTCCGGGCACAATTGTTCGAGCTCTCCTCACGTAGGGGAGCATCGAGTAGTAGCTCGGATGATGGTTCAGCAATCTTCTTCGGAGTCGCTGGAGGACCATGTAAGTATATCTCTCTCTCTTTTTTTTATAACCTGGCAGTCAACGCCCTTTTGTTGCCTTCTGCTGATTCCTTGTTTTTGTGCGACAGCTCCTTGTAAAGGAAGCCGCGCAGGTGGCGGAGCAAGTGATGGCGATAGGTCGCCAGCATGCGATGCTGGAGAAGCGCCACCGCGTGGTCGAGAGTGAGTGTTCTATACTTATTCTTGTCATCTTCTCTGCATACTGGTATCATCGACTGACAGCCAAATTTTGACTGTCCTATAGCTGAGCATAATGCCTTATTGCGTGACGTCGCCACGTTGGAAAAGACTCTGGCCGCAGCTGTGAAGGGGCGCGACGAGGCAATCGCGGCTCGTGATGAAGCCCAGAAGCGCGAAGAGGATCTGCGTGCCTCCTTTGTGGCCAGGGAGAAGTTGTTTGAAGAGCAACTGTTCTCAGTCGCCAAGGCCCTCTCAGGTATCTTTTACTCGGCGGATATTTTTATTGATGTTCTTCTCTTCCTCTGTGGCGCCGGTGGCATTTAGAAGTTTGATCCGTGTGTGTTTTTTGGTGTAGATGCTGGTGGCTTGAGTTTTAATCCACGAGTCCTTGGTCGCGATGACGCTCTGGCGGGCGCGGTATCTGCGGTCGAAGACCGTAGCGCCGCTATCCAAAATACGTTGTCCAAAGCCAAGGCCACCCTGAGTCGCCTCTGGGAGGAGCTGATGCCGAAGGCAGAGCTGGTTGACAATGTCGAGGAGCTGGTGGAGTCACTCGCTGGGGGTGTGCCTGCCACGTACAAGAATTCCCTCCGCGCAGCCGGCGCGACCATGTCGCTAGCCATGGTGCAAGCTCACGGAGTCGAAGTGGATCCCTCGGCGGTGTCGAAGACAATGCCCGTTGGCGCAGATGGTCAGCAGGTAGTGTTCGCTCCCTTTGCGACTGCCTGTGCCAAATATGGCCATTCCTTGATAAACACCGTTGCCAAGTACTCGGAGGAGCTCAATCGTGCCAAGAAGGCGGCGAAAACTTCGGCCTCAGGGGCCGGCGTAAAGTCAGTGGCATCTGATATTGCCACGGACTTGATGAAGCCCCCGAAGTCCTCGAAGTCGAAGAAGCCAGCTGCTCCGTAGTTAGTTTCGTGTAATAGCTGATGAACTCGCTCTTTTGATTGTAGCTCATGCCTGTTGGTGGATGTGTTTGTACATACTTTTATTGATCCTGAATGCACCTGTTACTTTTGGCTTTTGAGTTGGTCGCCTTATTTTGCTTCTGGCTTGATTTTTGGTAGGGTACATCAAGCGGCCCTGTGGGGGGAACCCTGGACTCGCCATCTTTTAAGGATGCAACGGTACCATCTTGCTCCAGAGTAGAGGAGCTTTCCTTGCTTTCGCGACTTCGTGACCGCGTTAAGCAGCTAGAGCGTGAGTTTCCCGTGATCCGTGGTAGCGCCGACATGTGGAAGTAAAAGGCTGAAAAAGCCGCCGCCCGCGAGCAATATCTGCCTGGCGAGGTGACGCAACTGGGCGACCAGTTTAAATGTTAGTTTGCTCATCCTCGTCTTTTCCTTTGTAGTTAATCGTGATGGTACGTTGTACTCATGCTGTTGATGCTGCTTCGTGTAGTTGTTAGCGCACACCATCCGCAGGAGGAGAGAGATAGGATTGCCATCCTCGTTCATGATCTTACCCAAGAGCAACTTCAAGAGAGTGGATACTTCTAGGTAGATCATGATCGTGCGACTGTGTTAGCGACCCTGCAGGATCGCGCCTCGCAAGTCATGCTCTTTCTGAAGAAGTCGCAGTCGTGCCTGAAGAACATTTACCGGGCGATGTTCCCGTTGGATGATACTCCATCAAGCCTGCTGGCCCTTATGACGAAATTTCAAGATATGTCCGCGATTCGCAAGTGCGTGAGGCAGCAGCTAGTGGCTGGTGCTAAGGCTACGCTCTCTTTGGTGCGTTTGCACATGCCTGACGTGGATGTCGCCGCCATTGCATCTGGGCCACCGATGCCACCTGCAGGATCTTCCTGGAACATGGTGCCGCATTATCAAGCGGTGTATCGTCCAGCCGAGGAAATTGTCGACTTCTTCGAGGAACAGACTAATGTTCTTTTGTTGCAAGGGTAGCTGAATATGTATCCTGCATACAAGTGTACTGGTGTTGTAAAGCTCATATATAATTTTGTAGATAATTTACAAATAACTTTTATAAGCGTGGGGTGCGTTGCACTTATGCGAGTCCTTTTCGTTAGCCTGGTCATCTTTGTATCTTTCCCCCGTCAACCTGTCAGCTGCGTGGCAGCTGGGTTGTGTTTATGTTTAGGGGTTCGATTAATGTGCTAGCTACTCAGGATGTCGCATTTATTGTTCGAAGAACATATGTATATAGGGTGGCGCATCCCCTGAGTATGAAAGTTGACAAAAGAAAAGAGAGCACGGAGTTTTGGGGCACTTAGCTTTCATTTATTCGGAGAATAGTACGTAGTACAATGTGCGGCTAAGTAGCCTTGGCTGAATAGCCTTATTTGCAATGTAAAAGTAAAGAAGAAACGTCTAAGGGTATAAGCGTTGCAGTTGGGCGACGTTCCAAGGGTTGGAGTATGCGACTCCTGTCTCTAAATCTTGAAGGTGATAGGAGCCACCTGGGATTACTTCTGTAATCACGTACGGTCCTTCCCAGGGGCACTCGAGCTTGAGATGCCCCTGCTGCTTCAGTCGCAGGACCAGGTCACCTTCGACGAAGGATCTTGGGCGAAGCCTTCTGCTATGGTAGTTGCGCAGGTTCTGCTGGTAGATCGTAGATCTTTCTGCGGCGATTTCTCTTGCTTCGTCAAGGAGGTCAACGGAGTCTTCGAGTGCGAGGGATGACTCCTTCTTGATGTAGGCGACTACGCGCGGCGCTCTGTACCGTACTTCGGCGGGTAATACTACCTCTGCCCCATGTACCATGAAGAATGGTGTGTAGCCGGTGGCGCTGTTTGGAGTTGTACGCAGGCTCCAGAGTACGGATTGCAGTTCGTTTGGCCAGCGGCCCGCGGCTTGTTCGAGTGGCCGGAGAAGTCACTTCTTGATGCCGCTGCAGACGAGCCCGTTTTCCTTTTCCACCTGACCGTTGGTCTGTGGGTGTGCGACTGAGGCATAGCTGATGTTGATCCCCAGGTTCTCGCAGAAATCCTAGAACTCCTTGGATGTAAAGTTCGTTCCATTGTCGGTGATGATGTTGTGTGGCACGCCGAAGCGGTAGACGATGGACTCGAAGAACTTGACTGCGCTGTCCCCTGATTGCTTGGTTACTGGCATGGCCTCGATCCACTTGGTGAACTTGTCGACTGCGACCAAGAGGTAGACGTAGCCTCCTTGCGAGGACCTTGGAAGTTTGCCGACCATGTCGAGTCCCCACTGGGAAAAGGGCCAGGCCAATGGAATAGGCCGTAGCTCTGCTCCTGGTGCGTGTGGCTTGTCCGTGAATCGCTGACAGGCGTTGCACTTTTGGACTATATCCTTGGCGTCGCGCATGGCCGTGGGCCAGCAAAATCCAGCTCGTAGAGATTTGGCGACGAGGGCGCGGCTGCCGGCGTGGTGCCCGCAGGTCCCTTCATGGATGTCAAGGAGGACTGCTCGTCCATCGGCTAGGGAGACGCATCACTGTAACACGCCTGTGATGCTACATTTATACAGTTCGTTGTTGATAATGGCGAATGCCTTGTAGCGTCGCGCGATGTGTCGTGCATCTATCGGGTCGTCCGGTAGGCGTTTGCTGAGGAGGTACGTGATGTACGGCTGCGTCCAGGATTGTTCGATCATCATGACGCTCATTGGCCCCTCGAGTCCTGTGTCGAGCTCCAAATCATCGATTGATGTTGGCTCATTGGGTGGCGTAGCTCCCGAGTCTGTTGCTGCGCTTGTTTTCTTCTCTGCAGCCTTCGGCTTGATGGAGCGTTCGCATATGTGCTCGAGAAATACCCCAGGTGGTATTGGTGCGCAGGTGGAGCCTATGTTGGCGAGTGCGTCCGCCTCCTCATTGCTTTCGCGACCTATGTATCGCAACTCGCAGCCGTCGAAGTCTCCTTCAAGTGTGTCGTAGTGGTCGCGGTACGCGATCATGTTGTCGTTTAGTGCATCGCACTCGTGCATTGTTTGGTTTACGACCAGCTTCGAGTCGCCATATATGATTAGCCTCTTTGCGCCGCAGGCTTTTGCCATCCTCATCCCGTGTAATAGGGCCTCGTATTCAGCCTCGTTGTTTGAGGCTGTGAACTGCATTCGCAGGACGTACTTCAGCTTGTCCCCTTGAGGAGATGTTAGTATGACACCTGCTCCTGCTCCATCTTTTCTCTTGGACCCATCAAAGTCTATTGTCCAGAGGTAGGACATGTCTGGCTTGTCCGGGAGTTGGTTTTCCATCCAATGTACGAGGAAGTCCGGGAGAACTTGTGACTTAATTGCGCCGCGCTTTTCATATGTGATGTCTCGTGGAGACAGTTCGATTCCCCAAAGCGCTTCATGCTGTGGCTGTGGTTATTGAGGATATGTCCCAATGGGGCGTCGTTGACTACCACGATTGGGTATTCCTGGAAGTAGTGGCGCAGTCGCCGGGCGGTCATAAAGACGCCATACGCCAGCTTCTGATAGTGCGGGTACCGCTGTTTTGTTGGCGTGAGGACCTCGCTGAGGTAGTATACGGGGCGTTGTACGCCGTGGACCTTGTTTTCCTCGGCCCGTTCGACGACGAGTACTATGCTAACCACTTGGTTGGTGGCGGAGATGTACAGTAGCAGTGGTTCCCTTTCTTGGGGAGTTACCAATACTAGCGAGGTGGATAGCGGTGTTTGAGGTCTTCGAATGCTTCTTGCGCGTCGTTGGTCCACTCGAATTTGTCGGTTTTGCCGAGGAGCTGATAGAAGGGCAGCGCCTTTTCTCCCATTCGACTGATAAATCGACTGAGGGCCGCTATTCGCCCAGCTAGTTGCTGAACACCTCTTATGTTCTTTGGCTTCTCCATAGCCAGTATGGCCTTTATCTTTTTCGGGTTTGCCTCGATCCCTCTCGTGGAGATGAGATACCCGAGCAGTTGTCCGGAGGGTACGCCGAAGGTGCATTTGTCCGGATTGAGCTTTATCCGGCAGCGATCGAGATTGGCAAAGGTTTCGCGCAAGTCGTCGATTAGAGAGGCTTCTTCCTTGGTTTGATTACTATGTCGTCGATATAGACTTGGATGTTGCGACCAAGTTGCTCCTTGAGGCAGGCCTGCATGCACCGCTGGTACGTGGCTCCTGCGTTTTTTAGCCCGAAGGGCATTGTGTTGTAGCAGAACACGCCAAAGGGCGTTGTAAACGCGGTCTTCTCCTGGTCTTCCTCCTTCATTCGAATTTGGTTATAGCCTGAGTAGGCGTCGAGGAAGCAGGCGCCGCAGCCGTGGAGTCGATGATTTGATTGATCCGTGGTAGCGGGAAGTGATCTTTTGGGCAGTGCTTGTTAAGAGAAGTGAAGTCGACGCACATCCGCAGGATATCCGTGTCCTTTTTTGGTACTAGTACTGTATTGGCGAGCCAAGTGCTTTCCTTGATCTCGCGTATGAATTTGGCCTCGAGGAGTCTGTTGATCTCCATTCCGACTGCCTGTGCCCGTGGCTCAGACATTTTCCTGATTGTTTGCTTGACTGGCCTTGCGTCAGGGTTGACGTTGAGTGCGTGCTCGGCGAATTCCCTGGGAACTCCTGGCATGTCGCAGGACACCAGGCGAAAATTTCCCAGTGCTCACGAAGGAATTCGACGAGCGCGAGTTCCTACGCGGGACTCAAGTTGTTGGCGATGAGGGCCGTTTTAGCGGGATCCGATGGATGGACCTGCACCTTCTTTGTGTGCACAGATGAGTCAAAGGAGAGATCAGGTGAGCTTGACCTACTCAGGGGGGGCAGACTGTTGTCTGTCGTTTCCTTCAGTCGCGCGAGTTCCTCCTGCATGCCGAAGGACTGGGAGATTCTGTTGAATTCCCTGTCGCAACTGTCAGATCGCTCGAAACTCCCGTTGATCGTGATGACGCCGTTGGGACCTAGCATTTTCATCTGTAGATAGGCGTAGTGAGGTACTGCCATGAACCTAGCGAACGCGACGCGCCCGAGGATGCAGTGGTATTGAGAGGGCCAGTCGACAACTTCAAAGTCGGCGCGCCGCACTAAAGTTCTTGACGTGCGAATATGACGCCGAGGTTGATTTTGCCCAGGGGGTATACGCCTTTTCCTAGGATGATGCCGTGGAACATTGTGTCCGATGCCTCCAAGCAGGTTAGAGGGATCCTCATTGCTCGCAAGGTACTCGCGAATATGAGGTTAATACCGCTTCCGCCATCCATGAAGACGCGACTCATGTCGAAGCCTCCAATTTGCGCCTCGAGTACGAGGGGCAGTGACCTGGGCGAGGTACTTGAGGCGGGTGGTCACATTTGTCGAAGGTAATGCACGACTCACTGCCACTGAGGTACTCAGTGGTGGATGGTGGCGAGTGCGTGGCCAAGTTGACTTGGCGAGTGATGGCCTTCTGCACCCTATTGGAGGGGCGTCCCTTTTGGATCATCATGGTATCCATGGCCCGTGGGTACGATTCGCCTCTGTGGTGTTGGTCCGGTGCAGCTTCGTTTGGGGTGGCCCGGGTGGTGGTGGTGCGCCATGTGCCACTGCGCCTGGAGCGGTTCCATAGCCTCTTTCGACCGCGCTGCGGTTCATCCGCACCAACCCCTCATGTAGCTTGAGGAACTCGCGGCAGTCTTTGAGGAGGTGGCTGGACTTTCTCTTGCCGTCATGCTTGTCAATGTAGAAGTGTACCGTGCATGGTCCGGACAATTTATCTTCGATGGTGGTCGCGGGTGCTTCATCGCGGGTACGGCGTTGCCATACTTGCGTGGTTTTCCCGGAGTCGCGATATCCGCAGCTATGGTATCCGCTGTTGCGGTTGTCATCGCGTCTATCGGCGTAGCCGGCGGAGACCATGTTGACGTCATCGCGATCGTCGTAGACGCGCATACGATGTTTTCTCCGGCGGTCGCGTCTGAGTTCTGCTTCCTCGTCAGAGTGAGCGCGGTTCTTCAGCGAATCTTCTCCATCAGCCCACCGATTCGCGATCTCCATCAGGTGGTCGATGGTCTTGGGCTTTGAGCGTCCTAGCTCCTCCCTGAGTTCTATGCGGCGGACACCGTCGTTGAATGCATCAATCGCGCGGTCTTCCGAGATGTTCTCCGCGGAGTTCTTGATGATGGACCACCTTTGGATGTAAGAGCGCAGCGATTCGCCAGATTTTTGCTGGCAGCATCTCGATTGATTGAAGCGGGCGTTTGTATGTGCCCTTGAAGTTGCACGGTTAGACTAGCTCATCCCAGCTGCGAATGGATCCGCTGGAGGTTATTGAGCCATGCCCGGAAGGCGCCTTTGCGCCGTAGCTGCAAGCATTGCATGGCGCAGATTGATCGCCTCCGCGTACCGACTGAAGAGATGTGATCCTCTAGCCAGATCTTGGGGTTCTGTAGACCGCAAAATTTCGGGTTCTCCGATGGGAGTTTGAACCCTTTAGGCATTCACTTCTGCCTGATGGATCTGCTGAAGCATCTGGAACCGTAGAGCTCTCCATCTTCTTCTTCCGAATCAGTCGACCGAGCACGTCGTGCCCTTGACTTGTTGATCTTGCGCTGCGTGATCTCATCGCGTGCATCGTAGTCACGATCGTGTCGTCGTGAACGGCGACGTCGAGACAGGTCGTGACTGTCGTTGCTTGACGAGGACGAGGAGTAGCGTTTTGCTAACGCTTTGCCCTTTTTGGGGTCTGGTATTGGTTCTTTGTTGAGGGCGGCCTCGATTAGCCCAAGGCCCGCGATCGTAGATCGGTGCATGGCCGTCCGAGGATCTCCAGCTGGTGGCTGGTTATTGAGAAGGTACATGGTGGCCGCCGTCACTGCGGCTTGCGGCGTCCTTGGAACCACGTTGCCTCTCATGTCGACTGTCATAGAGCCAAAATCGAGGATTTTTGCAGCGTCTATGCGTTCTTTTTCAGTGAGGTGAGCCATCCGTGACTGCCTCTTCTTGGCGAGATGTTCGTTGCCTCTTGAGGAGGATCCTCCGTAGGAGGAGAGCCCAGCACGACGAAGGCTTGACTCGTCTGCCGCCTTTTTACGCGCCTCAAGTTCCGCGATTGCTTGTTTCTGGCACTTGAATTCCTCCTTTAGGAGCCAGTGGTAGCCCATCAGTAGTTCTTGCGGGGACCCGAAGGGTAGAGGTGTGCCTCGTAGGGCTTCGCGGCAGCGTTCCCACTCTTGCTCGTTGAGCCTGATCACGACGCGTTC
This sequence comes from Avena insularis, assembly GCA_023614405.1. Lineage (NCBI taxonomy): Eukaryota > Viridiplantae > Streptophyta > Magnoliopsida > Poales > Poaceae > Avena > Avena insularis. The sequence continues at coordinate 179,942,365 of CM042686.1, forward strand.
GCCGGTTTGCTCGTTGATTATGGTGGGGGGTTCGACTGCTCCTCCATTGCCACCATTGCCACCGTTGGCGGCGTTGGGTGGGTTGATGCCGTTGCCGCGATTGGCGGAGGTGTCTCCCGCGTTGATGACGGCGCACATGAAGTGATTTGGGAAGCTGTTGCTTCCACAACTTTCAGACCCGGAACCGTAGGTTCCTTCCTCAGTGGCCAGATCGCTTAGATCGGAGTCGCGACTGCTGTCGCTGATCGTGTTTTCGACTGCCACCGGAGCGTTGAGTTCGCTGAGGGTGCCGATCGATGGAGGGAACCATGATGCCGGGGCAATCGCGGCTGTCGGTGATCGAGCATGCGAGCATGCTCATCTCGACCAACTTGGAAGCGGAAGCTCCCAATCGCTGCTGATTCCGTCGCCCACGGAATCGAAGGTCGGCGGGTGGCAGCGTGGGACGGTGAAGTCGAACGCGCCAAAGATCTGGTGAATCTCCGCTGTTACGGAGTTGTAGATCGCGGTTGACGAGGCTGAAGAAGCCGCGACATCTGCACTCCCAGTTCCCACAGACGGCGCCAATTGACGAGGGTTTAACTCGTTAATGCCCATTGTTATGGACTTGGGTTTTGGAGAAGGAGGGAGCGCTGGAGACATCTATCTGCTAGCAAACAAGCACACAGGGGACAAAGGATTTACCCAGGTTCAGGCCTCATAGAGGTCCCTACTCCTGCTTGTCTGCTCGTGGAATTATCGAGGGAGTCGAAAGTTACAATGATGCGCAGATGAAATCTGGCGAGGGTTGCGAAAGCTAGGGTTGCGTGTGTCCTCCTCGCTGCCCCCTCCTAGCCTTTATATAGATAGGGTAGGTCTCGGGTAGCAGGTCGAGTCGGTTACAAGTTAGGGTTTTCCCCTTCAAACTTTCTATCTTTAGCTTCTTCTTGTCCTTCAAGCAATTGAGAGTCCATAGGTTACTCGAGTCCCTCCATCCGGGTCTTGGCGACACCGTGGGCCTATACGTATTTGGGCGGTATATACCAAGCTCGAGTACCTGTAGGGTATACCCATGTCACAATGACTCCAGTTGTTGTTAGTAAAAATAACACACATGCAATGACACTGGTGGATCCATGTGTGGTCTCTAAAGAGAACACACATTTCAATGACTCTGGTTGTTGTTAGTAAAAATAACACACATGCAATGACTCTGGTTGTTGTTAGTAAAAAGAGCACACATGCAATGACAGTGGTGCATCCATGTGTGGTCTCTGACGAGAACACACATTTCAATGACACTGTGGATCCATATGTGGTATGTGAAAAGAACACACATGCAATGATTCTAGTTGTTGTTAGTAAAAAGAACACACATGCAATGACACTGGTGGATCCATGCGTGGTCTCTGAAGAGAACACACATTTCAATGACACTGGTGGATCCATATGTGGTATGTGAAAAGAACACACATGCAATGACTCTGGTTGTTGTTAGTAAAAAGAACACACATGCAATGACACTGGTGGATCCATGTGTGGTCTCTGAAGAGAACACACATGCAATTACTCTGGTTGTTGTTAGTAAAAAGAGCACACATGCAATGACACTGGTGGATCCATAGGTGGATTGTGAAAAGAACACAAATGCAATGACACTGGTGGATCCATATGTGGTATGTGAAAAGAAAACACATGCAATGACTTTAGTTGTTGTTAGTAAAAACAACACACATGCAATGACACTGATGGATCCATGTGTGGTCTCTGAAGAGAACACACATTTCAATGACACTGGTGGATCCATATGTGGTATGTGAAAAGAATAGTCATGAAATGACTCCAGTTATTGTTAGTAGAAAGAACACACATGCAATGACACGGGTGGATCCATGTGTGGTCTCTGAAGAGAACACACATGCAATGACTCTGGCTGTTGTTAGTAAAAAGAGCACACATGCAATGACACTGGTGGATCCATAGGTGGATTGTGCAAAAAACACACATGCAATTGCTCTAGTTGTTGTTAGTAAGAAGAACACACATGCAATGACACTGGTGGATCCATAGGTGGATTGTCAAAAGAACACACATGCAATGACTCCACTTGTTGTTAATAAAAAGTACACACATGCAATGACACTGCTGGATCCATGTGTGGTCTCTGAAGAGAACACACATTTCAATGACACTGGTTGTTGTTAGTAAAAATAAGACATGCAATGAATGTGGTTGTTGTTAGTAAAAAGAGCACACATGCAATGACACTGGAGGATCCATGTGTTGTCTCTCAAGAGAACACACATTTCAATGACACTGGTGGATCCATATGTGGTATGTGAAAAGAACACACAAGCAATGAATCCAGTTGTTGTTAGTAAAAAGAACACACATGCAATAACACTGGTGGATCCATGTGTGGTCTTTGAAGAGAACACACATGCAATAAATCTAGTTGTTGTTAGTAAAAATAACACACATGCAATGTTTCTGGTTGTTGTTAGTAAAAAGAGAACACATGCAATGACATTGGTGGATCTATTTGTGGTCTCTGAAGAGAACACACATTTCAATGACACTGGTGGATCCATATGTGGTATGTGAAAAGAACACACATGCAATGACTCCAGTTGTTGTTAGTAAAAAGAACACACATGCAATGACACTGGTGGATCCAGGTGTGGTCTCTAAAGAGAACACACATGCAATGACACTGGTTGTTGTTAGTAAAAAGAGCACACATGCATTGACACTGGTGGATCCATAGGTGGATTGTGAAAAGAACACACATACAATGACACTGGTGGATCCATATGTGGTATGTGAAAAGAACACACATGCAATGACTCTGGTTGTTGTTAGTAAAAAGAACACACATGCAATGAAACTAGTGGATCCATGTGTGGTCTCTGAAGAGAACACACATTTCAATGACACTTGTGGATCCATATATGGTATCTGAAAATAACCCACATCAAATGACTCCAGTTATTGTTAGTGAAAAGAACACACATGCAATGACACTGGTGGATCCATGTGTGGTCTCTGAAGAGAACACACATGCAATGACTCTGGTTGTTGTTAGTAAAAAGAGCACACATGCAATGACACTGGTGGATCCATAGGTGGATAGTGAAAAGAACACACATGCAATGACACTGGTGGTTCCATATGTGGAATGTGAAAGGAACACACATGCAATGACTCCAGTTGTTGTTAGTAAAGAGAACACACATGCAATGACACTGGTGGATCCATGTGTGGTCTCTGAAGAGAACACACATGCAATGACTCTGGCTATTGTTAGTAAAAAGAGCACACATGCAATGACACTGGCGGATCCATAGGTGGATTGTGAAAAGAACACACATGCAATGACTCCAGTTGTTGTTAGTAAAAAGAACACACATGCAATAAAACTGGTGGATCCATGTGTGGTCTCTGAAGAGAACACACATTTCAATGACTCTGGTTGTTGTTAGTAAAAATAACACACATGCAATGACTCTGGTTGTTGTTAGTAAAAAGAGCACACATGCAATGACATTGGTGCATCCATGTGTGGTCTCTGAAGAGAACACACATTTCAATGACACTGGTGGATCCATATGTGGTATGTGAAAAAACACACATGCAATGACTCTAGTTGTTGTTAGTAAAAAGAACACACATGCAATGACACTGGTGGATCCATGTGTGGTCTTTGAAGAGAACACACATTTCAATGACACTGGTGGATCCATATGTGGTATGTGAAAAGAACACACATGCAATGACTCTGGTTATTGTTAGTAAAAAGAACACACATGCAATGACACTGGTGGATCCATGTGTGGTCTCTGAAGAGAACACATATGCAATTACTCTGGTTGTTGTTAGTAAAAAGAGCACACATGCAATGACACTGGTGGATCCATAGGTGGATTGTGAAAAGAACACAAATGCAATGACACTGGTGGATCCATATGTGGTATGTGAAAAGAACACACATGCAATGACTCTAGTTATTGTTAGTAAAAATAACACACATGCAATGATACTGGTGGATCCATGTGTGGTCTCTGAAGAGAACACACATTTCAGTGACACTGGTGGATCCATATGTGGTATGTCAAAAGAATAGTCATGAAATGACTCCAGTTATTATTAGTAAAAAGAACACACATGCAATGACACGGGTGGATCCATGTGTGGTCTCTGAAGAGAACACACATGCAATGACTCTAGCTATTGTTAGTAAAAATAGCACACATGCAATGCCACTGGTGGATCCATAGGTGGATTGTGCAAAAAAACACATGCAATTGCTCCAGTTGTTGTTAGTAAAAATAACACACATGCAATGAAACTAGAGGATCCATGTGTGGTCTCTGAAGAGAACACACATTTCAAGAACACTGGTGGATCCATATGTGGTATGTGAAAATAATAGTCATGAAATGACTCCAGTTGTTGTTAGTAAAAAGAACACACATGCAATGACACTGGTGGATCCATGTGTGGTCTTTGAAGAGAACACATATGCAATGACTCTGGTTGTTGTTAGTAAAAAGAGCACACATGCAATGACATTGGTGGATCCATGTGTGGTCTCTAAAGAGAACACACATTTCAATGACACTGTTGGATCCATATGTGGTATGTGAAAAGAATACACATGCAATGACTCTGGTTGTTGTTAGTAAAAAGAGCACACATGCAATGACATTGGTGGATCCATGTGTGGTCTCTAAAGAGAACACACATTTCAATGACACGGTTGGATCCATATGTGGTATGTGAAAAGAAGACACATGAATTGACTCCAGTTGTTGTTAGTAAAAAGAACACACATGCAATGACACTGGTGGATCCATGTGTGGTCTCTGAAGAGAACACACATGCAATGCCTCTGGATGTTGTTAGTAAAAAGTGCACACATGCAATGACACTTGTGGATCCATAGGTGGATTGTGAAAAGAACACACATGCAATGACACTGGTGGATCCATATGTGGTATGTGAAAAGAACACACATGCAATGACTCCAGTTGTTGTTAGTAAAAAGAACACACATGCAATGACACTGGTGGATCCATGTGTGGTCTCTGAAAAGAACACACATGCAATGACTCTGGTTGTTACTAAAAAGAGCACACATGCAATGACATTGGTGGATCTATGTGTGGTCTCTAAAGAGAACACACATTTCAATGACACTGGTGGATCCATTTGTTGTATGTGAAAAGAGCACACATGAAATGACTCCAGTTGTTGTTAGTAAAAAGAACACACATGCAATGACACCGGTGGATCCATGTGTGGTCTCTAAAGAGAACACACATGCAATGACTCTGGCTGTTGTTAGTAAAAAGAGCACACATGCAATGACACTGGTGGATCCATAGGTGGATTGTGAAAAGAACACACATGAAATGACACTGGTGGATCCATATGTGGTATGTGAAAAGAACACACATGCAATGACTCCAGTTGTTGTTAGTAAAAAGAACACACATGCAATGACACTGGTGGATCCATGTGTGGTCTCTGAAGAGAACACACATTTCAATAACACTGGTGGATCCATATGTGGTATATGAAAAGAATTGTCATGAAATGACTCCAGTTGTTGTTAGTAAAAAAAAACACATGCTATAACACTGGTGGATCCATGTGTGGTCTCTGAAGAGAGCACACATGCAATGACTCTGGCTGTTGTTAGTAAAAAGACCACACATGCAATGACACTGGTTGTTGGTAGTAAAAAGAACACACATGCAATGAAACTAGTAGATCCATGTGTGGTCTCTGAAGAGAACACACATTTCAATGACACTTGTGGATCCATATATGGTATCTGAAAAGAACCCACATGAAATGACTCCAGTTGTTGTTAGTAAAAAAGAACACACATGCAATGACACTGGTGGATCCATGTGTGGTCTCTGAAGAGAACATACATGCAATGACTCTGGTTGTTGTTAGTAAAAAGAGCACACATGCAATGACACTGCTGGATCCATAGGTGGATTGTGAAAAGAACACACATGCAATGACACTGGTGGATCCATATGTGGTATGTGGAAAGCACACACATGCAATGACTCTAGTTGTTGTTATTAAAAAGAACACACATGCAATGACACTGGTGAATCCATGTGTGGTCTCTTAAGAGAACACACATGCAATGACTCTGGCTGTTGTTAGTAAAAAAGAGCACACATGCAATGACACTAGTTGATCCATAGGTGGATTGTGAAAAGAACACACATGCAATGACTCCAGTTGTTGTTAGTAAAAAGAACACACATGCAATGACACTGGTGGATCCATGTGTGGTCTCTGAAGAGAACACACATTTCAATGACTCTGGTTGTTGTTAGTAAAAATAACACACATGCAATGACTCTGGTTGTTGTTAGTAAAAAGAGCACACATGCAATGACATTGGTGGATCCATGTGTGGTCTCTGAAGAGAACACACATTTCAATGACACTGGTGGATCCATATGTGGTATGTGAAAAGAACACACAGGCAATGACTCCAGTTGTTGTTAGTAAAAAGAACACACATGCAATGACTCTAGTTGTTGTTAGTAAAAAGAACACACATGCAATGACACTAGTGGTTCCATGTGTGGTCTCTGAAGAGAACACACATTTCATTGACACTCGTGGATCCATATGTGGTATGTGAAAACAACACACATGCAATGACTCTGGTTGTTGTTAGTAAAAAGAACACACATGCAATGACACTGGTGGATCCATGTGTGGTCTCTGAAGAGAACACACATGCAATTACTCTGGTTGTTGTTAGTAAAAAGAGCACACATTCAATAACACTGGTGGATCCATAGGTGGATTATGAAAAGAACACAAATGCAATTACACTGGTGGATCCATGTGTGGTCTCTGAAAAGAACACAAATGCAATGACACTAGTGGATCCATGTGTGGTCTCTAAAGAGAACAAACATTTCAATGACTCTGGTTGTTGTTAGTAAAAATAACACACATGCAATGACTCTTGTTGTTAGTAAAAAGAACACACATGCAATGACACTAGTGGATCCATGTGTGGTCTCTGAAGAGAAAACACATTTCAATGACATTAGTGGATCCATATGTGGTATCTGAAAAGAATAGTCATGAAATGACTCCATTTGTTGTTAGTAAAAAGAACACAGATGCAATGACACTAGTGGATCCATGTGCGATCTCTGAAGAGAACACACATGCAATGACTCTGGTTGTTGTTAGTCAAAATAACACACATTCAATGACACTGGTGGATCCATAGTTGGATTGTGAAAACAACACACATGCAATGACTCCAGTTTTTGTTAGTAAAAGAACACACATGCAATGACACTGGTGGATCCATGTGTGGTCTCTGAAGAGAACACACATTTCAATGACACCGGTGGATCCATATGTGGTATGTCAAAAGAACACGCATGCAGTGACTCCAGTTGTTGTTAGTAAAAAAACACACATGCAATGACACTGGTGGATCCATGTGTGGTCTCTAAAGAGAACACACATGCAATGACTCTGGTTGTTGTTAGTAAAAAGAGCAGACATGAAATAACACTGGTGGATCCATAGGTGGATTGTGAAAAGAACACACATACAATGCCAATGGTGGATCCATATGTGGTATGTGAAAAGAACACACATGCAATGACTCCAGTCGTTGTTAGTAAAAAGAACATATATGCAATGAGACTGGTGGATCCATGTGTGGTCTCTAAAGAGATCACACATTTCAATGACACTGGTGGATCCATATGTGGTATGTGAAAAGAATAGTCATGAAATGACTCCAGTTGTTGTTAGTAAAAGAACACACATGCAATGACACTGGTGGATCCATGTGTGGTCTCTGAAGAGAACACACATGCAATGGCTCTGGCTATTGTTAGTAAAAAGAGCACACATGCAATGACACTGGTGGATCCATAGGTGCATTGTGAAAACAACACACATGCAATGACTCTAGTTGTTGTTAGTAAAAAGAACACACATGCAATGACACTGGTGGATCCATGTGTGGGGTCTGAAGAGAACACACATTTGAATGACTCTGGTTGTTTTTAGTCAAAATAATACACATTCAATGACTCTGGTTGTTAGTAAAAAGAGCACACATGCAATGACATTAGTGGATCCATGTGTGGTCTCTGAAGAGAACACACATTTCAATGACATTGGTGGATCCATATGTGGTATGTGAAAAGAACACACATGAAATGACTCTAGTTTTTGTGAGTAAAAAAACACATGCAATGACACTGGTGGATCCATGTGTGGTCTCTGAACAGAACACACATGCAATGACTCTGGTTGTTGTTAGTAAAAAGAGCACACGTGAAATGACACTGGTAGATCCATAGGTGGATTATGAAAAGAACACACATGCAATGACACGGGTGGATCCATATGTGGTATGTGAAAAGAACACACATGCAATGACTCCAGTTGTTGTTAGTAAAAAGAACACACATGCAATGACACTGGTGGATCCATGTGTGGTCTCTAAAGAGAAAACACATTTCAATGACACTAGTGGATCCATATGTGGTATCTGAAAAGAATAGTCATGAAATGACTCCATTTGTTGTTAGTAAAAAGAACACACATGTAATGACACTAGTGGATCCATGTGCGATCTCTGAAGAGAACACACATGCAATGAATCTGGCTGTTGTTAGTAAAAAGAGCACATATTCAACGACACTGGTGGATCCATAGTTGGATTGTGAAACCAACACACATGCAATGACTCTAGTTGTTGTTAGCAAAAAGAACACACATGCAATGACACTGGTGGATCCATGTGTGGTCTCTGAAGAGAACACACATTTAATTGACTCTGGTTGTTGTTAGTCAAAATAACACACATGCAATGACTCTAGATGTTAGTAAAAAGAGCACACATGCAATGACATTGGTGGATCCATGTGTGGTCTCTGAAGAGAACACACATTTCAATGACATTGGTGGATCCATATGTGGTATGTGTAAAGAACACACATGCAATGATTCTAGTTGTTGTTAGTAAAAAGAACACACATGCAATGACACTGGTGAATCCATGTGTGGTCTCTAAAGAGAACACACATTTCAATGACACTGGTGGATCCATATGTGGTATGTGAAAAGAACACACATGAAATGACTCTAGTTGTTGATAGTAAAAAAACACATGCAATGACACTGGTGGATCAATGTGTGGTATCTAAAGAGAACACACATGCAATGACTCTGGTTGTTGTTACTAAAAAGAGCACACGTGAAATGACATTGGTGGATCCATAGGTGGATTGTGAAAAGAACACACATGCAATGACACTGGTGGATCCATATGTGGTATGTGAAAAGAACACACATGCAATGACTCCACTTGTTGTTAGTAAAAAGAACACACATGCAATGACACTGGTGGATCCATGTGTGGTCTCTGAAGAGAAAACACATTTCAATGACACTGGTGGATCCATATGTGGTATGTGAAAAGAATAGTCATGAAATGACTCCATTTGTTGTTAATAAAAAGAACACACATGCAATGACACTGGTGGATCGATGTGCGGTCTCTGAAGAGAACACACATGCAATGACTCTGGCTGTTGTTAGTAAAAAGAGCACACATGCAATGACACTGGTGGATCCATAGTTGGATTGTGAAAACAACACACATGCAATGACTCCAGTTGTTGTTAGCAAAAAGAACACACATGCAATGACTCTTGTTGTTAGTAAAAAGAACACACATGCAATGACATTGGTGGACCCATGTGTGGTCTCTGAAGAGAACACACATTTCAATGACACTGGTGGATCCATATGTGGTATGTGAAAAGAACACACATGCAATGACTCCAGTTGTTGTTAGTAAAAGAACACGCATGCAATGACACTGGTGGATCCATGTGTGGTCTCTGAAGAGAAAACACATTTCAATGACACTGGTGGATCCATATGTGGTATGTGAAAAGAATAGTCATGATATGACTCCATTTGTTGTTAATAAAAAGAACACACATGCAATGACACTGGTGGATCAATGTGCGGTCTCTGAAGAGAACACACATGCAATGACTCTGGCTGTTGTTAGTAAAAAGAGCACACATGCAATGACACTGGTGGATCCATAGTTGGATTGTGAAAACAACACACATGCAATGACTCCAGTTGTTGTTAGCAAAAAGAACACACATGCAATGACTCTTGTTGTTAGTAAAAAGAACACACATGCAATGACATTGGTGGACCCATGTGTGGTCTCTGAAGAGAACACACATTTCAATGACACTGGTGGATCCATATGTGGTATGTGAAAAGAACACACATGCAATGACTCCAGTTGTTGTTAGTAAAAGAACACACATGCAATGACACTGGTGGATCCATGTGTGGTCTCTGAAGAGAACACACATTTCAATGACACCGGTGGATCCATATGTTGTATGTGAAAAGAACACGCATGCAGTGACTCCAGTTGTTGTTAGTAAAAAACACACATGCAATGACATCAGGATCCATGTGGTCTCCAAGAGAACACACATGCAATGACTCTGGTTGTTGTTAGTAAAAAGAGCACACATGCAATGACACTGGTGGAGCCATAGTTGGATTGTGAAAACAACACACATGCAATGACTACAGTTGTTGTTAGCAAAAATAACACACATGCAATGACTCTTGTTGTTAGTAAAAAGAACACACATGCAATGACATTGGTGGATCCATGTGGGGTCTCTGAAGAGAACACACATTTCAATGACACTGGTGGATCCATATGTGGTATGTGAAAAGAACACACATGCAATGACTCCAATTATTGTTAGTAAAAGAACACACATGCAATGATACTGGTGGATCCATGTGTGGTCTCTAAAGAGAACACACATTTCAATGACACCGGTGGATCCATATGTGGTATGTGAAAAGAACACGCATGCAGTGACTCCAGTTGTTGTTAGTAAAAAACACACATGCAATGACACTGGTGGATCCACGTGTGGTCTCTGAAGAGAACACACATGCAATGACTCTGGTTGTTGTTAGTAAAAAGAGCATACATGAAATGACACTGGTGGATCCATAGGTGGATTGTGAAAAGAATACACATACAATGCCAATGGTGGATCCATATGTGGTATGTGAAAAGAACACATATGAAATGACTCCAATCGTTGTTAGTAAAAAGAACACACATGCAATGAGACTGGTGGATCCATGTGTGGTCTCTAAAGAGAACACACATTTCAATGACACTGGTGGATCCATATGTGGTATGTGAAAAGAACACACATGCAATGACTCTAGTTGTTGTTTGTAAAAAGAACACACATGCAATGACACTGGTGGATCCATGTGTGGTCTCTAAAGAGAACACACATTTCAATGACACTGGTGGATCCATATGTGGTATGTGAAAAGAACACACATGAAATGACTCTAGTTGTTGATAGTAAAAAAAACACATGCAATGACACTGGTGGATCCATGTGTGGTCTCTGAAGAGAACACACATGCAATGGCTCTGGCTATTGTTAGTAAAAAGAGCACACATGCAATGACACTGCTGGATCCATAGGTGGATTGTGAAAACAACACACATGCAATGACTCTAGTTGTTGTTAGTAAAAAGAACACACATGCAATGACACTGGTGGATCCATGTGTGGGGTCTGAAGAGAACACACATTTCAATGACTCTGGTTGTTGTTAGTCAAAATAACACACATTCAATGACTCTGGTTGTTAGAAAAAAGAGCACACATGCAATGACATTAGTGGATCCATGTGTGGTCTCTGAAGAGAACACACATTTCAATGACATTGGTGGATCCATATGTGGTATGTGAAAAGAACACACATGAAATGACTCTAGTTGTTGTTAGTAAAAAAAACACATGCAATGACACTGGTGGATCCATGTGTGGTCTCTGAACAGAACACACATGCAATGACTCTGGTTGTTGTTAGTAAAAAGAGCACACGTGAAATGACACTGGTAGATCCATAGGTGGATTGTGAAAAGAACACACATGGAATGACACTGGTGGATCCATATGTGGTATGTGAAAAGAACACACATGCAATGACTCTAGTTGTTGTTAGTAAAAAGAACACACATGCAATGACACTGGTGGATCCATGTGTGGTCTCTGAAGAGAAAACACATTTCAATGACACTAGTGGATCCATATGTGGTATCTAAAAAGAATAGTCATGAAATGACTCCATTTGTTGTTAGTAAAAAGAACACACATGCAATGACACTAGTGGATCCATGTGCGATCTCTGAAGAGAACACACATGCAATGACTCTGGCTGTTGTTAGTAAAAAGAGCACACATTCAATGACACTGGTGGATCCATAGTTGGTATGTGACAAGAACACACATGCAATGACTCCAGTTGTTGTTAGCAAAAAGAACACACATGCAATGAAACTGGTGGATACATGTGTGGTCTCTGAAGAGAACACACATTTCAATGACTCTGGTTGTTGTTAGTAAAAATAACACACATGCAATGACTCTGGTTGTTAGTAAAAAGAGCACACATGCAATGACATTGGTAGATCCATGTGTGGTCTCTGAAGAGAACACACATTTCAATGAAACTGGTGGATCCATATGTGGTATGTGAAAAGAACACACATGAAATGACTCCAGTTGTTGTTAGTAAAAAACAAACATGCAATGACACTGGTGGATCCTTGTGTGGTCTCTAAAGATAACACACATGCAATGACTCTGGTTGTTGTTAGTAAAAAGAGCACACATGAAATGACACTGGTGGATCCATAGATGGATTTTGAAAAGAACACACATGCAATGACACTGGTGTATCCATAGGTGGATTGTGAAAAGAACACACATGTAATGACTCTAGTTATTGTTAGTAAAAAAAGAACACACATGCAATGACATTGGTGGATCCATGTCACTACAAAAAGAACCCCCGTATAGCAATATATACTTAGCACCGCTCTAAATGTCCGTTGCAAAATTTTGTCATAGATACACATATATGTGTGGCAGGAAGATTCATTGTCCATTATACAGATCCAATGTGTGAGAAAAGGAGCCCAGCCCACTAACCACGAGTTCCTTAATTCCTCTAACCCACCTTCAACATGAAACACCGCATGGCCGCACCCTACAGTCCCACTCCTCCCAAAACCTAGCCGCCTCCCTCTACTCCTCCAGGGCACCTCACCGCTGATTGTCATCCCTCCATCGCCGGTGCCAGTGGCAGCTGGATTGAAGTCATGGGGGCGCCCAGGGTTCCCTGGTTCTCCTCGGGATGGGTACACATTCTGCCACGTTGGCGGCGTGCTGGCCCTCCTCGGGATGGGCACACAGGCGCCAAGCAGAGCCTCTCTCTTTGATCTCTGTCGAGAGCGACAATTCTGCGATGGCGATAAATGTTGATGTGGACGATTCTGCGATGGTGACATCAAGCTTTTTGGATGACTTGGAGATGAAGAGGTTCAGGATGGACTACTTTTCCTATAACCACAGGTGAGATATTCAATCATCTATGAGCTGGGAGGTTCTGCCAAGAATTAGTCTTGCGTGAAAAATCAGGTCGAAATCTTTCTTGTTGCCGCAGTGCTATCACTCAGGTCATGCCTGATGCTCACAAGGGCGAACAGACAAGAAGCACAGGAGTTGTGCAGGCCACTCGTTCTGGTTTCTTGCCACGGGATATCAGTCAAGAATTTTTGCATCTGGAAGGTACAGTTAAGACGAAATATTGTCCTTTGAAGTTGCCGATGCAAGAGCTATAACTGATAGTTTGATGCAAATGAGGGATTCAGGCTACAATATCACCATCCTCAATCACCGTTGGTTCAGAGTCTCTTCAGGTATGGTGGATCAAATTTGTCGTCAAATTTCGAAGCTGATTTTGCCGCAGTGCTATCACTCATGTTATGTCTCATGCTCGCTAGGGTGAAGCAGACAAAAAAAAGAACAACAGTGGTGCAGGGCACTCATTCTGGTTGTATGTGACGAGAGATCAGTCAAGAATTTTTGCATCTGGTAGTTTAAGTTAAGACGAAAGATTGCCCTTTGAAGTTGATGATGCAGGGAGCTATAAATGACAGTTTGATGCACAGCCAGATTCAGACGTAACATCACCATCATCCATCATGTTCATTCAGGGTCTCTTCAGGTATGGTGGATCTAATTTTTCATCAAATCTTGGAGCTGTTTCTATATTCCTTGTTTCATAGCTTTTATTGAGTCCAAGAACTCCATTTTTTACAGGAATTAAGCCAACGGGCAAAGGCCAGCAATGAGGGGCTTGCGGCATTGGAATGATGTAGCTTTAACCCTGAATAATGCACAAAAAAGGTTGGATTTTCTTGCTAGGCCTCAAAATTTGTACACTCTATTGTTGCATGAACAGTGTAGTTAATTAAAGGATTAAAGATTGATATTTTAGATCCTGGTTTCGTTATTTATTTTTCAGACTTCAGCCTGTATTTCCATTTATGTGGCAACCACTATGATTTATACGTGGGACGAGCTCTTCTAATGAAAAGGGTAGCAATTATTATTGCTTACTAACTTAGCTTTGGCATTCTACCAAATTGAGCATAACTAAAAATTCTCAAGAAAATACAAGGTATAAATCACCATACTGTTCACACAACTTTTTCCCACATTGCTACTAAAATCTAATTTCTATTTGCAGGTCTGATACATCAGCAACTAGACTTTCTATTTGGATATTAGCTCTGGATATTTCAGTCCAAATATTAGAAAGAACATATTTAGCACTAGTAGAATATCATACTTTAATGCAAGATTGTAAATTTTCTACTCTTCGGATAATTTCAGTGTATGGAATGGTGATCGTACAATAAATATTGATTTTTTTGTGATTCAATGCATTCTTATTTTATGAATCATTTGTGATGTGGTATGTGTTATGTGGACTATATTATTTAAGTGAGAAAAAATCTCCATCTTCTAGAGCGACCAAACCATCCATCCAATCAGGAAAATAGTTTTTTGTGAAATTATAATTTTTCTGTATATTATACCAACGCATATAGACGATGTTTGGAATCCGTAGCAATTCTGCAACACTTGTTCCATTTCTTACCAACGCATGTATATATGTTGCACTATACCCTTGCAACACCCAAAAATGCAACACATTTTTTTCCGTTGGTAAATTCGCTACTAACGCCTATATGAGCATCTAGATACACATAAGTGTGTTGCTGTAGAGGGGGTCTTCTTGTAGTGTGTGTGGTCTCTGAAGAGAACACACATTTCAATGACTCTGGTTGTTGTTAGTAAAAATAACACACATGCAATGACTCTGGTTGTTACTAAAAAGAGCACACATGCAATGACACTGGTGGATCAATGTGTGGTCTCTGAAGAGAACACACATTTCAATGACACTGGTAGATCCATATGTGGTATGTGAAAAGAACACACATGAAATGACTCCACTTGTTCTTAGTAAAAAAAACACATGCAATGACACTGGTGGATCCATGTGTGGTCTCTGAAGAGAACACACATGCAATGACTCTAGTTGTTGTTAGTAAAAAGAGCACACATGGAATGACACTGGTGGATCCATAGGTGGATTGTGAAAAGAAAACACATGCAATGACACTGGTGGATCCATATTTGGTATGTGAAAATAACACACATGCAATGACTCCAGTTGTTGTTAGTAACAAGAACACACATGCAATGACACTGGTGGATCCATGTGTGGTCTCTGAAAAGAACACACATTTCAATGACACTGGTGGATCCATATGTGGTATGTGAAAAGAACACACATGCAATGACTCCAGTTGTTGTTAGTACAAAGAACACACATGCAATGACACTAGTGGATCCATGTGTGGTCTCTGAAGAGAACACACATGTCAATGACACTAGTGGATCCATATGTGGTATGTGAAAAGAACACACATGAAATGACTCCAGTTGTTGTTAGTAAAAAAACAAACATGCAATGACACTGGTGGATCCATGTGTGGTCTCTGAAGAGAACACACATGCAATGACTCTAGTTGTTGTTAGTAAAAAGAACACACATGCAATGCCACAGGTGGATCCATGTGTGGTCTCTGAAGAGAAAACACATTTCAATGATACTGGTGGATCCCTATGTGGTATCTGAAAAGAATAGTCATGAAATGACTCCATTTGTTGTTAGTAAATAGAACACACATGCAATGACACTGGTGGATCCATGTGCGGTCTCTGAAGAGAACACACATGCAATGACTCTGGCTGTTGTTAGTAAAAAGAGCACACATGCAATGACACTGGTGGATCCATAGTTGGATTGTGAAAACAACACACATGCAATGACTCCAGTTGTTGTGAGAAAAAAGAACACACATGTAATGAAACTGGTGGATACATGTGTGGTCTCTAAAGAGAACACACATTTCAATGACTCTGGTTGTTGTTAGTAAAAATAACACACATGCAATGACTCTCCTTGTTGTTAGTAAAAGGAGCACACATGCAATGACACTGGTGGATCCATAGGTGGATTGTGAAAAGAACACACATGCAATGACACTGGTGGATCCATATGTGGTATGTGAAAATAACACACATGCAATGACTCCAGTTGTTGTTAGTAAAAAGAACACACATGCAATGACACAGGTGGATCCATGTGTGGTCTCTGAAGAGAACACACATTTCAATGACACTAGTGGATCCATATGTGGTATGTGAAAAGAACACACCTGAAATGACTCTAGTTGTTGTTAGTAAAAAAACACATGCAATGACGCTAGTTGTTGTTAGTAAAAAGAACACACATGCAATGACAGTGGTGGATCCATGTGTGCTCTCTAAAGAGAACACACATGCAATGACTCTGGTTGTTGTTAGTAAAAAGAGCACGCATGCAATGACACTGGTGGATCCATAGGTGGATTGTGAAAAGAACACAAATGCAATGACACTAGTGGATCCATATGTGGTATGTGAAAATAACACACATGCAATGACTCCAGTTGTTGTTAGTAAAAAGAACACACATGCAATGACACTGGTGGATCCATGTGTGGTCTCTGAAGAGAACACACATTTCAATGACACTGGTGGATCCATATGTGGTATGTGAAAAGAATAGTCATGAAATGACTCTATTTGTTGTTAGTAAAAATAACACTCATGCAATGACACTGGTTGATCCATGTGTGGTCTATGAAGAGAACACACTTGCAATGACTCTGGCTGTTGTTAGTAAAAAGAGCACACATGCAATCACACTGGTGTATCCGTAGGTGGATTGGGAAAAGAACACACATGCAATGACTCTAGTTGTTGTTAGTAAAAAGAATGCACATGCAATGACACTAGTGGATCCATGTGTGGTCTCTAAAGAGAACACACATTTCAATAACACTGGTGCATCCATATGTGGTATGTGAAAATAATAGTCATGAAATGACTCTAGTTGTTGTTAGTAAAAAGAACACACATGCAATGACACTGGTGGATTGTGAAAATAACACACATGCAATGACTCCAGTTGTTGTTAGTAAAAAGAACACACATGAAATGACACTGGTGGATCCATGTGTGGTCTCTGAAGAGAACACACATTTCAATGACACTGGTGGATCCATATGTGGTATGTGAAAAGAATAGTCATGAAATAACTCCAGTTGTGGTATGTGAAAAGAACACACATGCAATGACACTGGTGGATCCATGTGTGGTCTCTAAAGAGAACACACATGCAATGACTCTGGCTGTTGTTAGTAAAAAGAGCACACATGCAATGACACTGGTGGATCCATATGTGGTATGTGAAAAGAACACACATGCAATGACTCTAGTTGTTGTTAGTAAAAAGAACACACATGCAATGACACTGGTGGATCCATGTGTGGCCTCTGAAGACAACACACATTTCAATGACACTGGTGGATCCATATGTCGTATGTGAAAAGAATAGTCATGAAATGACTCCAGTTGTTGTTAGTAAAAGAGTACACATGCAATGACACTGGTGGATCCATGTGTGGTCTCTAAAGAGAAGACACATGCAATGACTCTGGCTGTTGTTAGTAAAAAGAGCACACATGAAATGACAGTGGTGGATCCATAGGTGGATTGTGAAAAGAACACACATGCAATGACTCTAGTTGTTGTTAGTAAAAAGAACACGCATGCAATGACACTGGTGGATCCATGTGTGGTCTCTGAAGAAAACACACATTTCAATAACACTGGTGGATCCATATGTGGTATGTGAAAATAATAATCATGAAATGACTATAGTTGTTGTTAGTAAAAATAACACACATGCAATGACACTGGTTGATCCATGTGTGGTCTCTAAAGAGAACACACATGCAATGACTCTGGTTGTTGTTAGTAAAAAGAGCACACATGCAATGACATTGGTGGATCCATGTGTGCTTTGTGAAGAGAACACACATTTCAATGACACTGGTGGATCCATATGTGGTATGTGAACAGAACACACATGCAGTGACTCCAGTTGTTGTTAGTAAAAAGAACACACATGTAATGACACTCATGGATCCATGTGTGCTCTCTGAAGAGAACACACATTTCAATGACACTAGTGGATCCATATGTGGTATGTGAAAAGAACACACATGAAATGAATCCAGTTGTTGTTAGTAAAAAGAACACACATGCAATGACACTGTTGGATCCATGTGTGGTCTCTGAAGAGAACACACATGCAATGACTCTGCTTGTTGTTAGAAAAAAGAGCACACATGCAATGACACTGGTGGATCCATAGGTGGATTGTGAAAAGAACACACATGCAATGACACTGGAGGATCCATATGTGGTATGTGAAAATAGCACACAAGCAATGACTCCAGTTGTTGTTAGTAAAAAGAACACACATGAAATGACACTGGTGGATCCATGTGTGGTCTCTGAAAAGAACACACATTTCAATGACACTGGTGGATCCATATGTGGTATGTGAAAAGAATAGTCATGAAATGACAACAGTTGTTGTTAGTAAAAAGAACACACATGCAATGACACTGGTGGATCCATGTGTGGTCTCTAAAGAGAACACACATGCAATGACTCTGGCCGTTGTTAGTAAAAAGAGCACACATGCAATGACACTGGTGGATCTATAAGTGGATTGTGAAAAGAACACACATGCAATGACTCTAGTTTTTGTTAGTAAAAAGAACACACATGCAATGACACTAGTGGATCAATGTGTGGTATCTGAAGAGAACACACATTTCAATGACACTGGTCGATCCATATGTGGTATGTGAAAAGAATAGTCATGAAATGACTCCAGTTGTGGTATGTGAAAAGAACACCCATGCAATGACACTGGTGGATCCATGTGTGGTCTCTGAAGAGAACACACATGTAATGACTTTGGCTGTTGTTAGTAAAAAGAGCACACATTCAATGACACTGGTGGATCCATACGTGGCATCTGAAAACAACACACATGCAATGACTCCAGTTGTTGTTAGTAAAAAGAACACACATGAAATGACACTGGTGGATCCATGTGTGGTCTCTGAAGAGAACACATATTTCAATGACACTGGTGGATCCATATGTGGTATGTGAAAAGAATAGTCATGAAATGACTCCAGTTGTTGTTAGTAAAACAATACACATGCAATGACACTGGTGGATCCATGTGTGGTCTCTGAAGAGAACACACATGCAATGACTCTAGCTGTTGTTAGTAAGAAGAGCACACATGCAATGACACTGGTGGATCCATAGGTGGATTGTGAAAAGAACACACATGCAATGACTCCAGTTGTTGTTACTAAAAAGAACACACGTGCCATGACACTTGTGGATCCATGTGTGGTCTCTGAAGAAAACACATATTTCAATAACACTGGTGGATCCATATGTGGTATGAGAAAATAATAGTCATGAATTGAATCTAGTTGTTGTTAGTAAAAAGAACACACATGCAATGACACTGGTGGATCCATGTGTGGTCTCTGAAGAGAACACACATGCAATGACTCTGGTTGTTGTTAGTAAAAAGAGCACACATGCAATGACATTGGTGGATCCATGTGTGGTCTCTGAAGAGAACACACATTTCAATGACAGTGGTGGATCCATATGTGGTATGTGAAAATAACACACATGCAATGTCTCCAGTTGTTGTTAGTAAAAAGAACACACATGCAATGACACTGGTGGATCCATGTGTGATCTCTGAAGGGAACACACATTTCAATGACACTAGTGGATCGTATGTGGTATGTGAAAAGAACACACATGAAATGACTCCAGTTGTTGTTAGTAAAAAGAACACACATGCAATGACACTGGTGGATCCATGTGTGGTCTCTGAAGAGAACACACATGCAATGCCTCTAGTTGTTGTTAGTAAAAAGAGTACACATGCAATGGCACTGGTGGATCCATAGGTGGATTTTGAAAAGAACACACATGCAACGACACTGGTGGATCCATATGTGGTATGTGAAAATAACACACATGCAATGACTCCAGTTGTTGTTTGTAAAAAGAACACACATGCAATGACACTTGTGGAATCATGTGTGGTCTCTGAAGAGAACACACATTTCAATGACACTGGTGGATCCATATGTGGTATGTGAAAGGAATAGTCATGAAATGACTCCAGTTGTTGTTAGTAAAAAGACAACACATGCAATGACACTAGTGGATCCATGTGTGGTCTCTGAAGAGAACACACATGCAATGACTCTGGCTGTTGTTAGTAAAAAGAGCACTGATACGTCCATTTTGCATCACTATTCTATGTCTTAATTCACTATTATTCGTTGATATATTTCGTATTGAGAGGTGATACTTATGTTATTTCATCTATTTTTGCATTGTTGATGACTTTTGGAGCATGGACAGCTGCAGTTAGGATTCTGATGGAAAAGGCATGGAGGCAAAATTCGTGAAGATCAGAAAATCCGGGAAAATATATGGAAAATCCTATTTTTCCAGAAGACTAAGGATGCCAGAAGATGGAGTGGACATGGGCCACAGGGGGCCCACACCACCCCATGGCATGGGCAGGCCTAGGCCGCGCTTAGAGGTGGTGTGGCCACCCTGGCCCACTCCAGCCTCTCCCCTCTGGCGAAACCCTAAGACTCGGGGAGCAACCACAGAAAGATTCCGCCGCCTCTACGGGGCAGAAACCACCGAGAGAGAAAGATCTCTCCGGCAGACAGATTTCTGCCGAGGGGATTCCTTCCCGGTGTTGATTACTCTTTGTAGTTGATGCTATTGAGTGAACCGTTGAATTATTGTTTATGTTCAGATTGTTATACATCATTATTCCATCTCTGATCATGATCCATATGATGTCTTGTGAGTAGTTCGTTTTGTTCTTGAGGACATGGGAGAAGTCTTGTTGTTAGTAGTGGAGTTGCGTTGAGAAAGATTCAATAGATTGTTATTTAAGTTGTGGTGTAATTCTTCTAGTGGTGTCATGTGAACGTCGACTACATGACACTTCACCTATATGGGCCTAGGGGAATGCATTATGTATTTGGCTACTAATCGTAGGGGTTGCCAGAGTGACAGAAACCTGAACCTCCGTTAGGAAACCATTGCACAAGGGACATAAGGGTCTTAGAGTTTAAAGCTGTGGTTAGGTTTCTACCTTAATTACTTTCTTGTACTTACGGATGTTTGCAAGGGGTATAATCAGAAGTATGTATTAGTCTTGGATGGGGCGGTACATTAGCACAGGTTCACCCACACAACACTTAGCAAGATAAAGAAGATTAATCAACTATATGAAGCGAAAGCACTTGATAGTCTTCCCATATGTCCTCGAGAACGTTTGGTCATCTTAAGTAATACAACCGGCTTGTCCTTTGCTGCATAAAGGATTGGGCCACTTGCTGCATTTATTCCTATTGTCTTTTGTTTACTCGTACTTTGTTTACTTGCTTTATCAAAAACCCCTAAAATCCGTTTGCTAAGTATATGCAGAGAATTCCTGATCGATACCACTAGCCAGCACCTTCTGCTCCTTGTTGGGTTCGACACTCTTACTTATCGAAAATAATGCGATACACCCCCTATACTTGTGGGTCATCAAGACTATTTTCCGCGCCGCTGTCGGGAGTGAAGCGCTATTGGAGAGTGGAATTGGTAAAGGAAACTTCTACTGTGAGTATTGTTTACTTCTGTTAGTTGCTTTATTTTCGTTATGGATAATTCGCTGAGTTTCTTATTTGGTAATGCTACTACCACTGCTAAGGTAGTAGATAAGCCACCACCTGCTGAGAATGATGTTTCAAAATACCTACAAGAATTATTGATCGTGTTATGGATAACTACTATGTTGGGGATGGAACTGTCCATCCCGGTGATCATTTACTCTTTATACACGAATTATGTGGGTTGTTCAAGTGTGCAGGTATTACTACAGATCAAGTTAAGAAGAAGTTATTCTCATTGTCGCTGAAAGGAAGAGTTGAGGAATGGTATAAGCTACTGAAGAATGGTCAAGCTCTGGAATGGGAGGAAATAGTGGCTCTCTTTTATTCAAAGTTTTATCCTCCTAGTGAGATTCATAAAGATCGGAATCAAATATACAACTTTTGGCCTCTTGATGGAGAGAGTACAGCTCAAGCTTGGGGGAGATTGAAGTTACTAATGCTCAAATGTCCCATTCATGAGCTCCCCAACAATATATTATCAATAACTTTTATGCAAGGCTCCCTCTACATGATAAATATTTATTGGATGCTTCTTGTGCTGGATCATTCACTCGTATGGAAGAAGAAGCTAAATGGGACCTTCTAGATCGTATTCAAGACAATGCTGAAGCTTGGGAGAATGACAAAGGTAGAAAGTCAGGTATAAATTATGATTATGAATGCATTGAATCTTTTATGAGAACTGATGACTTTCAAAATATTAAAACTGCTTATGGTCTAGACTCTCAAGCTATTGCTTCTTAGTTTAAGGCTTTTGCTTCTTATATTGAAGTGCCTAAAAAGAAGTGGAATAAGTATCATGAACCTTATAAAGATATTGCTAAGAGTGTTCCTGCAAGAAATACTGAAGTTTATACTTCTAATCATGTTTTACCCAAACCTTATATTGAGAAAATGCCTTTCCCAGTTAAGGTAAAGGAACATTCTATGATAGCTAGTATGGTTAATGAAAGTATGAATAAAGTTGTTGAACCTGATAAACAAATGGTTGATGAACCTATTGTAGCAAATGTGAAAGACTTTGTTGCTAAATATGAAAAAGAGGGACACCTTATCCTTTATAAGGATATCTCTAATATTGTTTCGCAAAGTAGTGTTATGAGAGCTAGTATTCCTGTGTTTTCTGTTAGAATAAGTGATCATTGCTATGATAGTCCTTGTGATAGCTATATTGTTAAGTTTACGCAGGATACTGAAAGTTACTATGAGAGAGGGAAAAGTGTCCATATGCATCTCAATAATATCAAGTTTCCCTGTTTTATGCTGAAAGTCTTTATGTTGCACTTCTTTTGCCTTCTTATGCAAGTTGCCTGTGGTTTCAATAACTTGTTTGTTTACAAAATCCCCTTGCATAGGAAGTGGGTTAGACTTAAATGTGTGTGTGTTTTTTCTTCTTAATGCTCTCTTTCACTTCAATTCATATCCCTATGAGAGCTTCTTCAAAATTAACATGCCCATCTTAATGGCTATAAAGAAAGAGCTTTATGGGAGACAATCCAATTTGTTTTTGCGTTTAGTTTGTTTTTGTTTCTTTGAGTCTTGGAATTTATTACTTCGGTAATAACCGCTCCTTATCCGTTTTGTTTGGTTTTTGTGTCAAGATCAACCTCTAATGCGAGAGAAATAATATTTGGGGAAGTTGCTGTCCTGAAACAGACTTTTGTGCTTCACCGTAAAAAATTGTGAGAGATCTCTATATGTCGGATTGAGCTTTAATTTTTTGTGCTTCTGCCCCAGGTTGTTATTTAACTTTCGTTAGTTTTGCACTTTTTTATTTGAGCAACAGAGGATTTTCGAAAAAATTGATCTTTACCTGCTGGTCTGTTTTGACAGATTTTGCCAATCTTGCATTTGCTTCTTTATTCGATTTCCTTTTTGAATTATTTTTGGGTTTTCAGAAGGAGTTGCTACAGTAGCTTTTGTTTTTATGGTTTTCAGTTGAAGTGGACTCAAAAGGTTTTATCACTTCACTTATACTAATGTTGCTAATGAGAACTGTGTGAAGTTTTGGGTGAAAGAAATTTCCAGGAAGTGGAGATAATGGTGTAATAAGGAAGAGAAAGGTTTTATGACTCCAATAATAAGAGTATGAAGATGAAGATATTGATGTTATTCAAGTGATGACTCCGGAAGAATCTACTAGATACCAAATTATGAGACCTGCAGAGTCTGTTTTCAAATAGGTAACAGTTCTGGTAAGAAAAGTTCCGCGAAAATACAATCCAACTATATTTTTGCAGTTTTCAGTCAATAAGGAAAGCTACGAAGAAAAAAAATGACGGAAATGGAGCCAGGGTGGCTCACACCACCCTGTGGCACGGGCCCTCCCTTGGCGGCGCCACCAGGTGGTGAGTCCACCCCGGACTCCGCCTCCGACTCGTTTTCTCCCAGTACCTTCCTTTTGATATGAAACTTCGTAATATATAACCTCCCGGATCCCTCGAGGTTCGTATATCGTGTTTTTGTTTCGACCTATTTCTATCAGGACATACTCTTTGAAAGTTTAGAAGCACAATGGTGTCTGCCAAGGATAAACGGAAGGAGCCCATGGAGGAAGACCTCCAAGACCCCGGGAAGGAGAAGGAGATCAAGAGTGAAGGTGAAGAGGACCAAGGCCAACACCCGCACACCGGCACTACCATTGCGAGCATTGGAGTGGTGAAACCTACCAAGGTTAGAAGGAAGGCAAGGATGCAGACTGGGGGAAAGTTCCCCATCACAGTTTGGCTCCAAGGTCACTTCCTCCACACACCAAGAATCCCTTCCATACCTTCATCCATAACCATGCAGGAAAAGGAGACTCCAAGAGGGAAGAACGGAAAAATAATCATGAGACCTGGGATCCACAAACTGAAATGATCACGAGCCGTATTAAGCACAACTCGGAGTTGATTCGCACTCTCACTTTCGAGATTGAGGACTTGGGGAAACTGATCAGAGAGCTCATCAAGAGGATACCACCACCACCTAAGGAGTAATTCGTCATCAGGTTTGGCATCCCCTTGGTTTGTTCCAAGCTTGGGGGAGTGCCGCGGTATCACATCAATGTCTTCTATTTTCTTTTTACCTTATTAGTAGAGTCATATCATGAATAGAGGAGTTATTATGTAGCATGGTTTGCATTATGGAAGTGTCCCCTCTCTCGTTAGATATGTATCCCTTGGTGTGAGTTTCCGTTATGGAATATTAATGAGAAGTTCTATCATTCACTCTTTTGCATAACTTATATTAGTTTTCAATTCGTGGTTATATGATTGATCGTGTTGTTAGTATTGGTAGCACTTTGGGATCATTGAGTTAATTTAGTTGGTTTTGGCAAACCTGGCTCGGTCAGTAGAAACACCTTTTTGAGAGTTGAAAAGAAAAAGATAGAAGTACTCTAAAGAAAAATAATTTCATCATCTTTCTTTCTTGATTTGCTCATAAGTTTAGTATTCTCTAGTTAAGATCTTTTGTGCTTCCGAGGAAGATTGCATGTTTGTCTTTATCACTTGTATGTTTGGTTGTTTCCTCCAACTCTTGTACTTGCTACCCAGCCTTGCTAGCCAAAAACTTGTACTGAGAGGGTATTCTTCTCGTGCATCCACCTCCTTTAAACCAAAACCTTTGCCATTTGTGTCCACCATACCTACCTATTAGCATTATTGCTATTCCAAGTAAATTCTTGTTTTATCTACCACCCAAATTAAACTTGTTATGTGAAAAATTAGTTGAAGTTAGCAGAACCATGTATCATGGGGACCGCTTTCAACACTTCATTGGTACTTGTACCTAGTTGATATCATGTTCTTTTGCTTATGGATCCCGACGGTGTGAAATAAAAGTGGAACTTGTAAGATCATGGAGTTTATATGTGTGTTAGAGAAACACCTGGGCCGCTAGCCTAAGCCATGCCTAATCATGGTGGAAACTTGCAGCATAACTATAGTGAGCATTCTATGAAGCATCCTCAATAAAAACCTATGCAAATAGCAAATAAAAAGATTGCTGAGATGCTCACTGTCTGCTTGCCTTGTCATTTTGATTATGGGATAGCTCCTGTGTCATGTGCAAGGGGTACCCCGTTGGCGGTTCTCAATGATACACATGTATTTACAATGACAAGAGCTTGCTCGTGACTGAAGTTGAGTAGCATGAGGATCGGTACTCATAAGTAAGGGGCATGGGACTCCAACTTTTAACTTGTCAACCATATCCTCTTAGTTGTGTCACTTTAACCTTAATCACCTAAAGATGCCTATGATAGGGGCAATGAGAGCTGGAAGCTAGTAAGTATCATAATTTTTGGGAGCTCTTTATGAGACTTGCAATCCCTGCTTCCCTCTGCGAAGGGCCTTTCTTTTACTTTGTAGTTGAGTCAGTAAACCTATTCCCTTCTATCTCAGCAAGTATTTTGAGTTGATGTGTTTCATTCATTCATATGATGATTTATTCAATCATGTTTCTTATGTTCCTTGTTTTGCACTTTGCTCTTATCTTGATGTTTACTACTTTGAAAGCTATCACCGAAAAACCAGCTATTTGTGAACTCCAGCAAATTATCAACTATTCTTCGACCAAGAGCTAAGTTTGCCATTACCAATTATGATTCACTTTATGTATCTTTATTGTGTTTCCTTTACTCATTGCAAGTTGAGTTGTATAATAGTGAGTTGTCTTCTATTATGATCTATGTATTTGCTGAATGTGATGCTTCTTGTCCGTATTCTTTTATCGACTCTTCACTCCACAAACCTGAGGCCATGTTTATTGAGCTCAGCTTCACTTGGGGACAAGCGAAGTCTAAGCTTGGGGGGAGATGATACATCCATTTTGCATCACTATTCTATGTCTTAATTCACTATTATTCATTGATATATTTCGTATTCAGAGGTGATACTTATGTTATTTCATCTATTTTTGCATGGTTGATGAATTTTGGAGCATGGACCGCTGCAGTCAGGATTCTGATGGAAAAGGTGCTGTTTGGAGGCAAAATTCGCGAAGATCAGAAAATCCGGGAAAATATACAGAAAATCCTATTTTTCCAGAAAACTAAGGATGCCAGAAGATGGAGTGGAGATGGGCCACAGGGGGCCCACACCACCCCATGGCACGGGCAGGCCTAGGCCGCGCCTAGAGGTGGTGTGGCCACCCTGGCCCACTCCAGCCTCTCCCCTCTGGCGTATATCATCCTCCCGAAACCCTAAGACTCGGGGAGCAACCACAGAAAGATTTCGCCGCCTCTGCGGGGCGGAAAACACCAAGAGAGAAAGATCTCTCCGGCAGACAGATTTCTGCCGGGGGAATTCCTTCCCAAAGAGGGGAGATCGTAGCCATCAACACCACCATCAAGCTGGACTTCATCGGGATCATCATCATCATCACCACCATCATCACCATCAGCACCCTCATCACCATCTCCATATTGCTATAACAATTGAGTTGAATCTTGCATTAGTTCACAGGGGAAACTTTCCTGGTGTTGATTACTCTTTGTAGTTGATGCTATTGAGTGAACTGTTGAATTATTGTTTATGTTCAGATTGTTATACATCATTATTCCATCTCTGATCATGATTCATATGATGTCTTGTGAGTAGTTCGTTTTGTTCTTGAGGACATGGGAGAAGTCTTGTTGTTAGTAGTGGAGTTGCATTGAGAAAGATTCAATAGATTGTTATTTAAGTTGTGGTGTACTTCTTCTAGTGGTGTCATGTGAACATCGACTACATGACACTTCACCTATATGGGCTTAGGGGAATGCATTGTGTATTTGGCTACTAATCGTAGGGGTTGCCGGAGTGACAGAAACCTGAACCCCCGTTAGGAAACCATTGCACAAGGGACGTAAGGGTCTTAGAGTTTAAAGCTGTGGTTAGGTTTCTGCCTTAATTACTTTCTTGTACTTACGGATGTTTGCAAGGGGTATAATCAGAAGTATGTATTAGTCTTGGATGGGGCGGTACATTAGCACAGGTTCACCCACACAACACTTAGCAAGCTAAAGAAGATTAATCAACTATATGAAGCGAAAGCACTTGACAGTCTTCCCATGTGTCCTCGAGAACGTTTGGTCATCTTAATTAATACAACCGGCTTGTCCTTTGCTGCATAAAGGATTGGGCCACTTGCTGCATTTATTCCTATTGTCTTTTGTTTACTCGTACTTTGTTTACTTGCTTTATCAAAAACCCCTAAAAATCCTTTTGCTAAGTATATGCAGAGAATTCCTGATCCATACCACTAGCCAGCACCTTCTGCTCCTTGTTGGGTTCGACACTCTTACTTATCAAAAATACTGCGATACACCCCCTATACTTGTGGATCATCAAGCACACATGCAATGCCATTGGTGGATCCATAGGTGGATTGTGAAAAGAACAGACATGCAATGACTCTAGTCGTTGTTAGTAAAAAGAACACACATGCAATGACACTGGTGGATCCATGTGTGGTCTCTGAAGAGAACACACATTTCAATGACACTGGTGGATCCATATGTGGTATGTGAAAAGAATAGTCATGAAATGACTCCAGTTGTGGTATGTGAAAAGAACACACATGCAATGACACTGGTGCATCCATGTGTGGTCTCTGAAGAGAACACACATGCAATGACTCTGGCTGTTGTTTGTAAAAAGAGCACACATGCAATGACACTGGTGGATCCATATGTGGTATGTGAAAAGAACACACATGCAATTACTCCAGTTGTTGTGAGTAAAAAGAACACACATGCAATGACACATGTGGATCCATTGTGGTCTCTAAAGAGAACACACATTTCAATGACACTGGTGGATCCATATGTGGTATGTGAAAAGAATAGTCATGAAATGACTCCAGTTGTTGTTAGTAAAAGAATACACATGCAATGACACTGGTGGATCCATGTGTGGTCTCTGAAGAGAACACACATGCACTGACTCTGGTTGTTGTTAGTAAAAAGAGCACACATGCAATGACACTAGTGGATCCATAGGCGGATTGTGAAAAGAGATTTGCCCTCTCTCTCGGTCTCGAATATCACAAAATCCCAAACATGTGCTCACTCTGGGTGCTATGCCCTGATTGGCTGACACAGATGTCACTCGAATCGTCTCCACCAACCGTTGATCCTATGTGATCCAACAGGCAGGATAACCCCTCCCTTCTCCACTTTTTTTATGCATGGTCAATCTGTGCCACCTCTCTAGCCATGCCACCGATACTTTACCTCCATAAATAAGTGAAAATCCATCTATCTAACTAAAATAAATGATCATATTTCGAAGAAGCCATCGTCTTTGTCTTCCGGTTTGTCCTTGTCTTCATCAATGCCATGGTCCCTACCATCGCCGCTATCGGTGTCCTCCTCTGATGACTCGACACCGCCCCTAGCTCGAATAAGCACGCTATCTCCTTGTTGGAGTCCTCCTCCTCCTCCTCTTCGTAGTCCCATGGGTCCACGTCACTCTCCTCCGCTTCTTCCTCCAACTGATCGATGAACGCCTCCTCGTTGGCCGAGTCAGACTCGTCCAAATAGCTATCTCCTCTCTTCTTCCTGGACTTCTTCTCATTCCTCTTCTTGTCCGGTGATGCAACACGCCTTGCTGCTGGTGCTGCGCCCCGTCTAACGCTCAGTGGTACCCCACGCTCCTCCTGCACGGCCGGTACGAGCTTTGACGTTGCGGTGTCCTCGAGTGCCGATGTCGATGGATCCTGGCGCGGTCAGACACAACATGCTGCCTCAGCAGGCGACTCGCGAGCGCGAATGATGCAACGAAGAGCCGGGGACGCAGGACGGTCAGTGGATGGCTTGGACCTGCCATTGCCACGGCGAGGGGGCATCGTGCTCGAGGTAGTTGCTCCGAATGGTCAATGGCGGGTACACAGAGTGGGGTGCCGATCTGATCAAGGATGAGCAGCGGTTTCATGCATCGTGTGCATGCATTGGTCGATTATCAAAAAAAGTAATATCTCGCGTACTGAACATAATTTGATCACAACAAAAGTGGCACAGCGTATTCTAGACTCGTAAATATCCCGTGCGTGCCTGTCACATGGAGTTCGACGGAGTTCGGCGTGCCGACGTGATCGTGCAGCAGTTGCGCGCGTCATTGCCCCAACAACATGTGACACACGCACGCGGGATGTGCACGCTGATTCCTGTGATGACCACCCGGCTTGCACTCCCCTTATTATATACTGGATTTTGGGCGGCGCCGAAGACCATTGAAGTGTCCATCGCAATAAAGACAAGTCCCATCGATTCCCTACCCCTGCCTCCCTGGCTTCTTTGAGAAGATAGACCGTACACGGTGGTCTTGTATAATAGTACTAGTACTACTGGACCACGGCCTGTACTCTTTGACTCTTCTCCCACACTAATCACTATCTCCTTCCTCCTGCCGCCGCCACCCTCACCCTGCAAGCCATGGCTCCACTGAGGAGGGGGAGAGGCCAGTCGACGATCCTCGCGGAGAAAAGGGACAGAAATTGCCGCGAGGCACTTCTTGCTCTACCAGCCGCTCAATCCCACACTCTCATCGAGGCCCAATCTCCCCGACAATGGCGCTGAAAGTTCTAGCAGGCGAGGGCTCCTCCCGGTATGGTCTTCTTGTTCTACTTCTTCTCTATCTCCCTCTCCATCATGATCTTATTCAGCTTCTTCTTGTTTTTCTTCTTCTTCTTGCTCTTCCTCTTCTACGTATTACATGTCGGCCATGGAGCCCGAATCCACCACAACAGAGGCGTTGCAGGACCTGTTTGGCCCCATTCCATGTCTCAGCGAGGTAGCAAATCTCCACGCTGTTATTTCTCCGAGTTGTGATGTGGATTTCTTGAATCCTGTCCGCCCCACATTAGTTTTTCTTCTTCTTTTGCGAGTTGTATTTGTTTTCATGAATATGACTGGATCTCTTGGTCTTTCCTTAATACCGCTGTTCATAGATTCACTATGGATTTTTTGTGATTAGGATTAGTTTATCGTGGTCATGAATAGATCTCTAGGTCCATTTTTTAACACTACGGTCAATAGATTCAATGGGGATTTTTTTGATCTGTATTAGTATTCACCTGGGACCTGGAGTGTAATTATAGAATTCCTATTTCAATTAACATGAACGATGCAGCGATCGAAGGCCGAGTACCGTGACAAGGTGGCCGCGATCAGTTCCAAGATTGTCAACCAACATGAGCTTGCACGCTCCCTCACCCAAGCTAATGAGAGCCTATGCAAGCAATTATCTGTGCAGAAGGAGATCTCGCTAGATTTTGCACGTGACGTCGTTAGGCTGCAGAAAGTGCTCGACCGTAACTTGAATAGGCAAGAACAAGCTATCAAGATAATCAACGAGCTCATGGAGGAGAAGAAGAATCTCGTGGAAAGGTCCATTCTCCTGCAGGACAAAGTCAGCGAGGCACTCAGAGGACGCATCGAGGACACCAAGGCTACCATCCGAGCCTACCATGACAGGAACAGTTGTCTGGATGTAGTCAAGGAGATGAAGGCGGACATGAGCAGAGGGATCACTCTACTCGAGGGTGTTCGGAAAGAGAACGAAGATCTAAGGGCATGTCTGGAGGCGTATCGGAGCAATGCCCAAGTCTGATTCCCGTAAGCGGGGACACGAATATCAGTTCGTCCTCCACTCCTTTTGTAATGTTTAGGGTTCAGGGAGCAATGCCCAAGTCTGCTTCCCATTATAGGGTGCAATAAGAATCCTAGGGCAACTGCTTATCTATCTAGACATGTGTTGGTGTTCATGTTCATGAATGGACACCATGTGCTCTTTCGATTATGTATCTGGACATGGGTTTCTGCATTATGAGTTTGCCACTCTCCCACTACTATTTGGTGATATTGGGAAAACCCACAACACACTAAACTGCAGATAAATCTTATTTGTCTTTGAAATTGAAATTATGACAGTGCCACTAGTCGATTCATAAAATGTTGATTAGTCCTAGATTGCTTCTTCCTTGAAATTATGACAGTGCCACTAGTCGATTCAGTTAATTATGGAAACTAACCAGCTTGTCCCGGTGAACTAAACAAACCATACTATGTATTTTTGTTGCAGGGAAAGAGGCGAAAGATCGTCTAGGACCTGGCGACCTGGCTAAATGACAAGATAGAAATCCAAAGGGAGAAGCAGAATTCCCAGAAACTGGCCTTTGACCACCTGCGCGCTGAACTCGCGGTCCTTTCTGACAAGTGCCAGAAACTGAAGGAGTTAAACGCCGGCTGGGCGAAGCTACACAGTGAAGGTCGCACCTCGGCTAGGAAGCAGACGAATATCAAGAAAGGGATCTTGAAGGAAAATCGTATGGCTATGGACCAACTTCTCCAATCAGTGCCGGAGCGCTGGAACCTACAGCTGAAGCACGACATAGTACTGAAGGAGCTGGCCAATCTTAGGGAGGAAAACAGGCAGCTTCGGGCCAGGCTCGCGTGAACACAACATATGTCTATTTAGTACTGAACTGCATGGTTTATCCTCTACAGTGGTGATTTTGTAAGCGTGAACTTAACTCTATGCACGATATGTGTGTTCGTCTGAAATTAGTTTGCTTGAGGATTGAGTTTAGCTTAGTTAGGAAAGCGCAACTGCAAGTCTTACAGTTAACTAGTTTCAGGCATTGGCACAACATAAATTATTCATCTCGAATTTCCTTTATCCTCTATAGTCTGTCCTTGTTCACCCTCGCGCGCCTTCTTCAGTTCCTTCAACAGATCCGCAATGCAGTACTCTAGCTTCTTCTTGTCTTCCCTGAGCTGATCCCTCTCCTTTTCTGCATTATGAATCAGCAACCTGTGACTATCCTGAAGCTTCTTTGCAGTTCCAACAACCAAGCTCCCATCGATTCCGTCAGTTAGCTCTGACCACAAATTCTTGATTTCTTGTTCCAGCTCCTTATTTCGTACCGACAGCTTGTAATTTTTTTTGGCTGCATCACTTACATCAGTAAATCTCCTTGACCTTTCCAACTCATACATCTCCCATAACTGTGCCAAACATTTCTTAAGTGCATCTGGCCACTCAAGATCCACCCACTCTACTGCTTTACACACCGGGCCAACCTAAAAACACACACACTATAGTGTTATGAACATGCACGATACATTTTACTTCATGTCACAGTTGCACATAATGTAAACAAACCTGATTTGTATAGCCAAAAAACCTTCTCCCAGTGTTACTGCCTTCGAATGCAACATATCTCCTCAGTTTTAGCCCATGGTCACATGGCACTTCTCCATCAAGATCTAGGCCCTCCCATTCGGATTCGTAGATCATCCGTGGTACCTAGAGGTAAACACAAAGCTGAAATCGAACATGATTGCATGCACATATGGAGCTCAGATCGAGAGATTTACCATTGTCTAACCCTAGCCTAAGAAAACAGAGGAACTCACATCGTGGAAGGAATACTCGATGTAGGAGAGAAGGCTGTCGCTGCTCGACTGGTCATCCTCGCCGTTCAAGGACAGCATGGCGAATGCGTCGTCGCAGGCGACAGCGTCGGCGTCGGTGTCAGCGACAAAGAGAGAGAGAGAGAGAGAGAGAGAGAGAGAGAGAGAGAGGGGGGGAGAGAGAGCAACCCTTCTACCGCTGCAACAATGACTAAATTGGCATGTTATAATAGTTTAATGGATACCATGCCCTTTCCCTATATTACTGTCTCCTGCCTAATATGGATTCTCTTCACACATTCTCATTTCAAATATTAAACCTGCACTCCCTCCGTCCCAATTTCATTGCCTAACAAAAACATACCAGTATATTACATCATCTAAAGAAACAAAATCATGTCAACTACAAGGTACTTATGCATCACTTCTTCAGTCATGGTTTCACAAACATTACATTACAATCTCTCAACAAACATAATCACATCATGGTTTCACAAAACATCACATTACAATCTCTCAACAAACGTAATCACAGAAACAAGTATATTACATCAATTCAAGAAACAAAATCATGTCGACTACAAGGTACTTACACATCACTTGTCCAGTCATGGTTTCGCAGAACATTACATTACAATCTCTCAACAAACAAAATAACAGAAACAAGTATAGTACATCATCTCAAAAAACATAATCATGTCAACTACAATGTATTTATGCATCACTTGTCCAGTCATGGTTTCACAAAACATTACATTACAATGTCCCAACAAACATAATAACAGAAACAAGTACGGTACGTCATCTTAAGAAACATAATCATGTCAACTGCAATGTACTTATGTCTTATTACAACAACGATGGTTTCAGTGAGTGACATGTCCGAAAATCTCAATAGCTGGCACAACATTATATCGCAATCTCTCAACAAACATAATCACAGCAACACGCTCTAAATGCAACATCAGTCAATATTACAAATACAGGCAGGGGAACCCCGCGGTCCATATGACAAGCCTAGGGTAGCAACTCTCATCAGATCTCATCAACGTCAACCACCTCATTCTGTTCAGCCACTACAGGGGCATCTACATCCACTATAACATGTTCAACAACATCAGAAATGGTACCAAGGAAGAGCACCTTCCTAGTTCGCTTCTTTCGTCGCATAATCTACATAAGATCTTCAGTATCCAAAACATCTATGAATTGCTGCTTCTTATGATGCCACCACCAGATTTTTGTCATCTGCTTAGGGCCAATACTGATTTCCTTACCGATCATCTCTCTCATTTCATCAAGAGTTATGTTTTTGGAATCGACAGTGATCTCCACAGCATGACGAAACTGGCTTATTAACTCCCTCATCAAGTTTTGCCATGTATGAATCCAACTCTATGCGTATACTAAACTTATCTAGACCAGCATCTATTGGTCCATATTCTCTAGGAGCAGAAGCTTTGGCAGCAAGATCTCTAGCATCTGCATACATATCATCAATCATCGCTTCAACTTTCACCTTACGATCAGCTGCACAACACTCACAAACCATCTGAAGCTCATGGGAGTGCTCAATTTGCTGATAGGTATCATTCATGTTGTGCCACACCAATTTTGTCCTCTGTCTAGAACCCCAGGGAATTCTAGCGACAAGCATATCTACCAGCTGTGAAACAGACACAACCTCTTTGCAATTCACAAGCAGATGCACATCTTGCCCGAACACAACCCTCTCGCAACCAAAATCAAGTTTTGTAGTGTACTGCCGAACATGAACTGTGAACTCATATAGATCCCTTGTATCAAAGCTATGCCTAATTTGATTAAAAAGGGGAACATTTCAGTTCATTCGATTCTATTATGCCGTAACTAATCTACTTGCAAGATAAGGCACAGATAAGAAAAATTCACCTCTCGCTCTTCTCCCGGGTTTTTATCTTCGAGATCTAGGTGCTGCATCCGCCCACCGGAGCCGAACAATCCGCCGTCGGCCTTGCTTTTCTATTCAACCCGCTGCTCCTAGGTACCTTGGGAGCAGAATCCTTGTTGGCCTCCTCGCTAAGCGGGGATGAAGACCTTGCCGCTGCTATGCGTTGAGCCCCAGACTTGGGCCCCGACGGACCCGAATCAGTCGGCGACATAGCTACAACCTTCGCCTTGCAAGACATGCTGGGCCGCCGCCGTCAGATTCAATGTCGAGGGAGGGAGAAAAAAGGTCCTCCGCCACCAGCAGATTTAGGATCGGGGAAGGGAAGAAAAGGGACCGCCGCCGTTGCAGCAAGATTCAGTGTCGAGAGTTAGGAAGGTACAGTAATGGATTTGCCCCTACGACACATGCAGGGTGGCTAAGAAGAGTGACCGGCAAAGAAGGGGCACAACAGGAACTAGTGTAACGGAATATCCTGACTTAACGGGCGCGATTTGAAAATATTGGGTTTGGCCATCATTCACTCAAAAGACCCCTCTTAGCAATTGGCGCCCCAACTTTTTGAATTGCGGTGATTAAAATCAACTTGGGTACCGCGTTTCCTGGGCGCCCCAACTTTCGGGCCGCAAAATGATATTCTCCATACACTCACTCCTATGAACACACGCACGCACACCCAACCCCTATGACCACCTCCGATAGACTGAGCCGGCTGGTCTTGAGGTTGACGAAGTCACCACAGGCGCCTCGCTATCAACGGGAACGTCACCTCCCACTGAAAGAATATTCCGCCTTTATGAGACACCAAAGCGTCAAACCTGGGGTTTGAACTCTGGTGGGCTGGGGGTACCACTGCCCACCTAACCATCCAACCACGGGTTGGTTCTCAATATGGATGGAATTTTCGTAGAAGAGGTCTTGTAAATACAAAAGAGGAGGGAGTAGATAAGTAAGCGACATTGCTAAAATCGATACACATGGAGTTCTCGGACATCACTGAACATCATAATATACTACTGTTTGGCAAAGTGAATATGGAATTTTCTGGCAAAGTGATGACCACAAGGGAAAGTATGAACTAACTCGTTGGAACATCATTTGTCGACCAAAAAAATAAGGGGGGCTTGGGGTTGAGGTACTCCCTCCGTCCTAAAATATAAGGCGGCTAAGGAGTAGTCAAAAGTCAACGTTTTCTAAGTTTAACCAAGATTATACAAAAAAATATAAACATTTACAATAATGTAATAATATCGATAGATCTACCGTAAAGTATATCTTCTTAGTGTATCCATTCAATATTATAGATATAGATATATTTTTCTAAATATTTGGTCAAAATTAGTAAGATTTGATTTTTGACTAATTCTTAGGTGCCTTATATTTTGGGACGGAGGGAGTATTAGATATCAAAAACAAGTGTCTACTAAGTAAGTGGCTTTTCAAACTCTTATCCGAACAAGACGATCTGGCAAGAGTTGATTACAAATTATACTATAGCTTAAGTCTGAGAAAAACGAGCCACCTGAGGGTATGTGCCCGCACGCACGTTTCTGACTATCTAATCTTCACTCTGAGTCATCTCAACCTTGCAGTTTCAGGTGTTGACCGAAGTATTACGAGTTGGTCCCTCTCGTACCCACCCACATCTCGATCATGTTCCCCTCCACCCGAGCTCCCGCCCATCCTAGCCCCTCCTCCGTCTCCCCTAGCAAAGTCCGCCCCCCCTCTGCCCCCTCCATTCACGAGGCCACCACCTTACATACAACTCCCGCATATAGCGTCGACCGCCTCTACTTCCCCGCCTCGAACCTGCCTAGTATCGATTCAACATCGCCCCGACCTCACGCACCCGTCCGCCGCCACACTTTGCCAGTGGTGAGGAAGATAAGGAGGAGGTGAGCACGTGGGACGGTGGGGGTGAGAGAGGGGCGGTGTGGGTAGAGAGGTTCCTATGCGGGACTACGCAAAGATGTCGCATCATCCTCACCACTTTGACTAGAAAAATCAGGAACGGGTGGTGGAAAAAAGAATTGAAAAGGAGAAGACCCCTCCGCTCCCTCCGCACTCTCCACTCATGAGGCCACCGCCGCCCGTCCAGCTCCCTCATCCAGCGTCGTCCGCCTCTTCTTCCTCGCCTCGAACCTGCCCATTACCGATTCAATATCGCCCTCGACTTTGCACACCCGTCTGCCGCCAATGCGTTGTCGGTGGTGAGGAAGATAAGGAGGATGTGAGCGTGTGGGATGGTGGAGGTTAGAGATAGGTGCAGTGCGGGTAGAGACGCTCCTATGCAGGACTACACGAAGATGTCGTATCATCATCACCGCTTTGACTAGAAAAATCAAGGACGGATGGTGAAAAAATGGAATTGTAAAGGAGAAGCTCGCGAGGCATGCGATGACGCGACGTAGAGTGATTGGTGAGAACCAGGAATCTACAGTAACCGAACGAAAGAATCGCTGAACGGAAAGGGTGGAGCACTAATAGGGTGAGAAATGTCTGCGCCTTGTGAGAAACGGTCGCGTTTCATATTACTAAACAATTAACATGTATGTATTCCTGAAACAAAACATAATAAGTTGATTTTGGCCCCTCTTAGGCTCTGCAACTGAATTTTCTTTTGAATATATCAGCATATGTGCTTGTGTAAATTGATACATGTTCTATGTTGTTCTACGATTTTGACACGGGTTAATAAAAATTTCAGTGCCCTTGACTTGGAGCATGCTCTATGATTAATGAACAAGCGGGTTCCATCACTAAGTGGGTCCAAAATAAATATCATAACTTCTATTTGTCATTTTGATATATAGAAATTATCAAACTTGATTACATATTAGTTCTTGCTTTAATGTAAAGATTTGTGGCAACTTCTAGCCATACCTTCTCTTTTAAATTTTCTTGAACCAGTGAATAATTTGGAATATATCAAGTATAACTCCTGCATATAATTAGTATATATGTAATCTGGTTGTCTGTATTGACTAAACTAATCATTTAATAATCCAGCAACTTATAAATGTTGAATACAAAGTTGTGCCTTCCTTTGGAGCTCTGCAATCCAAATTGTTGCAAGCATCGATTTTGAGGCAGTCGAACAAGATTACCGTGTGATCTTTATAAGTTAGCTTGTTTTGATATCATTAGTTTTTTACCTTGATTATGTAGCATGTTAGTTTCTTGTGGTACTGAACTTGGTCTATTGCTCGATGTGTTTTTGTTAGAAGTTTGCTCGATGTAACTTTTGTTTATTTAAAGAAACATGGGTACCCCTATGTTTCTTATGAGCTTCAATATGAAATAAGGACCCGCTTATGGCGTCTAAGGTCAGATATCTCAGTTTCAGACATGTCTACCACGTAAATGTTTACCGATAGAAACACTCAACCCTGCACATGCTCATATATTTAATTTATAATAACACAAAAAAACAAAATGTGTTACCTGTAGTTAGTACAACACACCTGACAAATGGACTATAGGTGGTGCGGCAAAGCGTGCATGTCCACCTAGTAAATACCTACACTCCAAAACTTTGTCTAAAGTAAAGGCAAAGCCAAATGATTCCCCATTTTGAAAGGGCCTCATGAAGGTGAAGGATGAGTTCTTCGAGCGTGGTTCTTTTACCATAGGAAATGGAGTCGTGACCCGATTCTGGGAAGATACGTGGTTGGGAAACAAACCATTAGATTTACAATATCCATCTCTATACAATATTACGCAACGAAAATAATTTTCAGTTGCTAATGTGTTGTCTAGGTGCCACTAACATAGGTTTTAGACAAGCTCTAACAGGTCATAGGGATAATAGATGGTTGCACTTGATTAATCGATTAATGGATGTTAATTTGACCACTAACTCAGACGATTTTAAATGGAAGCTTACCACTTATGGTTCTTTCATGGTTAAATCTTTGTATTTAGATTACATGGATGACCATACAAGGTTCCTTCGTAAGGATATTTGGAGGTTAAAAGTACCACTTAAGATTAGGATCTTTGTGTGGTTCATGCACAGAAAAATATTACTCACTAAATACAATCATTCAAAACGAAATTAGAAGGATAGTAAAAATATTGCTTTTGTGATCAAGATGAAACAATACAACATTTGTTTTTTACTTGTCTGCTAGCTACAGATGTTTGGCGCATAATTCATATAGCTTTCAATATATCTCCTCTACACAATGTGACAAATATTTTTGGAAATTGGTTGAAAGGAGTGACAAAGTTAGAGAAAGTACATATCTGAGTGGGTGCTTGTGCTTTACTTTGGGCCATCTGGCATGTGAGGAATGACTATATATTTAACAATGCAAAAACAAAAAATTTCATGCAGGTTATATCACTGGCTACACACTGGATCCGTATGTGGTCATATCTTCACCCTATGGAGAGGCAGCAAGACATGGTTTTTGGGTGCAACCACTTGGAGACGGTTGTCAAGGATATATTCAGCCGGTGTAACTGGCATTTTGATTATAGGATATCATGTTAATGCAGAGACACTTCATGATTTCTTTTGCTTGCTTTTAGATGATTGATTCGTATTTCGAGTTACAGTGGATAATCCCAGGTGAGTATCAGTGGGATCTTAGACCTCCTGGTCATGGTGTTTTTAAAGTTGTCTTTCCTTCAAAAGCTGATCTAGCAAGGGTTCAAAAAATGCCTGACATCCCAATTATCAAAACAGAATGCACGCTACACTTTGAGGAATGGTCCTCTACAAATTTGGACAGATATGAACTTGAGGAGGCTTGGGTAAAAGTCTCAACCTGTCCATATAAGCTACATTGTGACCTTTTGGGTATGCTGGCACTTGGCAAAATAAAAGAGATTGACATGGAATATACTAGGCAGCATGGAGTGGTGCGGATGAGAGTTATTGTCACTGCAATTAAGTATATACTGCCAGGAACTGATCTCCTATACGAACTGATCTCCTATACGACGGTGAAGGTTATGGTATTCTTTTTGAGGTTGAAGGTGTAAATGAAATTCCCAAGGACGTTGAGATGGAGGAGAAAAAGTATGGTGTAGACCAGCCAACAAAGGATGATGATCCTAAAAACAATGAGAGGGACAATGAAACATTTCCGAGAGCAACAGAAAAAATGCTGAAAAAACAACATACACCTCTGTACCTTCTAGCCATGGCAAGCAAGTGCCATCAGATTTAGTGATCCATTTCGGTATTGTAAACATGACCCCTCGGAAGTGGGGAGATCAGGTTGAAAATGAATATGATGGTCTCCCTCCACTTTACGCTAGATCAGTACCACCTCATGTCATAGCTACTGCTGGGCGGGATATTTTGAAACCCAAAGCTGTTGTTGCGCTGTCGGCACCTTGTGCACCCAGGCAGAAGGCTGGTCGGGTGGATGCAGCAGCAAGTTCTCAAGCTACTTAGGCTATCAAGGCAGCGGTTTTTCCTAGCATGGCAGCAAGGTCTGCTAATGCATATCATGTGGAGTTTTCTCTTGCCTCGGACATTTCAGAACAACAAGCTCTCATCGCAAACATGTCTGGTGAGCGTTCGTCATCGATCGTAGCCTCGGAAGGTATGAACAACAATAGGCAGGAGGCCAACTTTGTTGTGTCATCATTTCCATCTACGCCATGATAGTGTGGCCCTCACGGATTGATGTTGCCATTGCAGAGTCCACAGCAGGAGGCTGGTCGTCTCATGCGGCTTCGTTGGCTTCTTCTTTGCTGCCATAGCTTCCAGGAGGGAGTATGTGTCGCAGCGTCTCGCCATCCACACCGCTCGGGACAGGAGTGATCCTAGATGGGAAGTACTCTCAAGCAGAGGTGGTGGCGTTCGGCAGTGTCCCGGTGGCTGGAATGCGTTCAAGTGAACGCATACGTGCCCAGCCCAATGCCGAGGGCATGCAACTAGTGCGAGCACAGCGGATTGTGCAAAATAAGAATAATGCTACACCATCAGGTACCAATTTTGTTTCCAAGTTTTCTATTAAAGCTATTTCTAATGTGTTGGTTGTAGCTAGGGCCGCTAAACTTGGAGTCTCCTTAGGTGAGTCTACAAGCTAGATAGAACATTCCGTAAATATCATTAAAGAGTTAGATCTTAAGAGAACGTTAGTGATGTTAAAAAATCGGGTGACACGTCGATGAGTAGCTTAATTTTGAATGAAGCTACAGAACTTTGTCTAGCCTTCGAGGGAGAAGAGTGATACGTCCAAAATGTATCTACTTTCCCGAATAATTTTGCTATTGTTTCTCCTCTAATTTGTGTGATTTGGATACAATTAATGTGGACTAACGCTGTTTTCAGCAGAATTGCTTTCGTGTCTCGTTTTTGTGCACGGAATCAACTTTTAGGAAAAATCCTGGAAAATATCGCAAAACTCCTATTTTAGTAGAAGAACCACGGAGCCAGAAGACGAGATGAAGAAGAGCCAAGAGGAGCCCACACCACCTGTCCGCGTGGGTCAGGCCAGGCCGCGTCAGGGGGTGGTGTGGCCGCCTCGGACTCCGCCTCGACCTCTCCTTTCGCCTATAAAATCCCTCTGACCTAAAACAGTCAGGGGGTTCGACGTTTTTCTAGATAGAGTTCCGCTGTGCCGCCACCACCAGAGACCGCGATTCGGAACAAGAAACTCCGTTTTGGCACCCTACCGGGACGGGAAATTGGAGGAGATCATCGCCATCATCATCACCATCTCTTCTCCATCAACTATCCATGATTCCCCCATCCATGAGTGAGTAATCCCCCGATGTAGGCTATGGGGATGGTAGGGATTGGATGAGATCGTTCATGTAATTGCATCAGATTGTTAGGGCATGGTGCCTAGTATCTATTATTAGTGCTTTTCGACTTTATTGCAACTTGTTATACTTAATGCTTATCACTAGGGCCCGAGTGCCATGATTTCAGATCTGAACATGTTATTGATTCATGATGATATTATTATTTATGATCTTACTTGCAAGTTGTATGCACATATTATTGTCCGGAACCAAATGCCCCGAAGTGACAATAATCGGGATAACCGGAGGGGATGGCTGTGATATGAGGGTCACGTATGTTCACAGAGTGTTAATGCTTTTCTCCGGTGGTCTATTAAAAGGAGCACCTTAATTTCCAGTAGATTCCCTTGAGGCCCCGCTGCAACGGACTGGCGGGACAAAAGATGTTGTGCAAGTTCTCATTACGAGCATGTATGACTATATATGGAACACATGCCTATGATTATTTAGTACTTGGATGCTTTACCTTATTTATCTGCAAATGCCCTATATCTTAATTGCTACATGACTTGTCTTGTCCATGCAACGCCCGTCCATCCATCCCTATGCCTACCATGCTTTAATCCTACTATTTACTGCAATTGTTACTACTATCTTTACTTTTACTACTGCTATTACTTTGCTATTGCTACTACAAAACTGTTGCTACTAATAAAACTACTGCGAGCAAGATTGTTTTCAGGTGCAGCTGAATTGAAAACTCAGTTGTTAAGGCTTATAAATATTGTTTGGCTCCCCTTGTGTCGAATCAATAAATTGGGTTTTACTTCCCTCAAAGACTGTTGTGATCCCCTATACTTGTGGGTCATCAAGACTATTTTCTGGCGCTGTTGATGGGGAGCATAGCTCTATTTATCAAGTTTGCTTGGAATCACTATTGTCCGCTCCTATCCATTCATTATGGGTAAAACTCGTGATGTAAAAGTTCCTATATTACCATCCACTACAAGGAGAGGTACAGTTCTGAACACCTCTATTGCTCTTGATTCACCATCTATGATGAGTAAGCTCCTTATACCACCACCACACACAGATGCTACACATACTGCTACTTCTGCTGAATCTGAAACTTCTGATACTTATGATGCTGCTTCTACTGTGCTTGATAAGAGTGGTTCATTAGGTCCTTTCCTAGATGCTACGATTGCTAGAACTATAGCTGGAAATACTAAAACTCCCAATGAAGACACTACTACACCTGTTAGTTCACCTGAGTCTAGAGAGAGCTATGATATTGAAGACGGATATATAGAAATGACTGATGAATTTATTAAAGAGTACCAAAATACTCATGGTAGGAGTTCTATTAAGAGTCTTCTTGAGAATCATACTATTAGACCTAAATTGTCTCCTAATGCTAAGTTTTCTACATCTCCCATAAACATTAAAGATAAGGATTATGATTTCTCTCTTGATTTATCTTACATAACCATTGTTGAGAAAGAACCTTTTTGTGGGACTAAAAACGAAAGTGATGTAGCACATAGGACTGAGCTTTCTACCATGAGTGGCCTATTTTCTGATGATATTAAGATGCGCACCTACTTTGTTGCTCAATTTTTCCCTTTTTCACTAAAAGGAGAGGCTAAAGCTTGGTTTAATAATTTACCTCTTGGATCTATTGATAGCCCTGATTGTTTGATTGATACTTTCTTTCAGAAATATTTCCCTCCTAGTGCTAGACATGCCATTCCGCAGGAACTTTTTGATTCTAAACAAGGAGAAAAGGAGATATTGCCTAAATCATGGGAAATGTTTTGTACTTTGATTCATGCACAGCCTGTGTGTCCAATGGACCAACTCAAGAATCTAGGACATACCTGGATAGTTGTGCTGATTGTGTTTTTAGGAAGAGAACTCGCAAAGAAGCTGATGAATTAATGGCTAAAATAAGCAAGTATTATGATGACTAGACTTCACCTGAGGTAACTACACCTGAGTTAACTGTGCCTGAACCAACACCAACACCAAAGAAGAGGGGAGTTATTGAAATAAATGATGAAGTGATGAAGGAAGCTAAGAAATGTCTCAAGGAGAAGGGTATTAAATCTGAAGATGTGAAGAATCTACCTCCTATAAAAGAGTTATGTAAGCAAATATCCCACTCATCCACTATTGAGGTACACTCTCTCCAACATTTTGATGAAGGTGATATTCCTTATTCTAAACCTCCTGAACAATGCTTACAAGAATTTGATATCTTTGTTGTTAAGCAAGATAATTTTAATAAAAGAGTGCAGAATCATTTAATGGAAAACTTTAGAGCTATTATAGC
This sequence comes from Avena insularis, assembly GCA_023614405.1. Lineage (NCBI taxonomy): Eukaryota > Viridiplantae > Streptophyta > Magnoliopsida > Poales > Poaceae > Avena > Avena insularis. Next base: position 179,986,925 of record CM042686.1, read on the forward strand.
GTTGAGGGATATTGTGGAAAGAACCTCTAATGATGTTAAAATTCTTGTTAAAAAATTCCAAATGGTTCAAACTCAAATTGATGAGCTTATTAAGGTACAAAAAGATTTGCTAGTTAATGCTTCTAAAGAAAAACATGCTTATGAAATTAGAACTAGAAGTGGTGCTGCCACTCAGGATCCTCTATATCCTGAGGGGAATCCCAAAATAATTGAGAAGGATTCCCAACAAATTGAAAATAGAGGTACTTCTTCTAAGAGAAAGAAAAAGAAACATAAAATAGTTGCAGAATCTTCTAAACCTGCTAAAGATCCTAATAGTATATTTGTCTCAGATGCTGAAACTGAGAGTGGTAATGAGAAAAATGAAGCTCCTGATAAAGAAGAAATTGAAGAAGAACGTAAAAGGAACACTAAGAATGCTAAGTACACTAAGGAAGATTTTGTTGCCAATAAACATGGTAGTGAAAGAGAGCCCTGGGATAAAAAACCAATGCCTTTTCCTGATAAGAAACACAAGTCAAAGGAAGAAGAACACTCTAATAAGTTTTGTGAGTGGATGAAACCTTTATTTTTGCAAATTCCTTTAACTAATGCTATTAAATTGCCTCCTTATTCAAAGTACATGAAGGATATTTTCTCTAATGAAAGGAAGATCCCTAATGAGGAAAATTATACTTTGCTTGCTAATTATTCCTTTAATGGTAAGGTTCCAAAGAAACTTGGAGACCTGGAGATTCCAACTATTCCATGCTCCTTTAAAAATAATTATGTTAGAACTGCCTTGTGTGATTTGGGAGCAGGAGTTAGTGTTATGCCTTTTTCTCTCTACAAAAGACTTCAATTGGAGAAATTAATACCAACTGATATATCTTTGCAAATGGCTCATAAATCTACCACTATTCCTGTTGGTATATGTGAGGATGTTCCTGTTCAAGTGGCTCATAATTGCTTGATATTAACTGACTTTATTGTGCTTGAAATGTCTGAAGATGATAATAGGTCTATTTTTCTTGGGAGACCTTTTCGTAATAATGTAGGTGCTGTCAAGGAAAGGTAACTTTTAGTGTTAATGACAAGGAGCATACAGTCTATTTCCCCAAGAATATTGTTAAGACCTATGGCTAAATTCAATTGAAAATATTGAGGGCATCCAAGTTGGAGAAATATATTGTCCCATACCACGAGAAAAATATGAAACTATTATGATTGGGACCATTGCTATCAAGGTTGAGGTAACATAATCATTTAGTGAAATGCAAAGTTTTGTTTCATATAAAATTGTTTTGGTAACAAGACCTGATCAACCTTGTTAACAAAGGGATTTTAATAAACAAAACAATGTTTTCACCATGATTATCTTTGCTTACTTTTAGTTTATCCATTTTAATTTTTGCTTTCACTTAGTTTACTTTTCCATTGCTAGTTGTTTGCATACTAGAGTGTATTAGAACTTTTGAAGTTTAGGTTTTGTTTTGTTATTGTATCACTCCAAAGTTATCTTTCTACCAGAAAATTATTCATCAATACCTAAAAATTGCTAAAAAATAAAGTGTCTCGAAAAATTCCAGAAAATTCATATTAAATTTTTATGTCAAAAAAGGGGCAGAGAAGTACCTGGAGTGACCCAGGGGGCCCACTAGGCAGACACACCACCTGGTGGCGCGACCGTACTAGGGGCGCGCCTGGCCATGGTGTGGGCCACCCCTGGCCCTCCACTTATTCTCCCTCCTGCCACTACCTTCTCTCTCCTGAGAAAACACCAGTTCATTGCTCAAACCCGTGTTCTTGCTGTTCTTGCTCGCGATTTTCGATCTCCTTGCTCAGGCCATCTTTTCTGCTGAGATTTGCAGCATTTGATCTCCGGTAGGTGACTCCTCCGGTTGTCCAAGTAGATTTGTGATTAGTGGATTATATCTTAAGTATTTTGCTACTATAGGTGACAGGTTATGTGAGCTTGTAAGCTTGTTCAATGCTTATAGAAATTGTTTTGATGCATGTTTAGCCCTCTTACAAGTCCCTATAAGTAGTTCCTTTCATTATGTAATCACTTTGTAATCACTTGTATGATGGTTGTCTAAATTTCAGAAAAAGGAGAGACGAACAATCATACTTTTGGGGAAGTATTTGAGAGATACACACCCAGAAGGGCAAGGCCTTCAAGATCAGCGTCTCAATTTAGGCCATCATATAATCAAGATCTTATTGCACCGCACTTTGGCAATGAATGAGATGAGGGAGATGCTCATCCATCCACCTTCCCTTGCTTTGCCTTTTTGTAAGATGTAGGGATCCTTGATGATTTCCTACTTCTTGTTTAGAGGGTTGGTCTAACCACTTACATATAGGATGAGAGTGAGCAATATGCCGTGCTCACCAAAACTTTCGTTGAAAGTTTCACTTTCACTAACACCCCTTATAGGTCAACTGTTTCGTTCAAAATTTGTAACATGCCTATTACCATGCCATTGGAAAGATTTTGCAGCATTATAGGCATAGGCATGACTAGGACAGTGAAAAAGATCCAAGGTCGACCCGCTAATTTGTTGGAGCTCTACCGAAGTGTGACAAATGACGATGACCGCACAACTTAGCATGGGAAGATAAGGAACATTCAACTCCCAGCTCTTAGATATTTTTCTTACTATCTTGCCACTAGCATTCTTGGTAGGGAAAACACTAGTAATATTTCTAATTATCATTTAGCCTTTCTTGCTGTTGCACTTAATAATGATACCAAATATAATCTTGGTTCTCTCATTGCACGTCGCTTAGCTGCTAGAGGACCCATTTATGGGGGCATTATTGCCACACGCATGGTTGCTCCTTTAGAACTTTCTGTTGATCCTAATGACACTATGTTGACACCACAAAGGCTTGCTCTTGCTGCTATGAAAACACATCACTTTGTTACTACTGACTCTAGTACCAAGAATTTAGTTTACAGGATGTTGTTTACTAACGGAGATGAGAGGGAAATTCCTTTGCCATAGTCCACTTTGTTCAGTATTTGCAGGATGCCATGGTTGTGTTCCAAGGAGGAGGTGGACGAGTAGCTCTGCTTGCTTGGTTTCCACGGGCAGCACTAGGGGGATGTGCCCTCTTATGACTACTCTGTGCACTACGTTGGGGCATCCTCAAGTTCATATCAGGATGAAGGCACTTCTTTGCCATATTATGGAGGCGCTCCTTCCTGGCCATCTTGGGATTGATACCCACTTAGGCCAAAAGCCTAAGTGTCGTGGTGGTGTCACGGCAGATGCCATGGGTAGGCTAAAGTATGGGGCCAATGGATGCTAGTGGGATCTGGGGAGGGAAGATGCAACTGTCTTTACACTCAAGCTGCCAAAGTGATGAACTTTATTTCTCTCTTGATGGGTTACAAGTGCTCCTTGAGCTGCTTAGGGGGGGACAATGTGAATCTCCCCAGCCTAACGGTGCTCTCTTTTCTCCCTGCTCCCTCAGGGTCCAAACCTCCCCTTATAAAGGGGTGCCTTGGGTGCCCTTAGGGCTGACGAGGCAAGCATATTCGTGGAATATGCTTGTCCCAAAATAGTAGTTCGGCCTCCTTTCCTGTCGCCCTTCTAATGACGGCAAGGCTCTAGTGGCCCCCCCTCCTGCGTGCCTCGGGCTTGGGACTGTCACCTTCGTGACCTCCTTCGCCTCCTGACCAGGCATCCTTGTCTCTTGTGCTTGGCCCTGTCCTGATTCCTTCTAGCCTGCAGCTATACTTTGACCACAGGCTTCTCCTTCTCCTGCAAGCTTCATTATCCTCGGCCTTACCTTGTGTTACTCGGCTCGTTCCTTACGCATGAAGATCATTTGGGTAACCCGGCCGATTTTCTCATTAACTCGGCGGGTAACTACCGATACCTATACATGGGCTTCTTGCCTCGCTCATCGGCCGACATATCCATGATTCGGCCGACCTAGGTCAGAGCAGTTTCGGAAACCTCATCTTTCCCCGTCTCTGACCTACCCGAGGTTAACCCCCCGACATGAGTCCCCGAAGCTGGTGTGGCCCTGTCAATAGCTTTGGCCGGGTTATATCAGCTTCATTACTTTCTTAAGTCTTGTTTCCGAGCTATGGCCTTGTCCGAGGTTTCCTCGTTCCTTCCATCGTACGCCACGTCCTACGCATCACCCCATCATTGCTCTTCCAGTTTTTAGGTCCTTCTCAAAGGCTTCTTGACAAGCTCAGATGAACCTGTTCTTTCTGCCGCCCTGGTGCCGCTCCCCTCGGGATCGTAACCACTTTTCTATGTCTGTGGCCGTTGGTGTGGCTCCACTTACCGTCGTGCGTTCGTGCTGTTCCCACGATCTACACGGGCAACTGCCACACCCACGATCCCACTCCTCCTGTTTGGCTTGACTATACAGAGGGAAAGCGCGCCCGCGAGGTTCATCTTTCCCTTATCGCTCGCGTCGCTCTCCTTCTTCCCTTCGCTGCGTGTTCTCTTGCCGCTCACGCCGTTCATCCGCCAGAGCCTCGCGGTGAGGATTCCGCCCGCGTCGTTACGCCGCGCTCTACGGCTGTGGCTCCGCCGCCGGTGAGTCCTTTCTGACCATCTTGCCCTGATCTTGCCCTAGATCGATCCGCTCCGTTTTCGTGCTCAGTCGGCGGTTCCTCCTCTCTTCGCCATTGTTTTCGTGCTAAGTTCCGACGGGGCCTTGTAGCTCTAAGCTCCCCTCCGCCAGTTTTTCCTCCGCGATCTCTCGGCGCACCCATGTCTAGTTCGTTTAGCGGTGCTCTTGTTGAGGGCGATGACGCTCTGGGCCCGAGCGTGGATCGTGGCAGGGCTCTTCAGTCACGCGCCGTGAGATTGAATGGCTCATCCGAACTCGACGGATTCCTGCCGAGGTTTCCTGCCGTCTACCCGGCAGCGAATCCTCTCCAGTTATCAGAGAGGGCGAGTATGTGGTCTTCATGTCTCACTTCGCCCGCGGCTTCGGTCTCCCTCTCAGCGATTTCGCTAGGGAATTCCTTGATTACTTGACCTTCACGCACCACCTTCTGACGCCATAGCTTCTCTTTCTGCTTTCATCTCCGCTTCGGAGGGTTACTTCGGCCTGTGGCCGTCAGTGCATGTCTGGTCGAAGTTCTTCCAGATCCGCTCCAACGTCGTTCCCGACAAATCTCTGCATCCTTCCGAGAAGTTGCTCACCCAATGTGGGGCGGCGTCTATTACACCTCGGAGGAAATCCGTGTTCCCCCGTGTCACTGGGTTGGAGTCATGCAAGAAATGGCACAAATCATTCTTCTATGTCAAGAAACGGAGGCGGAAGACAAGATTCGCTCCCTCCATTCTCAATTGGCCCACCTTCCAAAGTGAATTGTCTATATAATCCGAGGAAAACTCATGCCCTGGCCGAGGCCTTGAGATTCGGCTAAAAAGAGTTGATCCGGGCGGGTTGTGCGGCGAAGACCTGATGGCAACTTTATTAGTAGCCGGATCTCGCCCCTTCCAAAGAGCGGACCCACAAGCTATGCTACATGAGTGGTCCTCTTGACCCTAACGAGTCTCGACCGTGGAGTTGGACAATTACCTTATTCATAAGCGTCAGCTATCTTCAAGACTGAGATGCCTGAGGATTGGTCTTGGGGGTTAAAACCATTCACCCGCGACCGTCCGCCTCCCGAGGTATGCCTAATCTCCATTACTCTATCTTTCCTCAGTTCCTAGAGACTGGTTTACATGATTTTCTTTCTCCTTGTCCTGCAGAGGTTCGCAGAGAAGAATGAGGACGCCAAGTTCTGCAGCTCCTTGGCCCAGACAGAGTACCCGGATCTTGGCGAGCCGGACTCAGGAGTTCGTCCCTAAGTCGGATCCTGCTCCGGCTCGAGCTCGCGACAAAACTTCAGCGCAAGAGGAGGAAGGTGATTCGGACGAGGTCCAAATTCTTGAGGTAGTTGCCGCCATGCCTATTTCTTATGCATTTCCGGCTTCTACTTTCCCAGCTAATCCGGCCGGTCAGGTTCACGACGCCGAACCTATTGCTTCCCGGCCTCCCGTTACCTCGGGGAAGCGCGGGGCTCCTGCTAGTGCCTCGGAGGCGGTTCCTAAGAAGCGAATAAAGAAATCCGCTCCGAATCCTCCCAGGCGCAAGACTATGCCCGGGGTTGCTGGGTAAGTTCTTTTGCCTATATTTCTTGTTTCTCTCTTTCTGTCTCCCATACCGACGAATCTTCTTTCTTATTTTTGCAGCGCTCCTTTGTCTGTTAAACCCGGCGGTCCTAGTATGACTAGCCGTCCGATTCGGCCGCCATCTCCTCCTCCCGCTGATGACACCCGAATTCCTAGTCCTATTCGTCCTGCTTCTCCCCCCGCTCCAAATACGTCGCCTGTTCGTCGTGATGCCCCCGAGACCTCTTCCATTGATCTGGATCCGATCCGGCCCTCCAATGTTTTCGTTGAGCCAGCTGTCCCCTCTATGGGCCCCAGCGTTACCATTGAGCCTCCATCTACTCCGGCAGTTTCTACTGTAGTCCCGACCTTGGCCGAAAAGGTCGTTGCCCCGGCGCCCTCTGCGAGCTTATCCTCCGCTGGTCCTAAGGACTCCGTCCCCACTTCGGAGGCGCAACTTCCTGCTGACGCCTCTTCTAAGGAGAAACGTGTTATTGCCGTCAAGACTTCTTCTCAGAAAGGTCTTGCCGGCTCTTCTCAGCCGAGTATTGCAGACGCGCTGCGTAAGGGAGCTGCATCTGCCAAAGTCACTGTTACCTCGGCCACCGGCAGCCAGCTCGCTCTTCATAAGAGCCCTGCGACTGCCGTGGTCGGACCGCCTGCCCGGGGTAAAGTTTTAACTCGGACAGCTAAGCGGAACAACCTTGGGCGCTAGTTGAGTATGCCAATAACTGGAATGCTTTGATCAATTTGAGGGTAATCCAGCCAACCAACCTTTCCAGCTTTCTGACATCAGCGGCCGTTTTGACCATGCTGCCCAGTTTATCATTGATACCAACAAGATGAATGCGGTAATTATTTTATCTCTGAGTCTTAAATTATTCTCCAGATGTTACCATATTCTCTAGTCCCCGAAACTTGCAAGGAAATAACTTGTTGTATGCTTGGAAGTTTGACTTAATTATTTCTAAGGTTTGTTAGTCCGGCCATCTAGTTCATAGTTTATTCGGACTTGGTGTAGCTTTGAATATCCATCCACCTAGAGCCGAGTTAAGCCCTTCTTGACTTGGATCTGGCATAGCTTTGAATATCCAGCCACCTATAGCCGAATTAAGCTTTGCTTGATTCGGATCTAGTTTAACTTTGAAGATCTAGCCACCTAGATCTGAGTCTAGTCCTTCTTGACTCGGATCTAGTATAGCTTTGAATATCCAGCCACCTAGAGCCGAAGTGAGCTTTGCTTGATTCGGATCTAGTTTAGCTTTTAATATCCAGCCACCTAGAGCCGAATTAAGCTTTGCTTGATTTGGATCTAGTTTAACTTTTAATATCCAGCCACCTAGAGCCGAATTAAGCTTTGCTCGATTTGGATCTAATTTAGCTTCTACTTGTTGTTTTATCATTTTGCTCCATTGCTCAGGTTGCACATGACCGACGGACCGCCGAGTTCCAGAGGTTGCTTTTTTCGCACCGCAAGCTGGAAGAGAAGTACGAGAAAGTTCTGCCCGTGGCAAAGAAGGCGATAAGTCGATAGTTCGTTTCCTTATTTCCACCTTTCTCATATACTCGTCCATGAATGCCGGCTTACTTCTTGTTGAATAGGTAATATCAATAACCTCAATATCCGCCTTGAAAAGAAGATCAAGACCTTGGAAGGTTAGTTTCCTTTCTACTTTACTCCTTCTCCTTTTAGTATCTATGCTAAGTTTCCTTATTGCGTTGGGCTGTGGTAAAGCCGAGTTGCAAGACTTTGCAGTGTCGCAACAAGATTGCATGCCCATGCCTGACGTGATGCTTCATTTTTTAGAACAAAGCGCAGTTCATTCGGCGCAACTACAAGAAAAAGATGATGAGATAGCTACTTTGAGATCCGAGGTGAATGCACTCAAGCTCTCTCGTAAGTCCGAGCTAGAAAAGGTCGACCAAGAATTTGCCGAGAAAAGAATCGGTGACTCTGGATTTCTGAAGAACAAAGAACTCCTCGAAGCTGCCGAACTTAAAACTCGGTTTGAAAGGAAATTGCTCGTTCGAGAAGAGTAAAGCTGCTTGGGCCAAAGACCTTCAGATAATGATGAGCTACATTCATCGTAAGTTAGTTGGCCTGGCCGAACTATATTTTTGCTTTGTCGTTGCTGCTATCCTTTGACACGTCCATGTTTTGCGCAGATCACTTCCCCGAGGCCAAACCCGTGAGTTCTAAAGCTGTTCTTGCAGCTCGCGCTCGTCAAGGTGAACCTGTTGCTGTTGACTTTGAATATTCGATGGAGGATTTCTTGGTTGCTGTTGGTGCTGCAGTTGGTCCGATGAAAATTATGGGCCGGGACTTGGTGCAGGCCGCTATCCGAGCTTATCATGTACTCTGGCCGAATACCTCAGGGACTCCTGATATCAATGAAGTCAAGTTATTGGTGACAAGGCTGATGGCATCTGAGAGACAGTTGAGTCTTTGGAGAGAATCTGCTGCGCGTGCTGGTGCCGACATGGCCCTTACTGTAATCATGTCATGGTATGAAGACATCTCTCTTGACATTCTGAGGAATCTGCGCACTGGCTCCCGCTGGGTTGAAGATCCCACCTTTGTTGCTCTTCGGCAAGATCGGGCTTTCCAGCTCGTCGAGTACGCCGACGTGCACACTTGGAATGAAGGGCCGAGTTTTCTCCCCGATCCGGATCAGGAGGTCGCGGCTGAAGGTGCTTCGGGTGATGATTCAGCTGAGCACGGGGAAGGTGAAGATGATTCGGCCACATCCGATAGCTCCAGCTCAAGCTCGGATAGCAACGGTGATGCGCGGTCCTCCTCCAAAGGCACCGGGCATTCTACCGCACGTACTGACGCTCCTGAACAACCCCGTGATACCGCCCGGTTGCACTGGTCGGCGGAGGAGGCGACCTCGATCGAAGTTCCTCCTACTTGAGTGCCACTTTTGAGCAAGGAGCTGCCTCCAACGAACAATGCCTAGGTTATTTGCGATCCCTGGTATGCGGGCGATAATGTAGACGAAAAATTTGTCAACTCGTATGATTCGAACTTCTTTTGCTATGTGTTGTTGAGACTCTTTGTTAAGTGGATGCTCGTCCGAATTCTTGCCTTGCTGGCTCGTAATTTCTTCATCTTTTAGGGCTCAACTTTGCCGTTATTTTGATGATCTTATCCAGGCATTAGCGCTGAATATCTACGCTATTGACCTGTTTTGAATATAAGTTAACTACTCCGTTGTGGGAGCAAGCAACAATCGCTGGATCGTGCCTTTCGTCCGGAACTTCCTTATATAAATCACGTTTCGGAGGTGGTATAAAACTGATATGATTGCGTTTAGCATAGGTTTGAGGTATCATACGGTAGTCCCCGAATCGTTGCTTTAGATGCCGAGGTTTAAGTGTCAATACGCATTTGACATACCATATGATAGTCCCTGAGTCAATGCTTTTGGCACCGAGGTACATATTCGTAACATGAAAGGAACACAACATACGGCAGTCCCCGAGTCACTGCTCTGATCGCCAATGTTCAAGTATGTAACGCGAAAGAAATAAATATACCATATGGCAGTCCCCGAGTCATTGCTCTGCGTGTTGAGGTTCAAACATATAATACGAAATAATCATTACATATGGCAGTCCCCGAGTAACTGCTCTGGGTACCGAGGTTTAAACATCTAACATGAAATAACATAACATATTGTAGTCCCCGAGTAACTGCTCTGGGTACCGAGGTTTAAACATCTAACATGAAATAACATAACATATTGTAGTCCCCGAGTAACTGCTCTGGGTGCCGAGGTTTGAAATACATGATATGACATAAATATATCCTATGGCAGTCCCCGAGTCACTGCTCTGGGTGCCGAGATGCAAATACATTATTGGATTTTGACCTTGAGATAGAACGCTACGAGTAAAATGGCCGAAGTAAAGCCACATTCCAGGGGCGCTTCGTTTCTTCACCAGCTTTGTCTGCCTTGTTCTCTCCAGGGGATTGAGCATCGATCAGATAATATGCATCGTTGTGCAATGCTTTGCTCACGATAAATGGTCCTTCCCATGGGGGTGATAATTTGTGCATGCCGCCGTGCTGCACCCGGAGGACTAAATCTCCTTCTTTGAATACTCTTGGATTCACTTTCTTGCTGTGATATCGCTGTAAGTTCTGTTGATAAATGGCCGATCGTGATAATGTCAACTCCACGGCTTCTTCCAATGGTCTACGGCATCTTGAAGCTATTTCATTTGTTTCTGAGGTTGTGTACTGAGCAACCCTTGGCGAGTCATAGATTATGTCGGCTGGGAGTACGGCCTCTGCCCCGTATACCAGAAAGAATGGAGTGTAACCTGTTGATCTATTCGGAGTAGTCCGGAGGCTCCATAACACGGCTGGGATTTCTTCGATCCAACATCCTGCCGACCGTTGCAAAGGTTCAACAAGTCGTGGTTTTATTCCTGATAACACCAGTCCATTAGATCTTTCAACCTGCCCATTGGATGCTGGGTGGGCCACCGAGGCAACATCTAGTCTTATGTGCTTCTCTTGGCAAAATCTGGCGAAGGCTCCTTCTGCAAAGTTCGTGCCATTATCCGTAATAATGCTATGTGGGTATCCGTATCTCAAGATGATATCCTTGAGAAATTTCACTGCTGTGTGCCCATCACACATTTTGATTGGTTTTACTTCAATCCACTTTGTGAACTTGTCTACCATAACCAAGATGTGGGTCATTCCTCCTCTCGCTGGCTTGAAAGGTCCCACCATGTCTAAACCCCATACAGAAAATGGCCAAGTGATGGGTATTGTTTTTAACTCGGCCGACGGCATATGTATTCTGGTTGCATATCTCTGACACCCATTGCACTTCTTAACTAATTCTTCTGCCTCTTTTAACGCCGTTGGCCAGTAAAATCCATGCCTGAAAGCCTTGGCTACTAAAGCGCGAGATGAGGCATGGTGCCCACATTCTCCTTGGTGTATGTCTAGAAGGATTTCCTGACCTTCTGTGGAACTCACGCACTTCTGCAATATGTTTGTTACGCTTCTCTTATATAACTCATTGTTTATGATTGTATAGGCTTTTGCTCTTCTGATGGTTTGTCTGGCTAATATTTCATTACTCGGCAATACCGCGTCTTTTAGGTACGAAAATATGGGTTGCGCCCATATCGGCGTTACTCTTTCTGCAGTGATCTCACTGTCTATCTCCATGTATTCTTCCGACGAAAATACCTCGGCTCTCTCCATGATTGCTATTACCTCGGCTGTCCTCTCTTTAGGGATTCGAATCTTTCTGGATCTACCTCCATTGGCGTATGATTCTCTGCAGAACTTGCTGGGATAAAGATTGATTCGGACTCTGGTGATGGGTTTATTGATGGTTTCCTGAGGTCCTCCAGGGCAATACCTGGCGGAATTGATTGCCGGGTTGATCCTAATTTTGACAATGTGTCAGCAGCGTCATTTTCTGCTCGTGGTATGTGGTGGAATTCACATCCTTCAAAATATCCACTTATCTTTTGCACATGGAATCTGTATAAAGCCATATTAGCATCTAATGCGTCCCAACTGCCCGATACTTGCTGTACTACTAGATCCGAGTCACCGTAGCATAGGATTCGGCGTATACCAATTTCTTTCGCCATTTTCAATCCATGAACTAGTGCTTCATATTCAGCTACATTGTTGGATGCGGCAAAATGTATTTGCAGTACATATTTCAACTGATCTTTTTTAGGCGAGGTTAGCACTATTCCTGCTCCCAAACCGTTCCTTAGTTTGGAACCATCAAAATGCATTGTCCAGTAATTTGGATCTGGCAGTGGTGGCTCATATTGCACCTCGGCCCAGTCTACGAGAAAGTCGGCGACAGCCTGAGATTTGATCGCATCTCTCCTATCAAATTGTGGAGCATACGGTGATAACTCGATTGCCCATTTTGCTATTCGGCCACTTGCATCTTTGTTGTTCAATATGTCGGCTATGGGTGCCTCACAGATTACTTTGATGGGGTGTTCTTCAAAGTAATGCTTAAGCTTTTTTGCCGACATATATACTCCATAAGCCATCTTCTGATAGTGCGGATAATTCTGCTTTGAAGTGGATAATACTTCACTTAGATAATATCTTCGCCTCTGAACTGTCTTACCCTCTTCAAGTCGTTCACTACAACCACAGTACTAACTACTGATTGGTAGCCGCTACATAGAGTAGCATAGGTTCTTCGATAATGGAGAAGCTAAAATGGGTGCCGTAACTAGCATCTTTTTCAACTCATGAAATGCAAGGTCCTTTGAGTCCAGCTGAATTTGTCCGACTTTCTCATCAGGTGATAAAGTGGCAAGCCTTTTCTCCTAGCCGACATACAAATCGACTAAGCGAGGCCAGGCAGCCCGTGAATTTTTGTACATCGTTCAAGCATCTCGGCAATTCCATTCTTTCTATTGCTCTTATCTTCGTTGGATTAGCCTCGATACCTCGGCTGGACACAAGGAAACCGAGTAATTTTCCTGTCGGCACGCCAAATGTGCACTTCTCTGGATTAAGTTTCATTCGGAACCTTCTCAGGTTCGCGAAAGTTTTCCGTATATCTTCTAGCAAGGTTTTGCTCTCCTTAGTTTTGATGACTACGTCATCCACATATACTTGTACATTTTTTCCTATCTGATCATGTAGGCACTCTTGCATGCACCTTTGATACGTTGCTCCTGCATTTCGCAGGCCGAATGGCATTGTGCGATAACAATAAGCCCCGTACGGGGTAATAAATGCAGTCTTTATTTGATCGACCGGATTTAACGGTATCTGGTGGAAACCAGAATACGCGTCTACAAATGATAACAGCTCACAGCCAGCGGTCGAGTCAATGACTTGGTCTATTCTAGGCAAAGGAAAAGGATCTTTCGGACATGCCTTGTTCAGGTTAGTGTAGTCGATACACATTCGCCACACAATGGCTACATTGGGGTCATCTTTTTTCTTTTCTACTAGTACCGGATTTGATAACCAATCTGGATACAGCACCTCCATGATGAACCCGGCTGCGAGAAGCCGAGCTATTTCATCCCCTATTACTTTTCTCCTGTCTTCGGCGAAGCGGCGGAGAGGTTGCTTCACCGGCCTTGCTCCTGGCCTGACGTTTAAAGAGTGCTCAGCCAACTCCCTCGGCACACCTTGCAGATCTTGAGTTGACCATGCAAATATGTCCCGATTCTCACGGAGGAAGTTGGTGAGCTCGCCTTCCTATTTAGCGTCAAGGCCTGCACCAATAATAACGATGCGCTCGGGAACTGCTCATCAATCTGAAGTTTCTTCGTCTCTTTGGTGGCTGAAAAGAAACACCGCCATGAGGGTTGGCCAGGCGGCATGCTTAATCATCTTGGTGGCGAGGCTGCTACCTCCTGAATCCTTTTCTTTTCTCTTGCTATAACCAATGACTCGGCCAAATTTGACCCGGCCGAAGCACACTCCATTGACTTCTTGTAATCCCCTGCAACTGTTATCACCCCTTGTGGTCCGGGTAACTTCATCTTTAGATAACCTATATGACTGCTCATGAATTTGGCGGTCTTGGGCCGTCCGAGTAGAGCATGATAACAACTTTCCGGATCGACCACCTCAAATTCTAAATTTTCGCTCTGCGATTATCTCTTTATCGAATAACACGTCCACTCGGACTTTACCGATGGGCTCACATGAAAGCCTGGCACTATCCATGGAAAGTTGTCCTCGTGGACTGACATATTCTGTGATATTCCGAGCTTGTGCATGGTATCTTTGTACATGATGTTGATCTGCTTCCATTATCGATGAGTACTTTTGAGAATTTCACATTGATGCTTGGTCCCTAACGTTGGATCCAACACGAGTGCATATGATCCTGGACTTGGCATTATTCTGGGTGGTCTTTCATGCTCCAGTCATCTCGTGATCGCACCATGGCTGGTATCTTAGCACCGCCGTACAACATTCACTTCCATATGCGCTGCACACTCCTTGTCCTCTTTGTTCCGTCGTGAACACACAATAAGGTAGTGATGTTCCTGTAATCATTACGTCCAGCATTCGCCGGATTTATCCTTCCGTCCTGCCCCTGGTTTATTACTTGATGCACTGCATCCCCTCGATCCGAGTTATCGTACCTCGGGGGAAAGGGCGGTAGCATCAGTTGCTGTGTATTTGCTCCAGTTAGTTGCGGCTGATGCTGTTGTTGCACCTGATGGGAAACCTGAATTCCTGCCGGGTTCCCCATCGCATTTTTCATCCAGGCGCATTGCCGGGTTGTATGATTGGCGGTCTAGATGGGTTTGATGTGTGAAATTTGCACGGCTGATCTAACATGGATTCGAACGTATACTTCGGCCTCTCTTGCCATTGCTTCTTTTGCTCTGGGGTCCATTGCCTCTTTCCCTCATTCCTTGATGTCCACCGTTGAGGTCCATTTTTCTGTCGTTGAGTTGCTCCGTGACTCGGCTGATCTTGTGCTACAGCCGCCACCTGGGTTGAATTATATCTATAACCCGGCCTCTCTTCTCTTCTTCTTCCTCTGAAATCATGCCTAGATGACCCGGCCAATTCTCTCGTGTACTGGTCTTGTTGCTCACGATGATCTGCCGACATTAACTCCGGTTGGGTTGGGTCACCCAATGCATAGGAGTCCGCTATTCTAATAGTTTCTGCCAGTGTGGTTGGCATATCTCTCTGCAGGCGTTGCCACAGTATGCTGCCATAACGGCAGCCTTGCGCGAACCAAGCGATCGCTTGCGATTCGATAACTCCCTCACATGAGTTTCTCAGGTTACACCATCGAGTTAAAAACTCTCTATCTGTTTCATTCGCCTCTTGCACATGGCTAGTTCTTTGTGGTCTATTCGGTCTCTTGTATGTGCTGGTAAAGTTGCTACGAACATCTCTTGAAATCCAACCAGCGGTTGATCTTGCCACCTGGTTGATTATTCAACCATACCGGCTGGTCCTTCCAACATCCATGGGACATACCGCTGACCCATCTCAGATTGCCACCGCTATCTTCACAGCGGTGGCATAATCAATCAACCAGTCTTGTGGTTTGGTACTTCCATTATGCGTTTTGTGCCTCTTGCCAACTGAAAATTCGCACGGTGGTTCGCCCATGATCCTTGGTCCAAAACATGCGGACCTGGTGGACCTTGCTCTTCCAATAGCTCGGACGGTATAGCCGATCCAACTTTACTCTTGCATCATTTTTGGCAAATCTCATCAGATTCTATCGCATCCCATAGTGATTGTTTCCACCTGGTTTGCGTATTCGACCTCGGAATATCCATCATTATACCTTTCATTCATCGATTGTGGCAAGCTGGCCTCACTTCTCTTTCTGCCGAGGCTCATGTCTTGGTTGCGGGTTGAGCGGCACTTCTCTTCTTACCTCGGCCGGGTTTGGTTTTCATGATTGTCTCTTGCGGGTTCTTTCTGCGTGCTCCCCATTACCTCGTCCACCGTCGTCCTTTTCCATGCGGCCGTGGTTTCTCTCCCCACTATTACCTCGGCTTGCATTGCCTCTGTTCTCATTTGCCTTTCCAGCTATTGCCGGGTCATATGGAACAATTTGTTTGTTCCTCTTCCCGAGGTTACTGCTTTTTCTTTTCTAGCGTTGTTTCCGGTGAAGACGCGCTGTCATGAATAAAGCAGGTGCTACCTCCGAATGAACCATCCGTGAAGCCCTGGTCTTGCGGGTTGGCTCTGAGCATTTCCTCATTTGCTGGTTCGCGATCTTTTGCTCATTCACTCTTTCGTGTTGTTTACTTGAGCTTCCTGTTAATCCCTCTAATTCCAAAGCTGCGGCATTTGCCGCTCTTAGGTTTTTCGCCGTCTTTGTGCCTCGGCAAACCCAAATCGCTTTGATTCGGCTCTGAGCTTCATGCTCTTTGTTAATATCATTCATGAGGTTCTTACCTCTTAATCTTAGTTAAATCCACCCGCTCAGTGCGATATCAACTTATTAGCTTTTGCATATTCTCTCGTGGTCCTGTTCAAGGATTCCTTGAGGCTGATACTTTTTGGCCTCTACCACCTTTTGCTGGTTTCCTCTAACTCTGCTGCGCATTTGCGGATCAAGTATCGGCGCTTGGTGTGGTTAAGTTCTCTATAGTTGCACGAAGAATGTTCTCTGGTCTCTCCGAGGTGGTCCTCTCACTCTTGGTGCCTTTGGGGTGGTGTCATGCAGCTCTGCGGGTTTGTCATTGGCGGAATTACCTCGGCGGTTTGCGGTGTGATCTGCTTAGGCGGACCACAATGCGCTGCGGCGTTCTCTGCTTGACCGGCTAATGCTGCTCCGCTTGAGTCCTGCTGCGACCATCACCTCGGCGCTGCCGCCCGATGCTCCCGATGGACTGCTGCGGCGCTTGGTGGTTCCCCTGCAACAACAACTTGGTGAGGATAAATGTCGGTGATGTCGGCCGACGTAGACCACTGTGCTTTCGCCTAGCCGATGAAAATCCCGTTGGCGGGGGTTTTCCCCTGAGCTCCTGCATTGTCTCGACATAGTCGCAGAGACCAAATCTACAGACCAAGCGAAACAACGCGCTCGCCGGTGTTGATGAAGTTTCCGTCCGGATCACGACTCCAGCTAGCATCGCTTCGGCCCCCGGTGGCGCCAACCGTCGTGGTGGTGTCACGGCAGATGCCATGGGTAGGCTAAAGTATGGGGCCAATGGATGCTAGTGGGATCTGGGAGGAAGATGCAACTGTCTTTACACTCAAGCCGCCAAAGTGATGAACTTTATTTCTCTCTTGATGGGTTACAAGTGCTCCTTGAGCTGCTTAGGGGGACAATGTGAATCTCCCAGCCTAACGGTGCTCTCTTTCTCCCTGCTCCCTCGTGGTCCAAACCTCCCTTATAAAGGGGTGCCTTGAGTGCCCTTAGGGTCGAGGCAAGCATATTCGTGGAATATGCTTGTCCCAAAATAGTAGTTCGGATCGGCCTCCTTTCCTGTCGCCCTTCTAATGACAGCAAGGCTCTAGTGGCCCCCCTCCTGCGTGCCTCGGGCTTGGATCGTCACCTTCGTGACCTCCTTACGCCCCTCTAACGCCGTGCATCCTTGTCTCTTGTGCTTGGCCTGTCTGATTCCTTCTAGCCTGCAGCTATACTTTGACCACAGGCTTCTCCTTCTCCTGCAAGCTTCAGATCCTCGGCCTTACCTTGTGTTACTCGGCTCGTTCCTTACCTGCATGAAGATCATTTGGGTAACCCGGCCGATTTTCTCATTAACTCGGCCGGGTAACTACCTGATACCTATACATGGGCTTCTTGCCTCCGTTCATCGGCCGACATATCCATGATTCGGCCGACCTAGGCCGTAGCTCGGAAACCAGACGGGGACAGTACCTCTGTCTTTCCCCGTCTCTGACCTACCCGAGGTTAACCCCCCGACACTAAGCTTGGGGGGAGGTATACCGATATCACACTCATCTACAAATCATGTTCTGTCGGTACTTTGCATATCCATGTTTTGCTTTCTTTTTAGTTTTTGTTCTTGCTTTATTTCTTCTTTCCAAAACACGAAAAGACCAAAAATATTTTCGTTATTTCTCTTTGTTTGCTTCTTTATCTTTTAGTCTTGGTTTGCTTCATCCTTTTCAGTTCTGTTTTGATTATTCAAAAAACCCAAAAAGATTTTGCTTTGCTTGTTCTTCCCTTTGGTTCTTACCATTAAAAATCGAAAACCCCAAAATATTTGTTGTTCTTCTATGGTTTCGTAAAGTTCGTTGTAGGGCTCAGCGGTCCTCAGTGACTCCTTGGAGATTGGATTTATCTTGTTATTCGAGTCACACAAGTGAAAGGCAATAATGATTTATGACAACTCGAGGTGTGGTAAGAAGCTGGTATGAACTCTATTTGTTGTACATATACTCATCATTGTGAGCATGCTTAGTCTATCTATGTAAGGTGTATGTTATTTAATGGATACTTAGTGGTCCTTGCCTTCTTATGATCAGTTCCAATCCATTATTAGTTCATAACATATCATATAACTGTTCGCTTACATTGTTCTATTCATAACTTGGTATGACATTGTGGTGTCCTCCTCTGAATGTTCTATTTGAATCGACTTGGCACATGCTCATGCATGCATATGACTAAACAAAAAGTCAGTTAAGCCTTGATGATTTATTCTGCCTCGGAGTACTTGTGTCACTTTTATGCCACTATTAATTTTGTTTTGTCAGAACCATGATTATGATAGTTACTGCTCTCTCGAGTGTTGCTCCCTTTCTATTGCCAGCCTTCACTTGTGCTGAGTACTTTATTCGTGCATCCAACTCTCTAAAACCAAAGTTGTCAAAAAGAGTCCACCATATCTACCTATTAGCATTATTGCTATTCCTTGCATATTTATTATGCTCTATTTTCTTCCAATAAAAATGTTTTCTTGTTATGTGAAAATTAGTTAGTAAATCTCTCACGAACTTGATGGCACACTTTACTTTTCTTGCACTTAATAAACTTGAACCATTGTGCCCATCTATGTTGCGTATATCATGGGGAACGCTTTCAATATTGCACTTTATTTAGTTGATATCATGTTCTTTTGCTTATGGATCCCGGGGGTGTGAAATGAAAGGGGAGCTTGAAAGGCTCATGGAGTTTGTATATGTGTTAGAGAAACGACTGGGCAGCTGGTCTAAGCCATGCCTAATCATGGTGGAAACCTGCAGTGTAACCATAGTGAGCAATCTATGAAGCATCCCCTATAAAAAAACCTATGCAAATAGGAAACAAAAAGAAAGAAAAAGGGCCTATGCAAATAGGAAATAAAAGGATTGTTGAGATGCTCATTGTCTGCTTGCCTTGTCATTTTGATATGGGGAAGCTTCTGTATCATTGGGAAAGGGGTACCCTGTTGGCGGTTATCTAGGATACACATGAACTTACAATGACAAGAACTTACCTGTGACTAAAGTTGAGTAGCATGAGGAACGGTACTCGTAAGCAAGGGGCATGAGATATTCACCTTATAACTTGTCAAGCATATCCTCATATTTGTTTACTTTAACCTTAATCACTTAAAGATGCTTATGATAGGGGCAATGAGAGCTCAAAGCTAATGTGTACCATACTTTCAACATTTTGGAAGACTTTCAAACCTTTCAAATATTTTCTTTCACTTTTATGTTGAGTCACCATTTATTCTTTGAGCACCTTCCCGAGAGCATAGTTGTCATTATTAGTGTAATGTGCTTGTCCCAAAACATGGTTAATTATGACATAACTTTGACACTTGTATCTTTGATATGTTTATTTCTAGTCTTCACTTAAACTTAAGAGGTGCCTTGGCATTTATGTTTTGCTCCAAAGAAAGGCAAGCGAGACACCACTTTATCATATCTTCTTATGAGCATTACAATCCTGCATATTCTTATGTGTCATGTTGCTTATTACTAATGAGTTGGAATCCCTTCATAGCTTGCATGACCACTAGGTAAACTTATTTGCATACTCTTTATTATGAATTGCCTAAGTATTTGATCATATGCTGAGAATATATACATCTTATGAAGCAAATGTGTTCATGAAAGTTTCTTTTATCGCACTCAGTTTTCAACTGAATTGCTTGAGGACAATAAATAAGCTAAGCTTGGGGGGAGTTGATACGTCCAAAACGTATCCACTTTCCCGAACACTTTTGCTATTGTTTCTCCTCTAATTTGTGTGATTTGGATACAACTAATGTGGACTAACGCTGTTTTCAGAAGAATTGCTTTGGTGTCTCGTTTTTATGCAGGAAACCAAATTTTAGGAAAAATCTCTGAAAACATCACAAAACTCCTATTTTACTAGAAGACTCATGGAGCCAGAAGACGAGACGAAGAAGAGCCACGAGGGGCCCACACCACCTGGTCGTGCGGGTCAGGCCAGGCCGCGCCAGGGGTGGTGTGGCTGCCTCGGACTCCGCCTTGACCTCTCCTTTCGCCTATAAAATCCCTTTAACCTAAAACATACGGGGGTTCGACATTTTTCCAGATAGAGTTCCGCTACGCTACCACCATTAGAGATCGTGATTCGGAACCAAAAACCTCATTCTAGCACCCTACCGGGACGGGGAATTGGCGGAGATCATCGCCATCATCATCACCATCGCTTCTCCATCAACCATCCATGATTCCCCCATCCATGAGTGAGTAATCCCTCGCTATAGGCTATGGGGATGGTATGGATTTGATGAGATCGTTCATATAATGGCATCAGATTGTTAGGGCATGGTGCCTAGTATCTACTATTAGTGCTTTTTGACTTTGTTGCAACTTGTTATGCTTAATGCTTGTCACTAGGCCCGAGTGCCATGATTTTAGATCCGAACATGTTATTGATTCATTATGATAGTATTGACTATGGTCTTACCTGCAAGTTGTATAAACATATTGTTGTTCGGAACCAAAGGCCCTGAAGTGACAATAGTCAGGATAACCGGAGGGAATGACTTTGATGTGAGGATCACATGTGTTCACGGAGTGTTAATGCTTTGCTCCGGTGCTCTATTAAAAGGAGCACCTTAATTGCCAGTAGTTCCCTTCAGGCCCCGCTGCAAACGGGTTGGCAGGACAAAAGATGTTGTGCAAGTTCTCATTGCGAGCACGTATGACTATATATGGAACACATGCCTATGATTATTTAGTACTTGGATGCTTTATCTTATTTATCTACAAATGCCCTATGTCTTGATTGCTATATGAATTTTCTTGTCCATGCAACGCCCGTCCATCCATCCCTATGCCTACCACGCTTTAATCCTACTATTTACTACAATTGTTACTACTGTGTTTACTTTTACTACTGCTATTACTTTGCTATCGCTATTACAAAACTGTTGCTACTGATAAACTGCTGTGAGCAAGATTGTTTCCAGGTGTAGCTGAATTGACAACTCAGTTGTTAAGGCTTATAAATATTCTTTGGCTCCCCTTGTGTCGAATCAATAAATTGGGTTTTACTTCCCTCGAAAACACTGTGATACAACCCCTATACTTGTGGGTCATCAAGAAGAGGTACGGTTATGAACACTTTGTTGCTCTTGATTCACCATCTGTTATGAGTAAGTTCCTTACACCACCACATACACATGCTACACATACTGCTACTACTGCTGAATCTGAAACTTCTGAGACTTATGATGCTGCTTCTACTGTGCTTGATAAAAGTGGTTTATTAGGTCCTTTCCTAGATGCTACGATTGCTAGAACTATAGCTGGAAATACTAAAACTCCTAATGAAGACACTACTACACCTGTTAGTTCACTTGAGTCTAGAGAGAGCTATGATATTGAAGACGGTTATATAGAGATGACTGATGAATTTATTAAAGAATGCCAAAACACCCGTGATAGGAGTGCTATTAAGAGTCTTCTAGAGAAACATACTGTTAGACCTAAATTATCTCCTAATGCTAAGTTTGCTACATCCCCCATAAACATTAAAGATAAGGATTATGATTTCTCTCTTGATTTATCTTACATAACCATCGTTGAGAAAGAACCTTTTAGTGGGACTAAGAATGAAAGTGCGGTAGCACATATGACTGAGCTTTCTACTATGAGTGGCTTATTTTCTGATGATATTAAGATGAGCACCTACTTTGTTGCTAAAATTTTCCCTTTTTCACTAAAAGGAGGAGCTAAAACTTGGTTTAGTAATTTACCTCCTGGATCTATTGATAGCCCTGATTGCTTGATAAGCACCTTCCTTCAGACATATTTCCCTCCTAGTGCTAGACATGCTATTTTGCAGGAACTTTTTGATTTTAAACAGGGAGAGAAAGAGATATTGCTTGAATCATGGGAAAGGTTTTGTGCTTTGATTCATGCACAGGCTGGATGTCCATTACCTAAAAATGAGCTTCTTGATATATATTATAATAGACTAACTGAAGAATCTAGAACATACCTGTAATAGGACTCCCAAGGAAGTTGAGGAATTAATGGCTAAAATAAGAAAGAATTATGAAGATTGGACTCCTCCTGAACCAACTATACCTGAGACAACTACACCTGAGTTAACTGTGCCTGAACCAACACCAACATCAAAACCGAAGAAGAGGGGAGTTATTGAACTAAATGATGAAGTGATGAAGGAGGCTAAGAAATGTCTTAAGGAGAAGGGAATTAAAGTTGCAGATGTCTAGAATTTACCTCCTATAGAAGAATTATGTAAGCCAATCTCCCACTCATCCACTATTGAGGTACACTCTCTCCAACATTTTGGTGAAGGTGATATTCCTTATTCTAAACCTCTTGATCAATGCTTAGAAGAATTTGATATTTTTATGGTTAAGCAAGATAATTTTAATAAAAGGGTGCAAAATCATCTAATGGAAAACTCTAGAGCTATTGTTGAGTTGAAGGATATTGTGGAAAGAACCTCTAATGATGTTAAAATGCTTGTTAAACATTTCCAGATGGTTCAAACTCAAATTGATCAGCTTATTAAAGTACAAAAAGACTTGCTAGTTAATGCTGCTAAAGAAAAACATGCTTATGAAATTAGAACTAGAAGTGGTGCTGCTACCTAGGATCCTCTATATCCTGAGGGGCATCCTAAAAGAATTGAGCAGGATTCTCAACAAACTGAAAATAGTGGTACTACTCCTAAGAAAAGGAAAAGGAAACATAAAACTATTGTAGAACCTTCTAAACCTGCTAAAGATCCTAATAGTATATCTGTCTCTGATGTTGAAACTGAAAGTGGTAATGAAGAAAATGATGCTCCTGATAAAGAAAAAGTTGAAGAAGAACCTAAAAGGCACACTAAGAATACTAAATACACTAAGGAAGATTTTGTTGCTAATAAACATGGTAGTGAAAGAGAGCCTTGGATCCAAAAACCTATGTCTTTCCCTGATAAGAAACACAAGTCAAAGGAAGATGAACACTATAATAAGTTTTGTGAATGGATGAAACCTTTATTCTTGCAAATACCTTTAATTGATGCTATTAAATTGCTTCCTTATTCAAAGTATATGAAGGATATTGTCTCTAATAAAAGGAAGATCCCTAATGAAGAAATTTCTACTTTGCTTGCTAATTATTCCTTTAATGGTAAGGTTCCAAAGAAACTTAGAGACCCAGGGATTCCAACTATTCCATGCTCCATTAAAAATAGTTATGTTAGAACTGCTTTGTGTGATTTGGGAGCAGGAGTTAGTGTTATGCCTTTTTACCTCTAGAAGAGGCTTCAATTGGAAAAACTAATACCAACTGATATATCTTTGCAAATGGATGATAAATCTACTACTATTCCTGTTGGTATATGTGAGGATGTACCTATTCAAGTTTCTCATAATTGCTTGATATTAACTGATTTTGTTGTGCTTGAAATGCCTGAAGATGATAATATGTCTATTATTCTTGGGAAACCTTTTCTTAATACTACAGGAGCTGCTATTAATTGTAATCAAGGAAAGGTGTCTTTTAATGTTAATGACAAGAAGCATACTGTCTATTTCCCAAAGAAGATTGATAGGAATTATGGTTTAAATTCAATTGAACATGTTGAGGGCATCCAAGTTGGACATATATTGTCCCATACCATGAGAAAAATATGAAACTATTATGATTGGGACTATTGCTATCAAGGTTGAGGTAACATAATCATTAGTGGAATACTAAGTTCTGTTTCATATAAAATTGGTTTGGTAACAAGACCTGATCAACCTTGTTAACAAAGGGATTTTAATGAACAAAATAATGTTTTCACCATGATTATCTTTGCTTACTTTTATTTTTTATCCATTTTTGTTTTTGCTTTCATTTAGTTTACTTTTCTGTTGTTAGTTGCTTGCATATTAGAGTGTCTTAGAACTTCTGAAGTTTTATGTAACATCCCAAATTTTTCATCTAAAATCATCATCATTGCACTCATATCATCATGGCATGTGATTGCATTGCATTTAGAATGTCCTCCAAAAATTTGGTGCAATTTTGAGCCTTGAATAAAAAGATATGAATCTTTGAAAATGGGATCAAAGAAAATGCCATATTACCTATTAAATCCAAAGTAAATACTTTGGATTAAAATAGAAGATAAATATGTTTCATAATACCCTAAATACCTAATTTGAGTTTTTACAAATGCTCACAAATTGATTTGAATCAATTTGAATCCTTAAATCCAAAGTTGTGGAGAAAACAGAAATAGAAAAAGAAAAAGATTAAGGGAGAAAAAAAAGAGAGCATCAGACAGCTTCTAGCCTTTAGGCCCAAACCAGCCCAGCAGCCCACCCGGCTTTTCCCCTCTCCCCTGCTTTTCTTACCGCTCCCCTGACTACCCCCTCCCGCTGACAAGTCGACCCCACGCCACGTCACCCCGCCACCTCGTCGTCTTCAACCCCGCCATCGACCAACCCACCCCTCTGCCGTTTCTAAAACCCGGCCGAATTCGGGCGTTACCACGAGTTAAATTGCCACCACCGCACCCCTTCTTAATCCCCTCTCCCTCCCCATCATTTTCCCCACATCCACTTCCCCCGGAGAGCCCCCAGGCTCCCCAATTACGAGCTCAAACCGCCGCTGTTCGACGGACTCCGGCGACGATTTCGGTGAACCCAGGCCGCCCGGCGCCCTTCTCTCTATCCTACTTTGTTTGCCGTGTTCTGGCGCGTGTTTTAAACCCGACCACGTGTTTTCTCTTGCCCCAGATCGACGACTTGGACGATTCCGGCGAACTCCTCTGTCGCCACCGTCGGTCGCCTTCTCCGGTAAAGGTAGGGCTCCCGCCACCCCTTTTTGGTCTTTTCTAGATCGTGCAGACGCTTGCGCACCTTGCTGACCTCTTTGCCGATTGGTTCGAGCCCCAGGTCACCGTCTCCGTCACCGAGCCGTGAGCTCCGCCGGCAACGCAACTCCGGCGAAGGATCCAGACCAAGCCCAAGCGCCCCCCGCACCACGGTGACCTCCATCGAGATCGCCACGACCTCCTCGACCTCTGGTACATGTCCATGGACTCCCTGCCCTGTAGAACCGCCGGACCATCATCAACCGACGCTCCGCCGCCGCACGCAGCTGGTCAGCGCCGCCCGCTCCCGGCCAGGCCTTAGGGACCGTTAGATCTCACATCTGCGGTTAAGATTAGATCACTTAAACGAAAGGGTACGGCTGATCTGATCCGTCCAACGTCACTTAAATCTGATGGCCCACAGCGATCGATCCGGCCAAACCGGTACGGGCCAATAGGAAAGCGCCACGTCGCCAGATTATTTCTGTTTAATTAGAAAATAGACAGATTTAGCATTTAACTTAGAAAATCCATAACTTTTGTTCCACAAATCAGAAAAATACAAATTTGGTGTCTATGGATTCAGAAAAATAAGACCTTTATTATGGAGGCCTTGTTTCACACTTTTGCCTCTGTAAACTTGGAATTATAGGCAGAACCTTTTTAGGAGTATTTTGTTCATAAAATTTGTTCTATAAATTATTTTTGAGTATTTCTTCTGCAATTAGTTGAAGTATTCTATCCTCTGTACTGTAGACTCTGTAAGTTATAGAGTTGTGTTCGTACCATTGCATATTGCATGCATTCATGTTTTTGTAATGTTTTATTGATTGAAATATTGTTGTTGTATTGTTCTTGTGTAGATTGTATGGATTGTGAAGTTTGTTGCTGTGAGGATTGCACCTATTCCCCTAGCTACCAAGGCAAGTGATATTTCATCCCATATCCTATTATTTTCACTATTGCACTAGTGATATTTTGTTGATCTTAGCATGTTAGAATTATTCATATGTTACCATACTATGCCATGCTAACCTATAGTGTATATCTTGGTAGTATTCCCTAGATAAAGACTTTGTATGCTAGAATGCTTAGCTATGCTATTAGAATTTGTGGGTGGATTATACACATAAGATAGCATGGAAAGATATTATTTTGTTTAACTAAGAAAACAACTAATGTTAATGAAACACCTGGGTGGAATGGGCTTGCTTGGATTATGTTGAGTGGTTACTCAGGGGCCATGTCTATGGTCAGCTGGTGTATCACACTTGTGGATGGCCACCCAGGAACAAAGAGATTGGAGACGTTCTTGTCGTGAAGCTTCCAGTGCAGCCACATGGCATATGGGCTCTGCCTTGACCAACTAGGTTGCAAGAACTCAGCCAGACGGACAGAAGGTGGTAGATATGATAGGTTGGAACGCGTTCGTGGTGGTCTGAGGGATTGCTTCTGAAAAGTCTCATCTCGATGCATGTCGAGTCTTGTGGGGAAAGTGCACCACCTCTCGAGAGGGTAAAACTAAGTACTTAGCCGTGTCCCCGGTTATGGACATTCCTGAGCCTCAAGACAGTGAAGCAGTTCAATAATCTCCTCATCCAAATTTCTCTAAGTTAAAACTTGTGGGTGAACATGGGTAGAGGTTCAGTGATGTCTAACATTGGTACCTTATAGCTGGAATGGAAAACTTCTTCAAAAACTATAAGTTAAACTAATTTTAGCAAAGTCAGCCATAAACCCCACTTAGCCATATACTCATGTAGTTGTTGGATTATACTAAGTATCTATGGTATCACTTGCCAATACAATTCCAAATGTATTGACCCTTGTGGCTGTAACTTATCATGTTGCAGGATACTCTGATGATGAGTAGGGTTGCGGGTCTACACTCGACATGCTTGCCTATGGCACATGAAGACTAAAGACTCTATTATTATTACGCTATGTAATGTGAACTTTAAGTGTATTAGCCTTGGGCTAAGTGAGTTGTAAGAGACATTATACTCCTAGATATGCGATGTAATAATGACCTTTGTTTCTGTGTACTTCATCTTAAACTGTGGGTGCTAGCATTTTCGAACCAGGGACTAGCACTGCAATCACAGGGATCTTACCTTATTATGGTGAGATCTTACAGATGGTATCAGAGCATTGTGTTGCCTGTAGGTTCGTGACCCTAGAATGGATTAGACTAAGGAAAACCCTTAGGAAAAATAACTCTGTATTTCAACTTTACACTTGTCTTTTCATCTCGTAAAGCTTTCCCTAATCATCATTCTCATCTATTTTTGTAGATGTCCACCATCAATGAGTCTATCAAGAAGGGACCACTAATGACTATGACCCTGGAGTGTAAGACAGAATTTCCCAATGTGCTCAAGAACCTCATGCTCGGCTTGGGGATGAATGGTGAAGCCGTGTATAAGGGATTTCCTGTAATAGATGAAGGACAAGAGTATTGGTGGGTGCAACTCCACTTGTACAAGAACAAGGAAGACGATCCCAAGAGTAGGGGATTCTGCATGTTCACCAACTCTGAAATGCACCCGTCATTCTTTGACTCTGCAAGGAATGCTGCATGGAAGGCTATTGAGGAACTTGGGGAGAGACTGAAGTATAGAATGCTCAATACTCAGGAGGATCTCAAAGAGGAGAAGCGTCTTGCCCAAGACTCAAAGGCCACTGTGAAACGCCTAAGTAAGGATATCATAGGCCTAGCTTTGGAGCTATGCGACCAAGACAAGCAGATTACTGCCAAGGATGCCCAGATTGCCACCTTGGTCAAGAAGGAGTGAGATATTAGTTGGACCACCACCCTTGGCGTTTTATCACGTTAATATTTCGACCATACCAACCTATGTGGTATGGCAAAAATAAAGTTATGTCTGGAACCTTGAGTGCTTGAGTTGAATTAATGTATTACCACTTGGAATGTTTTGTTGGTTGAATTCTCCTTTATTTTGTGACTTGTATTTTCTTTCTCCATTGTGTTACTAATTTTCTCCATACTATGCAAAAGATGCCGAATTTTGCCTACAGCACAGCCGAGGATTTCAAGGGGACTCGCTTTGGGACTCGTATCTTGGAGCTAGTCCAAGTGCTCGCTCTTCCGATCCCCACTATTCAGGGACTTCAGCTGAGGAAGTTTCAGAGGAAGGACTTATGGGGATTCAGAGTTACCCAACCAGGATGTGAGACAGAGCCCCAGACTGGGGAGATTACCTTCAAGGTTCTCCATGATGACATGGAGAGGGGCCTCGATGTCGCTATGAAGGAGCTGTTGGGACGCCTATGTGGACGTCATTCTTCTGAGATCAAGAGCCAGTACTTCCACTTTTTTGGGAGGCGCGACGAGGATGGAGAGCCTATTGTGTTGGACAAGGCCACTAAGGAATCTATCAAGCCCGTGCGTCACTACCTCCAGGACTTAGAGAGCCTTATTAGACACCTTGATACTGATAGGACTAACGTGATGCTTAGCAATGACGAACTACGAGTCCAACTCAAGGAGAAAGACAAGACCTTCCAGGAACAGGAAAATCGAATCAAGGAAATGGAGAAGAAGTTTGAAGACCAAGATAAGAAATTCAAGAACCAAGAGAAGAGAGTTCAGGAGAAGAACAAGAAGATTAGAGACTTGGAGACCGAGTTAGAGCTGGAGAACATTGAGCTAGAATCGGATCACGAGGTGATAGAGAGGCTACGCACACAGAAGAGAGAGTTACAAGCAAAGATTGATGCTTTGACCACAAGCTTGGAGGAATACAAGGCGGGATTCGCATCAGCGGGACTTGCTCTAGTAGAGGAGGAAGTTGACATGGAGGAGTAGTGATACTGTTCCATCTACCTATCGTTCTATTATTATTGAGTGCATAGGTCATACCGACTTGTGGGTGACTATGCTAGTATGTTATCTTTGCAGACTCTGTTATTGTTGTGATGTTGGAACCTGCATATGCTTGTTTGTCTGAATTATTGTTTTATTTGGGTTATCTATCATTACTTACCCTTACTAAACCCACAGATGCCTCCCCGACGCAACAACGAGGATAACAATGACAATGGAATGCAGCAGATGATGGCTGCACAGACCCAACTGATGCAAATGATGACTCAATTTATGGCGAACCAGAACCAGAACAACAATAATAACAATAACAACCAGAACAATCCACCACCTTTGGATATGCTGACCAGATTTCTAAGGCTGAGACCTGCCAAGTTCTCAGGTACCTCTGACCCTATGGTAGCAAATGATTGGTTACACTCTGTGAATAAGGACCTAGTCACGGTTGGGTGCACGGATGCAGAAAATGTCAGATTTGCAGCACACTTGTTGGAAGGTCATGCAGCTGCTTGGTGGGATAATTTTCAAATTACCCACCCTATTGAGGAAGTGACTTGGGCAATGTTTGAAGATGGGTTTCGCACCACTCACATCTCTGCTGGAATAATGGGATTGAAGAAAAAGGAGTTTCATAACCTCAAGCAACGCCACCGCAGTATTTCTGAATACATCAAGGAGTTCAATAATTTGTCACGTTATGCACCAGATGATGTTGACACTGATGCGAAGAGGAAGGAGAAGTTCCTAGATGGGCCGAATGATGAAATTTCTATGCAATTATCTGTTGCATATGTTCCAACTTACCAATCTTTATGTGATAAAGCTACCATCCTGGAAAACAAGATGAAGCTAGTGGAGGGTAGAAAGAGGAAACACCATTTCGATAAGTTTGGATCAGGATCTCCTCACAAGCGCCCTCATGGTGAAGGAAGTGGAAGCTCAGGATTACACAAGAATGGGAATCATAATAACCATCGTAACAACAACAACCACCATGATGGAAACAAATCATCGTGGACATAACAAAAGTGGATTCAGGAACAATCACAATAATCATGGCCATGGGAACCAAAATGGTCGTAACTCACACAAATACCAAAGGAAGAAAGACATCAGTCAGGTGGAATGTTTCAAATGTAAGAAGACAGGACATTATGCCAATGAATGCCCAGAAAAGAAGACTGATGGGGCTAAGCCAAACCCATTCCAAAAGGGTCATGTGAATCACATTAATGTGGAGGAAATTCAAGAAGGATCTGATGCCGTGATCGGTAAGTTCATGATTAATGCCTTTCCTGCACTTATCCTTTTCGATACTGGCGCATCCCATTCGTTCATTTCAAGAGCATTTGTAATCAAAAATGAACTCTCCACTGAAACTATTGGATGTCCTATGAAGGTAAGTTCTCCGGGTGGAGAAATGATAGTAAATTCAGGGTGCCGACATATCACCCTAGAAATTGGAAAACACAAGTTCCCGATTAGTTTAATAATCCTAGAATCCCAAGGATTAGATGTTATATTAGGGATGGACTGGTTGACCCGTTATTAAGGGGTGATTGATTGTGCTGCTTAACGGTTATGCTCACTACCCCAGAAAAGAAAAGGATCAGGTTCAAGTCTAACTTTGAACCCAAGGGGAGTAAGGTTAATTCTCTTAAGGGGGTTAGCCTAGATAATGTGCCAATAGTGAGGGAATATCCAAATGTGTTCCCCGAGGAATTACCTGGCATGCCACCAGATAGGGACGTGGAGTTTCTGATAGACCTACTACCAGGAACGGGGCCTATAGCAAAGAGACCTTATAAAATGTCAGTGGACGAGTTAAAAGAACTCAAGAAACAGCTGGGAGAACAGTTGAAAAGGGGATTTATTCAACCAAGCTCGTCGTCTTGGGGAGCACCAGTCTTGTTTGTTGAGAAGAAGGACCGAAGTCAAAGGCTATGCATAGATTATCGTTCACTCAACGAAGTGACCATAAAGAACAAATATCCCTTGCCTAGAATAAATGATCTCTTCGATCAGCTAAAGGGAGCATGTGTTTTCTCAAAAATTGATCTTCGATCAGGATACTTCCAACTAAAGATCAGAGAACATGACATACCCAAGACTGCATTCACCACTAGATACGGGTTGTATGAATATACAGTGATGCCGTTTGGATTGACTAATGCACCGGCCTACTTCATGAACATGATGAATAAGGTATTCATGGAATTCCTTGACAAGTTCGTGGTGGTATTCATCGATGATTTATTGGTATATTCCAAAAGCAGCAAAGAACATGAAGAACATCTACGCCTGATTCTAGAGAAACTTAGAGAACATAAACTTTATGCCAAGTTCAGCAAATGTGAATTCTGGCTGAATGAAGTGGGATTTCTTGGACACATAGTATCTGGTAATGGTATAGCTGTGGATCCAGCAAAAGTGGCAGCTGTGACAGAGTGGGAACCTCCTAAATCAGTTAGAGAAATCCGTAGCTTCCTTGGCCTAGCAGGGTACTATCGAAGGTTCATTGAAAATTTCTCTAAGATTGCAAAGCCCATGACTAATCTGCTGAAGAAGGAGAATAAGTTTAATTGGACAGAAACTTGCGAAACCAGCTTTCAGGAATTGAAAAAGAGGCTAGTTTCAGCACCAGTGTTATGTTTGCCAGATCTTGAGAAAGACTTTCAAGTATACTCTGATGCATCTCACCAAGTATTAGGAGGTGTATTGATGCAGGAAGGTAGAGTGGTAGCTTATGCATCAAGACAACTCAAAAATCATGAAGTGAACTACCCTACTCACGATCTAGAGTTGGCATCAATTGTGCATGCACTAAAAACATGGAGGCATTATCTTATGGGAAAACGTTGTGAGATGTTCACTGATCACAAGAGTTTGAAATATATTTTTACACAGAAAGAGCTCAACATGAGGCAAAGAAGATGGCTAGAACTTATCAAGGACTATGACTTAAGTTTGCAATACCACCCTGGAAAGGCAAACGTCGTGGCCGATGCATTAAGCCGCAAGGCTCATGTAAATGGCCTCAATAAAGGAGAATTGTCGGAGGAGTTATGTGCCCAATTTAGAGAGCTGAGACTTGAAATTGTGCCTGAAGGGTATCTTGCAACCTTGGAAGTGCAACCCACACTAATGGACAAAATTCAAGAAGCCCAAAAGTTGGACAAAGAAATAGAAGAAATCAAAAGTAAAGCTAGTGAAGGCAAGGCGAACTACATGTTGTATTGCCCAATCAAGTCTCAAAGGAGTCAAGATGATTAGTATATGTATGTATTGCTTTCTCGGTGTTTGTCAATTGCCCCGCTGTAATTTGTTCACCCAGCATGTTATCTATCTAAGGAGAGCCACCTCTAGTGAACTATGGATCCCGATCCTTTTACTTTAGATACAATCTACAACTGTTTACTGCTTTGTGTTTACTTTCTGCAAACTTTTACTTCTTTCCATTCGATACGTTTAATCCTTTGTTTTCCGCAAAACACGGTGAGATTGACAACCTCATCGCAAGTTGGGGACAAAGTTCTGTCGTTGTGTTGTGCAGGTCTCAACGTTGCTACTAGCACCGGTAGTGCGCCCTGCCAAAGCTCAGCTAGTAACACCTTTGGGGTGTTTCCTTGCTCCTACTGGTTCGATTAAACCTTGGTTTCATAACTGAGGGAAACTTGCTGCTGTGCTCATCATACCTTCCTCTTGGGGTTCCCAACGAGCTCTACATCAACCACGAGCCATCAACACTTTTCTGGGCGTCGTGCATTGAGCCATCAAGCATTTTTCTGGCACCGTTGCCGGGGAGTCAAGGACATCTTCACAAGGGGAGTCCCTCATAACCAATCTCTTTACTTTGTTGTTTTTGTTTTGCTTAGTTTCTTTTTGCTTAGTTTGATTGTTTTGTTCTTTCAAAAACACAAAAAAATCAGTTCCTTTCTTAAGTTGCCTTTATGACTAGCTCTGCTCCAATCACTATTCCATTATGGATAGCTCACTCAGTTTCCTATTTGGGAACAGTATTTTGACTGCCAAGGTAATAGATGAACCACTGCCTGCTAGAACCTCCATGGAAGAAGAAATTGCTGAACCTGAAAGCTCATTAGATGAAAAAGAGGAGGAGAGTGATGGACAAAAGGAGGAAGAATGGATCTACCCATGCCTACCTTCTAATGAGAGTAACTCTTTATCCCTTACATTATCTGATTGTCCCCCATGTTTATCAAAGGAGGGTGAATGTTATATTCCCGAGGATTCTTTTGAAAATGTTTATAATAAAGCTCTAGTGCTTGTAGATCATGAAAAGCATGCCTTATGTCATAGTTATATTGTTGAGTTTATTCATGAGGCTACTGAAACTTATTATGAGAGAGGAAAATATGGTTGTAGAAGTTTTTATGGTAATGAAACACCTCTCTATGTGCTGAAAGTTTTGAAGTTACTTTTGTTTTATCTTCCTATGCCTGTCACTTTGCTCTTTGTGCATTTATTTGCATACAAGATTCCTATGCATAGGAAGCGGGTTAGACTTAAATGTGTTTTGAATTTGCTTCTTGATGCTCTCTTTTACTTCAATTCATATTTCCTATAAGAGCATCTTCTCAAATTTTCATGCCTAACTTAAAGGCGTTAAAGAAAAGTACTTGTTGGGAGATAACCCAAGAGTTTTAGATGAGTCTTGGAAGTTACTACCTCTGTAATAACCTCTCCTTATCCTTTTTATTTGCTTTTTGTGCCAAGAGTAACCTCTAATGAGAGTGAAGTAATGATTGGGAAAGTTGCTGTCCCGAAACAGATTTTTGTGCTTCACCGTAAAAATTCCTGAGAGAGCTATGTATGTCGGATTGAGCTTTAATTGTTTGTGCTTCTGCCCCAGGTTGTTATCAAACTTTCGTTAGTTCAACACTTTTTGATTTGAGCAACAGAAGGTCTTCGAAAAAATTCGTCTTTACCTGCTGGTCTATTTTGACAGATTTCTGCCATTTTCTGCATTTGCTTCTTGTTAGTTCCTTCTTGAGTTCCTTTGGGGAATTGAGATTTTTGAGGGAAGTGCTACAGTAGATACTGTTCTAATGGAAGTTTATTTGGTGTTAGAACTAAACCTTGAGACTTATTTATCTTGAGTGCACTAATGTTGCTAATAAAGATTGTGTGAAGTTTCGTATGAAGGAAAAATTTCAGGTGTATGGAAGGAATGAGTAATGAGATGAAGGATGGACTAAAGCTCAAAGCTTGGGGATGCCCAAGGCATCCCTTCTTCATCAATAAAAATCTCAGGTTTCTTCCAAACGCTTCATTTTTATTGTTTCATGCACAATTGTGTTTTTCTTGGAGCGTCTTATTTTTCGTTTTTGTTTTGGTTTTTAGTTTTCTTGGTTTGCTTAGTTTTCTAAATAAGTTGGTTGGACCCCCTCTTTCATACTTTGGTTTGCAAATGGTTTGGTTTGGTTTGGAAAAGAGTAGGAAAGTTCATACTTATGTGGTAAAAAGAGCTCGTTTTTTACTGTGGCCTATGCTTTGTCATGCCATGCTTGATATTGTTTTGGCTTTATGCTTAGTATTCTTTGCTGTAGCATGACTTGTTATAAACAATTGAGATTTCTTAATGTGCCTTGGATGAATCATGCGTTGTTTTAGCATATTAAAGCATAGTATAGTGGTATTCTCCTTTGATGCTTTATTTGGGTTGACTTGGCACATGCTCACACCATGTTATGACTATCACAAGTCACCATAAGCCTTTATGATCCTTTAGTTTTCAACTTGTAGTATCACTTTATGCTTTGATCATTGATGTTTTGTCGCTCTGCGTGATTATGGCCATTATTGCTCTCTTAGTTTGTCGCTCCCAGTCTTTTGCTAGCCTCCACAACCAAGTATGAGTTCCACTCATGCATCCAACTCCCTAAACCAAGTTATTCCAAAGAGTACACCATACCTACCTACTAGCTTATGCTATTCCAAGTATATTCATGCTTTTGTTTACCTTCCACTTGTTATGAGAAAACTAGTGATTAAAGCTCTCACGAACTTGATGGCACACTTTACTTTACTTGCCCTTAATAAACTTGAACCATTGTGTCTTCTATGTTGTATATGCTTGCACTTATTTGTTGGGAATTAGCAGAACCATGCTTTCATGGGGAACGCTTTCAACATTGCACTTGGTACTTGTACCTAGTTGATATCATGCTCTTTTGTATATGGATGTCGTCGGTGTGAAATGAAAGGGGAGCTTGTAAGTCCATGGAGTTATGTATATGTGTTAGAGAAACACCTCGGCCGCTGGTCTAGTCCATGCTGACATGGTGGAAACCTGCAGTGTAACCATAATGAGTTGTCTATGAAGCATTCTTCTTATAAAAAAAAGAGTCATATATTGAGAAAAAAAAGAGAAAATAAAAAAAAAAGATACTATGAAAAGAGGAAAGAGAGAAAAAAGCACCATATTCCCATGGTAAATAAGAAGAATGCTGAGATGCTCGTTATCTGCTTGCCTTGTCATTTTGATATGGGGATTCTTCCGTATCATCGGGCAAGGGTACCCCTGCGGTTCTCTATGATACACATGTACTTACGATGACAAGAACTTACCGGTGACTAAACTTGAGTAGCATGAGGAGCGGCCCTCGTATTCAAGGGACATGAGATTCCTATCTTATACTTCGTCAAGCATGTACACCATAGTTTGTTCACTTTAACCTTAATCACTTCAAGATGCTTATGATAGGGGCAATGAGAGCTGAAAGCTATAAGTACCATAATTTTATGAAGCTCTTTATGAAACTTGAATCCCTACTTCCTACTATGGAGGCCTTTCTTCCACCATTATATTGAGTCTCCACCTTCTATCTTTATGCACCTACTTTGAGAGCATAGTGGCCATTCTTAGTTCTATGTGCATTGTCCCAAGACTAGTTGATTGATGCATACTTTGATATTGCTTGTTTGAAACTATTGTATCTAGTCACTCTTATGAACTTTGAAGGTGTCCTATGCATTTATATTTGCTACTCTATTGAGGGACAAGCTGAATACTATTATGCTATGTTTTCTTTATGTGAAACAAACAAACTTCTTGCAAAGCATTGTTATTCATGAATCTTTTGTTTGTGCCTTTTCATGTTGCATCATAGTTTCTTTGCTTATTGCTAGAACTTTGTCTTTCATGTTATGATTGAAGTACTATGATCCTAGCTTTGAATGTTTTGCAAATACTTTGATCAAGACTTTGATGGTGCATGTCACCTCAAAAATTATTTCTTTTTATCACTTACCTACTCGTGGACGAGCAGGAGTTAAGCTTGGGGATGTTGTGAAGGAAATATGCCCTAAGAGGCAATAATAAATTTGTTATTATGTATTCCTTGTATATGATAGATGTTTATTTTGCATGCTATAATTGTATTGATAGGAAACATCAATACATGTGTGTTTAATAAACAAAAAGGGTTCCTAGTTATGCCTCTCTTATAGACTAGCTTGTTGATTAACAAGATGATCAAGGTTTCCTGATCATGGGCATTGGATGTTGTTAATAACAAGGTCACAGCATTTGTGAAATGATGTGATGAACATTCATCCGAAGTATAGCATTACGATCAAGTCATTTTGTTTATATTGCTATAACATCATACAAAGTAGTCTTAGTCCTTAGACCATGAGATCATGTTAATTGCTAACACCGGAAGAGTATCTTGATAACATCAAACGTCACACCGTAACAGGGTGACCATAAAGGTGGGTTCAGTACTATGAAGGTGTTATGTTGAGGCTCATGGATCAAGAGTGGAATTTGTCAATCCCGATGACGGATAGATATACTCTGGGCCCTCTCGGTGATATCACATTAAGATAGCTTGCAAGCAAGTGATGTGATCACTAGAATGTTATATCACAGGAACGAGAAAAGAGTGCATGTCGGTAACGAGATCAAACTAGGCATTTGGATACCGATGATCGAATCTCGGACATGTATTATATCATGAGACAAAGGGATTAAATTGGTGACGTTAAAGGTTCTCACGATCACAAAAGTCATCGTTGAATATGCAGGAGTCAGTATGGATCTCCAGGTCCCGCTTCTGATTATTGATCTGAGAGGAGTCTCAATCATGTCTGCATTATTTGAGAACCGTAGGGTGACACACTTAAGGGTTGCCGGACACCATTTAGGAGCACATATGTTCCAGACAAAAGGTTTGCAAAGCGCAGGAAATGTTTCGATAGAAACAGGAATTGTTTCGATAGAAACCGGAATTGTTTCGGGTGAAATTGCAGAAAGTGGTTCTGCATGTGATATTGAAATGTTGCAAGTGGTTTTATGTGAATGTTTGTTAATTAAAGTAATTAACAAAATTCTGAATAAAATAAATAAAAGAGTTATATTAATTGAGAGTTGCATTTAATTTGGTGGAAATTAAATACATGTGAGTGGGATTTTGGGTGGAGGCCATGTTTATGTGAGTGGAGGTTCACCACATGAATGAAGGAGGGGAGGAGTCCCCCCTCATGCGCCGGCTATGGGAGGAAGGGTCTCCTCCCTCCTATATAAAGCCCCCCTCTCCCCTCTCACAAACCACACCTCCTCGTGAAGGATCTCTCTCCCCCTCTAGATATTCCCCCATGGTCTCGGATTAGAGAGATACATGTTCCCGGTGGCCTTGCGTCTGGAAGGAGTTGCTTCTTCCGCTGATTCGCTGGAGCGAGGAGGTGGAGGTTGTCCGGTGGCTTGAACGTGTGTGCGATGACGGATGCGCTGCTGATTTGCGGCGCTCGGACTTCCACACGATCTTGAGATCGGCAAGCGTACCACTACATCAACCACGAGTTCCTACTCGTTAACAAAACTCGTTGTCTTCGAGGGTAAGTTCTCCATGGATGTATGTCCACCCGTTGCTCTGTATCTAGTAGATAGATCTTGGCGTATAGTTCTCATTGTAGGAAAATTTTTGTTTTCTATGCTGCGGACCCAATAGTGGTATCAGAGCCAGGTTTATGCGTAGGTGCTTAGCACGGGTAGTACACATATGGTTGATATGTGAGCGATGATGATCATGTTATTGCATCTTCTATGTACTTTGGATATTGGTGGAATAGTGGGATGAAGCGTCCCGGACCAACCTTATATGTCATCGTACATGAGACCGGTTCCACGACTGACATGCAACTAGTTTTGCATAAGTGGCTAGCGGGTGTCTGTCTCTCCTACTATAGTCGATATCTGATTTACAACGAGTTGCTAATAACTTGGTTATCCTCGTTTTGGTTCATGTTTGTAGGTAAGACCGGTTCTACCTCCGAAAGCCCTAAGCCACGTAAAACTTGCAATTGATAAATTAGAGGCGTCTAGTTTAGATCGTTGCTGGGTTAGTGTCTTGATATGGTATTGTTGTAAGTAGATGTATGATAGATACTCTTACAACTCACTTAACGTGTAAGTTCCATAGACCTTGGCCTTACACACAAAGGAATGATAGAGATCATACCACGATGCAAATGATAGAGATCAAATGCATGGACCATATCACCTCACTTCACACATTAGATGTTAGCATCTTATATTGCTAGTTTGGCGCTTTTGGTAGCATTATAAGATGATACCTCATTTAGATATCAAGATAAAATGTGTTCTTCCTTAAGTATGCACCGTTTTGTGGATCGTGTTTTGAGGCATCACGTGATGATCGGGTGTTCTCGACTCTACGCTTTCATACAACGGGTGTAAGACAGTTTTACACACATGAATACTAAGGTTCTTACTTGACGAGCCTAGCATGTATGCATACGGCCTCGAACACGGACCGAAAGGTTAATCATGAGTCATATAGTTGATATGATGCCCATATAGATGCTCGCCTTTGAAGCTACACCGACTCACGTGATGATCGGACTTGGTGTAGTGGATTTGGTTCATGTAATCACCAAAAGGACACGAGGGATGTCGTTTTTGAGTGGGAGTTAATTAGTAATTTGGATTAGTTGAACTCAATCTATCATAAACTTAGTCTAAATATATTTTACAAATTCTGTTGTAGATGGCACCACCTGCTTTTAATTTCAATGTGTTCATGGAGAAAGAGAAGCTATCGCGAATGGTAGCAACTTCACCAACTGGCTATGAATTTGAGGATTCTCCTCACTCTGCACAAAAGCAATATGTGCTAGAGGCGCGCTAGGCCCCCACCAGCTCCTGATGCCCCCTGACGAGGAAAAGAACGCCTCAGATAACTCGTCAGAGGACCACAACTTAGTTCATTGCGGCATACTGTATGGGCTAGAGCCAACTTCAAACGTTTGAAAATGGCAATGCCTTTGATACCATGGGAGAATTGAAAATGATGTTCGATACCCATGCTGCCGGAGAGAGTTATAATGCTTCTGACAAGTTCTTTAGCTACATGATGGAAGAGAACAGCTCCTAGTGAGCACGCATTACTCAAAATGTCTGGTACGCCGATAAGCTTGTGTCCTTGGGAATAGCGATTCCCATTGACTTAGGCATACATCGTGTTCTCCAATCTCTGCCACCTAGATACAAGAGCTTCGTGATGAACTATAATATGCAGGGCATGAAGAAGTCTCTTCCCGAGCTTCTGTCAATGCTTAAGATTGCAAAAGTGGAGATTAGGAAATAACATCAAGTGTTGATGATCAATAAGACCACCGGTTTCAAGAAGGACAAGAAAGGCAAGCGTAAGGAAAGAAGGCGGCAAATCTATTGCCGCGCTTGAAAGAAACCCGAGCTGGCCCTAAGTCCGACAATCGAGTGCTACTATTGCAATGAGAGCCATTGAAGCGCAACTGCCCCAAGTATTTGGCAGACAAGAAGGCCGGCAAGGCAAACAAAGGTATATGTGATATACATGTTATTGATGTGTACTTGACTAGTACTCGCAGTAGCACCTGGTTATTTGATACGGGATCGGTTGCTAATATATGTAACTCGGTTCAGGGGCTGGAACAATGACAACTAGCAAGGGATGAGGTCACGATGCGGGTCGGTAATGGATCAAGAGTTGATGTGATCGCCGTCGGAACGCTGTCTCTCCATATGCCGTCGGGATTAGTTATAAACCTGAATAGTTGTTATTTGGTGCCTGCACTGAGCATGAACATTGTATCCGGATCGTGTTTGATGCAAAGTGGTTATTCGTTTAAGTCTGAAAACAATGGTTGTTCAATTTATATGAATAATATCTTTTATGGTCATGCACCGTGTTGAATGGTTTATTTCGTTGGATCTCGATAGTAGCATTACGCATATTCATAATGTTGATGCTAAAAGGATTAAACTTGATAATGATATATCTGCATATATGTAATCGCCTAGGTCATATTGGCGTTAAACGCATAAAGAAACTCCATTCTGATGGACTTTTGGAATCACTTGATTTTGAATCATTTGATACATGTGAACCATGCCTTATGGGCAAGATGACTAGAACGCCGTTTTCCGGTTCAATGGAACCAGGCATGATTTATTGGAAATCATACATACCGATGTGTAGACCAATGAGTGTGCCGAGGTGGATATCGTTATTTTGTTACTTTCACGTATGATTTGAGTAGATACGGGTATATCTATTTGATGAAACATAAGTCTGAAACCTTTGAAAAGTTCAAAGAATTTCAGAATGAAGTGGAAAATCATCATAACAGAAAGATCAAATTTCTGCGGTCCGACCGTGGAGGAGAGTATCTTAGTTACGAGTTTAGCACACATATGAAAGACTGGAATAGTTTCACAACTCACGCTGCGGAACACCACAACGTAATGGTGTGTCGAACGTCGAATCGTACTTTATTGGATATGGTTCGATCTATGATGTCACCGATCGACTTGCCACCGTCATTTTGGGGTTATGCAATCGAAACCGCTGCAATCACTTTAAATAGGGCACCATCTAAATCCGCTGAAAAGACACCAGTATGAATTATGGTTTGGAAACAAACCTAAGCTCATTTCTTAAAGTTTGGGGATGCGATGTTTATGTGAAGAAACTTCAACCGGATAAACTCGAACCCAAAGCGGAAAAATGCGTCTTCATAGGATACCCTAAGGAAACAATTGGGTATACCTTCTATCACAGATCCGAGGGAAAGGTCTTTTTTGCCAAGAATGGATCCTTTCTTGAGAAGGAGTTTCTCGCGAAAGGTGTGAGTAGTCGGAAGGTAGAACTCGAAGAGGTTATTGAATCTTATCTTCATGAAATGGCGAGTAGCGCAGCACCAGAAGTTGTTTCGGAGTTGACTTCACCTAATGAAGAGAGAGCTAATGATAATGATCATGAAACTCCGAAAGAGGACACTACCGAACCTCGCAGGTCAAGCAGGACACGTGCAGCTCCTGAACTATACGGCAATCCTGTTATGAATTTCATGATTGATGAAATAGATGACCCTGCGACGTATGAAGAAGCGATGATGAGCCCTGATTCCAACAAATGGCTAGAAGCCATGAAATCCGAGATGAAATCCATGTACGAAAACCAGGTTTGGACCTTGGTGGACTTACCTCACGATCGAAAGGCCGTTGAGAATAAATGGATTTTCAAAAGAAAAACTGATGCTGATGGTAATGTAACCATCTATAAGGCTTGACTTGTCGCAAAGGGGTTTTGAAAAATTCAAGGAGTTGACTACGATGAGACATTCTCTCCCGTAGCGATGCTTAAGTCGGTTAGGATTATGTTAGCAATTGCTGCATATTTCGATTATGAAATATAGCAGATGGATGTCAAAACTGCGTTCCTCAATGGTAATATTGAATAAGAGTTGTATATGATACAACCTAAGGGTTTTGTCGATCCTAAGGATGCTGATAAGGTGTGCAAACTTCAGCGATCCATCTATGGACTGAAGCAAGCATCCCGGAGTTAGAATCTCCGCTTTGATGAGGTGATCAAAGAGTTTTGATTTGTCCAAACTTATGGAGAGGCTTGTATTTACAAGAAAGTGAGTGGGAGCAATGTGGCATTTTTGATATTATATGTGGATGACATATTATTGATTGGAAATGATATAGATCTTTTAAACAGTGTTAAAAGTTATCTAAACAGCAAATTTTCGATGAAGGACCTTGGTGAAGCTTCATATATATTAGGCATTAAAATCTATAGAGATAGATCAAGACGCCTAATTGGGCTATCGTAGAGTACATACCTTGATAAGATATTAAAGAAGTTTAATATGGACGGAAGTAAGAAGGGTACTTACCTATGTTGTAAGGCAAGACATTGAGTAAGACTCAAAGTACTGCCACAGCGGAAGAAAGAGAGATGATGGATAAGATCCCTATGCCTCGCCATAGGCTCTATTATGTATGCCATGCTATGTACAAGACCGGATGTGGCACATGCTATTAGTTTGACTAGTAGGTACCAATCGATCCGTGTTCGAACATGGATAGCGGTAAAGGACATCCTCAAGTACTTGAGAAGAACTAAGGATATGTTTCTCATATACGGAGGTGAAGAAGAGCTAGTCGCTAAGTGTTATGTCGATACTAGCTTTGACACCGATCCGGATGACTCTAAGTCTCAATCCGGATACGTATTTCTCTTGAACGGAGCAGCAGTTAGTTGGAGGAGTTCCAAACAACCTGTGGTGGCTGGATCAACAACGGAGGCGGGATATGTTGTCGCTTGAAGCGCAGGAAGCAGTTTGGATGAAAGAGTTCATTACGGAACTGGGTGTGGTTCCTAGTGCGTTGGACCCGATGGTGATCTATTGTGACAACAATGGAGCCATAGCCAACACAAAGGAACCAAGGTCTCTCAAGAATTCCAAACATATTAAGCGCCGGTTTCACTCCATCCGCGAGCATGTCAAGGATGGAGATATAAAGATTTGTAAAGTACACACGGACTTGTATGTAGCAGATCCGTTGACTAAAGTTATCCCTAGGGCAAAACATGATCAACACCAGAACTCCATGGGTGTTAGATTTATCACTATATAAACTAGATTATTGTCTCTAGTGCAAGTGGGAGACTGAAGGAAATATGCCCTGAGAGGCAATAATAAAGTTGTTATTATGTATTCCTTGTATATGATAGATGTTTATTTTGCATGCTATAATTGTATTGATAGGAAACATCAATACATGTGTGTTTAATAAACAAAAAGGGTTCCTAGTTATGCCTCTCTTATAGACTAGCTTGTTGATTAACAAGATGATCAAGGTTTCCTGATCATGGACATTGGATGTTGTTAATAACAAGGTCACAACATTTGTGAAATGATGTGATGAACATTCATCCGAAGTATAGCATTACGATCAAGTCATTTTGTTTATATTGCTATAACATCATACAAAGTAGTCTTAGTCCTTAGACCATGAGATCATGTTAATTGCTAACACCAGAAGAGTATCTTGATAACATCAAACGTCACACCGTAACAGGGTGACCATAAAGGTGGGTTCAGTGCTATGAAGGTGTTATGTTGAGGCTCATGGATCAAGAGTGGAGTTTGTCAATCCCGATGATGGATAGATATACTCTGGGCCCTCTCGGTGATATCACATTAAGATAGCTTGCAAGCAAGTGATGTGATCACTAGAGTGTTATATCACGGGAACAAGAAAAGAGTGCATGTCGGTAACGAGATCAAACTAGGTATTTGGATACCGATGATCGAATCTCGGACATGTATTATATCATGAGACAAAGGGATTAAATTGCTGACGTTAAAGGTTCTCACGATCACAGAAGTCATCGTTGAATATGCAGGAGTCAGTATGGATCTCCAGGTCCCGCTTCTGATTATTGATCTGAGAGGAGTCTCAATCATGTCTGCATTATTCGCGAACTGTAGGGTGACACACTTAAGGCTTGTCGGACACCATTTAGGAGCACATATGTTCCAGACAAAAGGTTTGCAAAGCGCAGGAAATGTTTCGATAGAAACAGGAATTGTTTCGATAGAAACTGGAATTGTTTCGGGTGAAATTGCAGAAAGTGGTTTTGCATGTGATATTGAAATGTTGCAAGGGGTTTTATGTGAATGTTTGTTAATTAAAGTAATTAACAAAATTCTAAATAAAATAAATAAAAGAGTTATATTAATTGAGAGTTGCATTTAATTTGGTGGAAATTAAATACATGTGAGTTGGATTTTGGGTGGAGGACATGTTCATGTGAGTGGAGGTTCACCACATGAATGAAGGAGGGGAAGAGTCCCCCCCTCATGCGCCGGCTATGGGAGGGGAGGGGTCTCCCTCCCTCCTATATAAAGCCCCCCTCTCCCCTCTCACAAACCATACCTCCTTGTGAAGGATCTCTCTTCCCCTCTAGATATTCCCCCATGGTCTCGGATTAGCGAGATACATGTTCCCGGTGGCCTTGCGTCTGGAAGGAGTTGCTGCTTCCGCTGATTCACTGGAGCGAGGAGGTGGAGGTTGTCCGGTGGCTTGAACGTGTGTGCGAGGACGGATGCGCTGCTGATTTGCGGCGCTCAGACTTCCACACGATCTTGAGATCGGCAAGCGTACGACTACATCAACCACGAGTTCCTACTCGTTAACAAAACTCGTTGTCTTCGAGGGTAAGTTCTCCATGGATGTATGTCCACCCGTTGCTCTGTATCTAGTAGATAGATCTTGGCGTATAGTTCTCATCGTAGGAAACTTTTTGTTTTCTATGTTGCGGA
Source organism: Avena insularis (assembly GCA_023614405.1). Taxonomy (NCBI): domain Eukaryota; kingdom Viridiplantae; phylum Streptophyta; class Magnoliopsida; order Poales; family Poaceae; genus Avena; species Avena insularis. The sequence continues at coordinate 180,031,273 of CM042686.1, forward strand.
CCCAATATGTTGATACATTGCAAATGTATCTATAATGTTTGATGTTCCATGCTTGGTTTTATCCACTTTCTTGTGTTTTGTTCCAACTTTGGAGTACTTTTCATATGATTTCTTGGACTAACCTATTAACAAGAGCCACAGTGCCAGCTGCCTAATTTCTGCTGTTTTTGGTTCCAGGAAAGTCAGAAAATGAATATTCTCAGAATTGGACGGGACAAAAGCCAAAGTGCCTATTTTCCGGAAGGGATCAAGTGCCAAAATACGAGACGGAGAGGTACCAGGGGGCCACCACACCACCTGGCCGTGCGGCCCAGCCTGGCCCGTGCTAGGGGGTGGTGAGGCCAGCCCTGGCACCCCCTCGGCCTCTCCTTCTGCCTATAAGTTGCCCTCGGGACAAAAACCCTAGGTACCCGATCAAAAATCCATGAAAGAGTCTGTAGCCGCCGTCATCTCCATCCCTAGATCGGGAGGGATCTGAAGCTCTTCCCGGCACCTATGGAGAGGGAATTCACCGAGGCCTTCTTCATCACCATGCAAGCCTCCGGTGTGATGCGTGAGTAGTTCATCCTTGGACTACGGATCCATGTAGTAGCTAGATGGCTGGTTTCTCCTCCTTTGTGCTTTCATGTTTAGATCTTGTGAGCTTCGTTCATGATCAAGATCATCTATTTGTAATTCATACATGTTGTGTTTGCTATTTCAGATTGATTATTGATTCTATCATGTCTTTGTTATTTGTGATCTTGCATGGTTTCCGTTGTTAGTAGCTATCTTGGCCAAGTAGATGCTAGCAACTCCAAGAGTTAGTATTTATGCTCGATAGTGGGTTCATGCCTCGTAACTGGGGGCATGTAAATCTCTAAGGTACTAGATGTGCTGTTGCTACTAGGGAGAAAACAACAATCATTTGTTCATAGAACAATCGTATTGTTTACATTACACGCAGTTCGTAAAGCAATAATCTGTTGCTTGCAACTTAATACTAGAGGGGGTTCGGATGATAACCTAAAGGTGGATTATTAGTCATAGATGCAGTTGGATAGCGGTCTATGTATTATGTTGTATTGCCCAATCAAGTCTCAAAGGAGTCAAGATGATTAGTATATACATGCATTGCTTTCTCGGTGTTTGTCAATTGCCCCGCTGTAATTTGTTCACCCAACATGTTATCTATCTAAGGAGAGCCACCTCTAGTGAACTATGGATCCCGGTCCTTTTACTTTACATACAATCTACAAGTGTTTACTGCTTTGTGTTTACTTTCTATAAACTTTTACTTCTTTCCATTCGATACGTTTAATCCTTTGTTTTCCGCAAAACACGGTGAGATTGACAACCTCATCGCAAGTTGGGGACAAAGTTCTGTGGTTGTGTTGTGCAGGTCTCCACGTTGCTACTAGCACCGGTAGTGCGCCCTGCCAAAGCTCAGCTAGTAACACCTTTGGGGTGTTTCCTTGCTCCTACTGGTTCGATTAAACCTTGGTTTCATAACTGAGGGAAACTTGCTGCTATGCTCAACATACCTTCCTCTTGGGGTTCCCAACGAGCTCTACATCAACCACGAGCCATCAACACTTTTCTGGGCACCGTGCATTGAGCCATCAGGGGCGCGCCCAGCCATGGTGTGGGCCACCCTGGCCCTCCACTCACTCTCTCACTTGCCACTGCCCTCTCTCTCTCTCTCTCGAAAACATCAGTTCTTTGCTCGAAATCGCGTTCTTACTGTTGTTGTCCATGATTTTTCGATCTCCTTTCTCAGCCCATCTTTGCTGCTGAAATTTAGAGCATTTGTTCTCCGGTATGTGACTCCTCCGCTTGTCCAAGTAGATTTGTGTTTAGTGGTTTATATCTTGAGTATTTTGCTACTATAGGTGACAGGTTATGAGAGCTTGTAAGCTTGTTCAATGCTTAGAGAAATTGTTTTGATGCATGTTTAGGCTTCTTACAAGTCCCTATGAGTAGTTCCCTTCATTATGTATTCACTTTGCAATCACTTGTATGATGGTTGTCCTAAATTTCAGAAAGAAGATGAATGAACACCAACTCAGCCAACATGAACTAAAGGTGCCTGAGGTTATGAAGGTTCACCGAGAGGAGGAAGTTTTTCCTTCCATCTATCCATGCCCCGAATTCATGAGGGCTGCAGGGATTTCTCAGGACTTTCATACTTTAATTGCTAATGCGGGATTGGAGCATTTTGTGGGAGATGAACCTTACCAATTTGTGAAACTAACTATGTCTATGGTGCAGGACTTTCGGTTTAGTTGCTCTTTGCCTAACCCCATGGTTCACTACAAAATTCACAATATAGTTGTCAACCTTTCTTTTGATGACTTTTGTGCAGCTGTTAAAGTACCCCAGTGGGGATCGTGTGAAAGGATTAAAGAGCGATCTGCACCACTCATGGACTTGTATGCGGAGATTTGCCAAGGGAGCAGCTTCTCAAAGGAGAGTGGCAAAATTCATAGTATTCATCTCCCGTTTATTCGCTACTTTGCTTACTTTATTGCCAAGTGTGTTCTCGCTAGGAAAACTTCTAATAAGTTATCTTCATATGATCTCGCATTCATCTTAGCTACTAAGCGTGATAGAACTTACAATTTGGGTGCCTTGATAGCTTTCTGTCTTGCTGCTAAGCGTGAGAAAGGTGGAATTTATGGAGGCTTCATCGCCTCTCGTTTATTAGCTTTCCATGGTGTAGTGCCTCATCATCTAGACCTACAGTTTCCCATAGAGAGGCTTGACCTTAATTCCATGATCCAACATAAATTTGTTTATTCTTGGGCTAATTTGAGTGATTTGTCTTATGAAATAACCTTTCTCAAGGCTGGATGGAGAAGGAGTAAGTCCGAGCGAGTTGTTCTTTTGCCTGCACCTGTTTTGTTTAACCTTGATACCAGGGAAGGATGGTCACTCACCGAGGAAGAACTCGATTCATACCTGGGAGAGCTCTCCCAATAGGAGCAGGATACTAGAAGGGAGGTTACAGATGATTCGGTCTAGCCCTCGAATGAGGGGGAGTCTTCGTACCAGCTAGGGCTAGAATTGAGCCGAGCCGAGCTGGCTCGTGGCTCGGCTCGGTTAGGCTCAGCAAACTCGAGCCAAGCCTAGGCTTGGCTCGACAGTGGAAAAATACTGAAAAGTGGTCTCGTGGGTCGGCTCGAGAGGCTCGTGGCTCGCTCGAAGGGCTCGCCGAGCCAGACGACCTAAACCGGCCGTGATTAATTCCCCTTGCCCCGCATAAGATTCCCAACCCCAATCCCTGACCCGTGGCTCTCCCACTCCCTCGTCTCGCTAGGGCCGGCACCGCCTACCACCGACGGGACTGCATCTCCTCATCCTAACCTCCTTCCATGGCTCCCCTCCCGTATCAATGTCACCTGCTCCTCACGGAGTAAATCCCCGTGGCGTCGCTCGTCTAGGTTAAGTGGAGTCCTTCGTGTGCCAGTCCTCCGCCTGCCGGCCCTCCGCCGACCACCACCGATGTCTGGTCCTCTCCTCTACCTCCCACCATCGGGCTAGTCCTCTCGTCCACCTCCTAGCTCCCACCACCGATGGTTGCTGCTGCAGACCTGTAGACTCTCAAGTCTCAACACGTTAGTATCTATTTTCTGCCATTTTATTTCTTTTCTAGTAGCTGATAGGAGATTAGGAGTTTGTACATCGAGCTATTGGGGTTGTATGGCTGAGAAAATATATCAAGCCCGAGCTATGATTTTTTTGACATATTCTAATTAGGAACAAAAAGTTATAGATATCATAATAGCTGATACGGAATGGCGTGTTTGTCTATCTGTGGAAGTCACAATACAAGTTCAAATTCGCTTTTGCATGTAGTAAAATTTGGAGATTACGCGTAAGAGGTAAGACAACTTTTGCAAGGGGCCTTAGAAATGCAATGCTCTGTTTGTTGTCGTATGTGGCGATAGGCCTACATGGATACAGACTGTATTCACTGTCCTGTTTATATCTCCTCTCTAGTTGTGGCCATTGCATGATAAGTAGTGCTTTTTTGGTCTCTAATTTGCTTGAAACTTGTTCTGCAACACCAAAACTGAGTAAATAGTGATTTTTTGGTCTCTTTAGTTGTTGGAACTTTTTGTACAACAAGTTAACTGATGCAAAACTAAGTAATTGGTCCTCATTTGGTGTATTTGATGCTAGAACTATTTATACAACAACAAACTAATGTAAAGATTGAGTGAATGTGATTTTCTTTCGTTTGTGTGCTGCAAATTCAACATGCAACAAGGGGTCAAGGAAGATGAAATGATGGAGTGATGGTTTATAATTGTGAATTGTGACAATTTTAGTAAAGGTCATGGCAATTTTTTTAGTTAGACCGAGCCTTCGAGCCAGCTTGCAAGCTTCACCGAGTGGGCTTGTCGAGTCTCGAGCCTGAGTTGCAAGGTTTAGGCTTGGCTTGTCCAACCTCCGAGCCGAGTCGAGCCGAGCCGAGCCTTAACGACCCAAGCCGAGCCTCGAGCCTCGAGCTACGTGTCCACCCCTAGTACCAGCAGCCTACCTATGATTAGGGAGCATCTTCTTCTTCCCAAGGGCCTACTTACGATCATTCTTACAATGACCCGCTGGCTTGGAACCCTTATCCGCGTTGGGGTTGATACCCACTTAGGACAAAAGCCTAACCTTGGGGGAGGTACACCGACACCACACTCATCTACATATCATGTTCAGTCGGTACTTTGTATATCCATGTTTCATTCTCTATTTAGTTTTCATTCTTGCTTTATTTCTGCTTTCTGCAAACACAAAAAGACCAAAAATATTTTCGGTCTTTGTCTTTGTTTGCTTCTTTGTCTTTCTAGCCTTGGTTTGTTTCTTCCTTTGTTTTTCTTCGCTTTGATTATTCAAAAAACCCAAAAAGGTTTCGCTTTGCTTGTTCTTCCTTTTCGTTCCTGCCTTTAAAAATCAAAAATACCAAAACTATTTTATGTTCTTCTTTTGTTTTGTGAAGTTCATTGCAGGGTTCAGCAGTCCTCAGTGGAGTTTGGTTTCATGTTATTATTCAAGCCACACAAGTAAAGGGCAATAATGAGGATTAATGACAACTTGAGGTGTGATAAGAGGCTGGTAACGAACTCTATTTGTTTTCCTTTTTGTACATATACTCATCATTGTGGGCATGCTTAGTCTGTTCATATAAGGTGTATGTTATTTATGGATGCTTAGTAGTTTTTGCTTTCTTATGACTAGCTCCAGCTTGCTAATGGTTTGTAGCATGTCATATGAAAGTTTGCTTGCATTGCTCTATTCATAGATTGGTATGACATTGTGGTATCCTCCTCTCAATGTTTCACTTGAATTGACTTGGCACATGCTCACGCATGCATATAACTGAAACAATAATCAGTTAAGCCTCGATGAATTATTTTGCCTCAGTGGTCTTGAATCACTTTCATGCCATGATTAGTCCTGTTTTGTTGCAAGCATGATTATGATAGTTATTGCTCTCTCGTTTGTTGCTCCCTTACTATTGCTAGCCTTCACTTGCACTGAGTATGAGCTCTACTCATGTTTCCAACTCCCCAAAACCAATATTTCCAAAAGTGTCCACCATACCTACCTATTAGCATCATTTGCTTTCCCGTGCATATTCAGTATGCCTGGTTTTCTTCCGAATAAAATGTTTGCTTGTTATGAGAAAGTTCGTTAGTAAAGCTCTCACGAACTTGATGGCACACTTTATGTTTTTGCACTTAATAAACCTGAACCATTGTGACTGTCCATGAAAGTTATATGCTTGCAAATTATAGGCTGGGGATTGGCAAAACCGTGCTGTCACGGGGAATGCTTTCAACACTTGTAAATATATATACCCCATTGATATCATGCTCTTTTGTTTACGGATGTCGTCGGAGTGAAATAAAAGGGAGCTTGTAAGTCCATGGAGTTATGTATGTGTGTTAGAGAAACGTCTGGACGACTGGTCTAATCCATGCCTAATCATGGTGGAAACCTGCAGCGTAACCATAATGAGCAATCTATGAAGCATTCTTCTTATAAAAAGGATATAGATATTGAGAAAAGGAGAAAAATAAAAAATAAATGAGAAAAGAGGAAAGAGAGAAAAAGCACCATTTTCCCATGGTAAATAAGAAGATTGCTGAGATGCTCGTTGTCTGCTTGCCTTGCATTTTGATATGGGGATTCTTCTGTATCACCAGGCAAGGGGTACCCCGTTGGCGGTTCTCTATGATACGCATGTATTTACTATGACAAGAACTTACCGGTGACTAAAGTTGAGTAGCATGAGGAGAGGCCCTCGTACTCAAGGGACATGAGATTTCCAGTTTATGGTCTGTCAAGCATATAACTCGTATTGGACCTCACTTTCACCTTAACCATTTAAAGATGCTTATGATAGGGACAATGAGAGCTCAAAGCTAATAAGTACCATACTTTCAGCATTTGGAAGCCTTGAAAACTTTTCAAAACCTTTTCATTTCATTATTGAGTCTCCACATGTTCTATGAGCACTTTCTTGAGAGCATAATTGTCATTCCTAGTGTAATATGCTTGTCTCAAAACTTGATTAATTGTTTCATGACTTTGATGCTTGTATCTTTGATATCTTTACTTCTAGTCCTCACTTGAACTTCAGAGGTGCCTTGGCATTCATGTTTGCTCTACAACCAAAGGCAAGCGAGATACCACTCTATCATACCTTTTTATGAGCATCGCAATGTTGCTTATGTTTATGTTTCATGCTATTTAATATTTTTGAGTTGGAATCTCTTCATAGCTTGCAATGACTATTAAGTAAACTTATTTGCATACTCTTTATTATGAATTGCGTAAGTAATTGATCATATGCTGAGAATATATACATCTTATGAAGCAAATGTGTTCGTGAAAGTTTCTTTTATCGCACTCAGTTTTCAATTGAATTGCTTGAGGACAAGCAATAAGCTAAGCTTGGGGGAGTTGATACGTCCAAAACGTATCTACTTTCCCGAACACTTTTTCTACTATTTTTCCTCTAAACTTGTGTGATTTGGATACAACTAACACGGACTGAGGCTATTTTCAGCAGAATTACCTTGGTGTCTAGTGTTTGTGCAGAAAACCAACTATCAGGAAAAATCCCGGAAAATATGCCAAAAATCCTATTTCACCAGACTCGCGGAGCCAAAAGACGAGACGGAGGAGGTCCACGAGAGGCCCACACCACCTGGCCGCGCCGGCCAGGCCAGGCCGTGCCTGGGGGTGGTGTGGCCGCCTCGGTCACCCCCTCGGCCTCCCTCTTCGCCTATAAGATGCCTCTTGACCTAAAAACCTAGCGGGGTTCGACATTTTTCCAGAAAGAGTTCCGCTTCGCTGCCACCACCAGATTCCGTGATTCAGAACCAGAAACTCCGGTCTGGCACCCTGACGGGACGGGGAATTAGAGGAGATTATCGCCATCATCATCACCATCGCTTCTCCATCGACCATCCATGTTTCCCCCATCTATGAGTGAGTAATCCCCCGCTGTAGGCTATGGGGAGGGTAGGGATTGGATGAGATCATTCATGTAATGGCATCAGATTGTTAGGGAATGGTTCCTAGTATCTACTATTAGTGCCTTTTGACTTTTTTGCAACTTGTTATGCTTAATGCTTGTCATAGGGCCTAAGTGCCATGATTTCAGATCTGAACATGTTATTGATTCATTATGATAGTATTGTTTATGGTCTTACCTGCAAGTTGTATACACACATTGTTATCCGGAACCAAAGGCCCCGAAGTGACAACAATCGGGATAACCGGAGGGAATGGCTTTGATGTGAGGATCACATGTGTTCACGGAGTGTTAATACTTTGCTCCGATGCTCTATTAAAACGAGCACCTTAATTGCCAGTAGTTCCCTTGAGGCCCCGCTGCAAACGGGCTGGCAGGACAAAAGATGTTGTGCAAGTTCTCATTGAAAGCACGCATGACTATATATGGAACACATGCCTATGATTATTTAGTACTTGGATGCTTTATCTTATTTATCTGCAAATGCCCTATGTCTTGATTGCAATATGAATTGTCTTGTCCATCCAACGCCCTTCCATCCATCACTATGCCTACCGCGCTTTAATCCTACCTTTTACTGCAATTGTTACTACTGTCTTTACTTTTACTACTGCTATTACTTTGCTATCGCTATTACAAACCTGTTGCTACTGATAAACTGCTGTGAGCAAGATTGTTTCCAGGTGCAGCTGAATTGACAAGTCAGTTGTTAAGGCCTATAAATATTCTTTGGCTCCCCTTGTGTCAAATCAATAAATTGGGTTTCACTTCCCTCAAAAATACTGCGATACACCCCCTATACTTGTGGGTCATCAAGGCCCCGCTGCAACGGGCTGGCAGGACAAAAGATGTTGTGCAAGTTCTCATTACGAACACGTATGACTATATATGGAACACATGCATATGATTATTTAGTACTTGGATGCTTTACCTTATTTATCTGGAAATGCCCTATATCTTGATTGCTACATAAATTGTCTTGTCCATGCAACGCCTGTCCATCCATCCATATGCCTACCGCGCTTTAATCTTACTATTTACTGTAATTGTTACTATTGTCTTTACTCTTACTACTATTATTACTTTGCTATTGCTACTAATAAAACTACTGCGAGCAAGATTATTTTCAGGTGCAGCTGAATTGATAACTCAGTTCTTAAGACTTATAAATATTATTTGACTCCCCTTGTGTCGAATCAATAAATTTGGTTTTACTTCCCTCGAAGACTGTTGTGATTTCCTATACTTGTGGGTCATCAAAGAGCAACGAGGCTCGGAAGGTCATAAGGGTCCTAATCCCCCAGTGTGTAAAACAAAACGTATTAATCAAAAAAAGGCGGAGGAGGTGGTCATTAGACGTAGTGTTTGGCTAAATAATAAAAAGAAAAAACAATAAAAGGATCTTTCTGGAACAACGACCGATTTAGGGAACCAACCAAACACTCAATTGTTCACGAAACAATCAGAGAGAACAAGTTCAATTTTTTGCGATTTTAGAAATAGGTCGAGATAACTTTTCAGCACTTTTTCTAAGAAACTTATCTGCTGGTCTTAATTATATTTGGTACTGCCTACCTCCCATAGGAAGATCGGGAGGTATTTTTGTGGGTTTGAATTTAGAAACGATCTCAGTTAAGAATGTTGTGTCTAGAGAGAGATGTGTCAAGTTCCATTTGTCTTCTAAATATGATAAATTTGAATGGTCATTAATCTATATACGGAGCGGCTCAAGATGCCCAGAAAGGTACCTTCGAAGCTCGAAAGGTAAGTAAAGGGAGTCCCGGGTTGGCACCAAGACAAGAGGCAAACTCGAGTTATTTGTAGAGCTGGTTCATTCTTGCAAGGACGATGAGTTACCAATGTTGGTCGGCGGGGATTTTAATATTATTAGAAGACAAGAGGAAAAGAATAATGATAATTTTAATGCTAGATGTCCATTCATTTTTAACGCGATCATTGAAAGCCTTGACCTCAGACAATTAGCTCTCTCTGGAAGACAATTTACTTGAGCCAGTAGAAAAAAAAACCCCACATTTAAAATGATGGAAAGAGTGCTAGCTAGCGTTTCTTGGAAACAGAAGTTTCCTTTAGTTAGTGTCAGAGCGTTAACAAGAACGGGATCGGACCAAACGTCACTTCTTATTGACTCCAGTGAACAAGCTCATCGAGGAAACAAGTCTCATTTTTTCTTTTGAACTAGCTTGTTTGCGACAAGAGGGCTTTCATGATATGATAAAACATGAGTGGGCCACTGTTACTCTAGGAAGGAACCCCATGGATGTCTGGCTGAACAAGATCTGCCATCTCTCTAATTTTCTTAGGGGTTGTGTAAAAAATCTTAGTAGTCTGTATAAAATAGAAAAACAAAAACTTTCAAACATCATCGACACACTAGATATCAAAGTAGAAGTTGTCCCTCTTAATTCATCCGAGAGGGAGGAATTACGTGAGGCGAATGAAAAGTTAACCAAACTCCGACGGGACAAAGAAACAAAGTGGGCCCAACGTGCAAAAGTTAAGCATGTTCAAGAGAGCGGTAATAACACAAAATACTTTAACTTGATTGCGAATGGAAAGCATCGAAGAAAAAATATTTTTTAATTAGAATAATATGAAGGTATGATAATAGGTCACGATAACATAAAGGCTTATATTACGGAGTTTTACAAAAAGTTGTTCGGAGCTTCGAAACAAAGTAGTTTTTACTTGTTGAAATGGAAAATAGGGGACATTCCACAATTGTCCGAAGAGGAGAATAATATTTTCATAGCCAATTTTGCAGAAAAGGAGGTGTATGAAGCAATTATGCAAATGGAAAAGAACAAAACTCCAGGGCCAGATGGGTTTCCACGGAGTTTTACCAGTATTTTTGGGAGATAATCAAAAATGACCTAATGAATTTGTTTGAAAAATTTCAGCATGGGGAACTTCCTTTATTCCGTTTAAACTATGGTACTGTGATTCTTTTACCTAAAAAGGAGAACATTGTTCAGATTCAGCAATATAGGACAATCTGTCTGCTTAATGTGACTTTCAATTTTTTTACAAAGGTAGGAACAAATAGAATCACTGTAGTGGCGCAACAGGTGATTAGACCAACTCAAACGGCCTTCATGCCAGGGAGGCACATTCTGGAAGGAGTATTGGTTCTACATGAAACGATTCATGAACTTCATAGGAAGAAAATGGATGGAGTGATATTAAAAATTGACTTTGAAAAAACATACGATAAGGTGAAATGACCTTTCTTACAACAAGTTTTGTGTATGAAAGGTTTTGATCCTAAATGGTGTAGATGGATAGATGATTTTGTTAGCCGTGGAAGCGTTGGAGTTTATGTAAATGATGACATAAGTAACTATTTCTGCACTTTCAAGGGTTTAAGGCAATGTGACCTGCTGTCCCCCATGTTGTTAAACCTCATGGCGGATATGTTAGCAATTTTAATCGTTAGAGAGATAGAGGATGGACAGCTAGATGGCCTCATACCTCATTTAGTAGAGGGAGGGATTTCGATTCTGCAGTATGCAGACGACACTATCATATTTATGACACACAATTTGTAAAAGATGCTAAATATGGAAATCATTCTTTGCATTTTTGAACAGCCATCGGGACTAAAGATAAACTTTTATAAGAGTGACGTCTTTTGTTTTGGTAAAGCTAAAGACCACCAGCAAGAATATATTAATCTTTTTGGGTGTGAGGCGGGTTCTTTCCCTTTTAGATATCTGGGAATCCCGATTCATTTCCCTAAACTAAAAAATGGTGAATGGAAGCCAGTAGAGGACCATTTTGAACAAAAACTTGCGAGTTGGGTGGGAAAATTATTGTCGTATGGAGATCGGTTAGTGCTAATTAATTTAGTATTAACAATTCTACCGATGTTCATGCTCTCTTTCTTTGAAATACCCAAAGGTGTGAAAAAAAGATTGGATTACTTCCAGTCAAGATTTTTTTGGCAATGTGATGATCATAAGAGAAAGTGCAGACTAACTTGATGGAACATCATTTGTATACCAAAAGACCAAGGGGGTCTGGGGTGCATAAAAAACAAATGCCTGATTAGTAAGTGGTTGTTTAAACTCCTAACTGAGCAAGGAGTTTGGCAGGAACTCATACAAAATAAATATCCGCACTCTAGTTTGCTAAACCAAGTTAAGTCGAAACATTCGGACTCACCATTCTGGAAAGGCCTTATGAAAATTAAGGATGAATTCGGGGGAGGGGGGGTTAAAAATTAGAAATGGAGAACAAACCTGTTTTTGGAAGATACTTGGTTAGCCACAGCAATATCCTTCTCTATATAATGTTGTGCAAAGAAAGCAAGTTACGGTAGCTCATATTTTGTCACGCACACCCTTAAATATTGGTTTTAGACAAGCTATAACTTGTAATAAAGGGATAAGATGACTCCATCTGGTGTGGCGAATGTTGAACATCGACCTGATAATGCAGCCTGATGTATTTGTTTGGAAGTTAACTAAATCCGGAATCTACATGGTCAAATCTTTATATCTCGACCACATGACTGACCATACACGTTTCTTGCGTAAATATATTTAGAGAATAAAAGTACCACTTAAAATAAAGATTTTTTATGTGGTTCTTACATCGTAGAGTATTACTAACAAAGGATAACTTGATAAAAAGAAATTGGCAAGAATATACGAAATATTGCTTTTGTTCTCAGGATGAATCAATACAATACCTGTTTATAACCTCCCCCTTGCAAAAGTAGTTGGCATATGGCCTTTAACATAACACCTTCTAATAGTATTAATAATTTGTTTGACAATTGGCTTATGGGAGTGTCGAAAGAAGAAAAAGTATAAATCCGAGTGTCGAAATAGAGTTTGTGCTTTACTTTGGGACATATGGAACATACGAAATGATTATATTTTTAACAAAGCAAAATTTACTTCTTTCATGCAGGTTATCCCTATGGCTACTCACTGGATCCGTTTGTGGTCTTCCCTTCAGCATACGGAGAAGCGCAAGGCTTTAGATGCTAGGTGCAGACGGCTAGAGTCGGTGGCACGAAATTTATACAGCCGGTGCAACTGGCGGTTTGATTTTATGTTAACATGTTGATGCAGAGCCACTTCGTGTTTTCATTCTTTTTTAGATGGTTGATACATGTCTCAACCTTGTATGACCCATGATGTAATCTTATGTAAATCGTTTGACTTCAATAAATTAATAAAGGTCGCATGCATCTACTGATGCAGAGGCCAGGGATAAGTCTCTATTTCGAAAAAAAAAGTGCGACCCATGATGTAATCCTTTGTAAGACTTTTTGAATAATAAAATAAAGTAATAAAGGATGTATGCATCATTTTGACGCAGAGACCGGGGCGACATCCCCATTTTAAAAAAAATCAGAATATACTACTGTAAGTATGATTTTATAATTTTCCCCGAAAAAAATATTGATCACAGCATTCGACAATAGGCACTATACTCCACTGGGCGTTACATGTTGAACCCTGAAATGATATACTGCATAGTAAAACTGTTTAACAAATTATCAGTATGAAGCATCTTACGTCTAGTGGTACTGGGATGCTTTCTTCCTGAATTATGGCAAACGTAAAACTGAACCTAGACCATCTTCTTCTGAGCTGAAGGTGCAAGAGACATAGCAGCAGTTAACGGCGCTGAGCATGAGCAGAGGCCACGCAAAACTGCAGTTACAGCGAACACAACGAATGGAGCATACAGCTGAAGTAGCCTCGCCGTTGCTTTTCCTGAGCCCAACATGTCACCAAGTATCGCGGACTGAAACAATTGCAATCACTATTAGAAATCAATCAAGAAAGAAGCTCCCGCGAAAAGAACGCATGAATACAGATTAACTATCGTATAAGTGCATATGCACTGAAGTTGACCATTTTCTAAATAAAGAAGAGAGACTGAGGTTGATAACACTGAAGAACTAATTTAGCAATCTTGGCCTTACCTAGCCGCGTTGAAGCAGTGAGATACGGGTGATCAAATTTCAGGCATTGTGTCTCACCCCTCACCCCGAGTTATTTTTTACTACTCCCTCCGATCCAAATTAATTGACTTAGATTTGCTAGATAGATCCGAATCTAGACAAACTTGAGTCAATTAATTTGGATCGGAGGGAGTACTAATTGGCTTCTAATTCAGTTTAGTTTACTATTTTTTCTTCAAAAATAGAGCACCTCCGACTCGTCCCCCGTACGGCGTGGCCCGATTTTGGGTTGTACTGGGTGTCCGGAGGGGGGGATTGGTTTACGATTTGGGGAGCCCATAAAAAAATCCAAACATCTGAAAATTAAGGCAAATACGAAAATACTCTGGATTTCGCAGCAGTTCAAACATCTTTGTATAAAATTTGAAAAAAAAACCTAAAATCTAGTGGCGGCCCCGACCACGCCCGCCTAGTCAAGGCGATGGTACATCGTCGCCGCGTAGTCGTCGTCGTCGCTGGGCTCCTGCTTCGGTGGCATGGAGCTGCAGCCCTGGCCCGGATCGCCGCTACCGCCGCTCTAGCTCGAGCAGCCGGCCCCGTCGTCATCGCCCTCTAGGTTAATGAACAGGCCGAGGCGGCGCGCGTGCGCTCGGCCTGCTCGTGTCGGTACTCCTCCGCGGACCAAGCCTCGGCAATGCGTCTGTCGCTGGCGGCATGGCCTCGAAGGAGGCGCACTCGGCAACGCGATGTCTCGGGAACTCCTCCGGGTCCTCATCGATCTTCAGCTGGAGGGCGACCGCCTTGTACTCTGGCGGCGGCGTCCACTCCTTCTTCACCTGGCGCTAGGGCCTGGCGAGGCGCAGGCGGCCACGAGGAGGGGATGACTCTCGTCGGCCCCTAATTGTGACGTTGTTGTAACACCAGTGAGACTGCTGCGACGACAGGGTCTCCTCGTACTCGTCCTTCACTAGGGCGAGGAGAGTGGAGAAGCGCGACGACGACGTGGAGTACGGGGAGTAACGGGTTGAAGGCGACGAAGACCTCGACGAGGAAGATGTCAAGGAAGAGCGGGTGTGTGGCGCGATGCTCACCACTGGTCTGGGTAGCACGGCCTCTGCCGCGGAGGCATCGTCAGCGGTGGGCTGTTGCCGGCGGCGATGTAGGAGAGGACCTAGGAGAGCATCCTGCCTGGGGCACTCCACCACTGGATCCGCCCTTCGAGGTTGTTGTCTCCGGTAGGGGGCCGTTACCTTCGTAGGTTTCGAGGCGAGCCTGACGCTGGTCCTCGAAGAACGCGTCCCACGCCGCCACGTTGTCGGGATCCAAGGCGGGATTGTTCTTCTGCTCCGGCGAGAGGACGTCCCAGTACTGCCGATAGATCTTCGCCTAACGTGTAAGGCCACGGGGGACCGGCGGGATGGGTAGGCCACCTGCGCTGAGGACCTAGTTGTGAGGGCACTGCATGTCTGGCGATGTTGGGTAGCCCGCCTCAAAGAGCGCCCGTGCCTCGTGGACGCGCAGTGAGCGCCGCCCGAAACCGTTCACGACGGCGCCATATCTGGGGAACCTCTCCATGGCCGGCAAGTGGGTGGTTTCGAAAAAATGGGAGAGGAGACTTCGAGGATGGAATGCGTCGAAGGAGTAGGGAAGAAGGGTTTTTAACGCCCATGAGATGGAGGCGGTCATTGAATGCGCGGGCGGTGGCGCGGCAGGCGAGGAGGGAGGCGTGGCGGACGGGACGCATCGGTCGCTCGCCTGCAAAAGGCTGATCGGCAGGGTGTGGCAGGCGAGGATGAAGACGGACCGAGCGTTGACCGAACGTGTCGGCCACTGACGCTGACAAGGGTGACCCGCGACGACCCGCCGGTTCGCACGCCATCTTCTCCGCTCCTTCCGCCAAAAACGCGACGTCCGGCGGCCCCACTAGCACCCCACGGTGGGTTAGGTTGGTCTGGAAACGCTAGATAACGAAACGGACCGCGCCGGTGTTAAAAAATCGTGAATTCGATCACCGGCACCTCTGATAGACCTCTATGGGCCGAATGGAGATGCTCTTCCCCGTATGCAATCCAATGCAGAGGGAGAATCGTCCTAATGCAACCAGGAAGAAAAATCAAACGGACCTCTCGCAACCCAGCGCAAGAAGACAGCGCAACAATTAATCAAGATAACAGTATGCGAGCTTAAAACAGATGAAAGTATGCGAGTACTGAAATGTTTTTCGCTTGGTCAACGAGGAAAGAAATAGTACTCCTACTTCCTACGGATCTTGAAGCAAGAAGACGCGCAAACGCAAAGATGGGTACCAGGTAGGTGATCATGTAGACCCCTGCAATAAGGGACGTGGTGGCCGACCAGCGGCGGCGCGTGAGGATGCCGTAGAGATTGGCAACGCAGACCGGCCAGAGGAAGATCAGGTCGAGCCAGACGAGGCCGATGAAGGAAGGCGGCGGGTCGGCGACAAGATAGTCGTCAAACTCGGCGATGAACCACTGGTGGATCTCCACCAGCGGTGCCGGGTAGAAGCGGCGCGCGAGCACGATCTGCGAGTCGAACAGCGGGGCCGCGACCGCCATGATCAGCGAGAAGAGCGCCACCACTCCGTCCGCCGTAGCCGACATGGCGCCCATTGGCTGTGGTGCGGCGCGTGAGCCGTGAGGTGCTAAGCTTGCTTTGTCGGAGGTCGGAGGCGGAGGGAGTGGAGCTGCAGCTGCAGCTGTTCTGTTTCTATTCTTTTTTACAGTTGAGCTGCTCTGTCTCCTGATGTGTATGACAAGAACGGTTTTTGCGAGCAAGAGGTTGACATGGCCAATACGTGTTCATGCTTCGCTCCTCGTTCTAGATGTACTTGGTCTGTTGCGCAATATAAGTCTTTTTCAGCAAAGGGAGTACGAACGAACCGTGAGTATCTCTCTCTCGCTTAAAAACGGAAAGCGGCTTGACGGATTGTACTGGCTGAACAGCTGAGATAGAACCTGGATCTCTATAGCCTGTAGTACATTTTATTTTGAAAAGAATGAAAGCAAGAGATACATTTTCAAAAAAAAAAGTCAAATTAGACCAAACTTGTAGAGAAATTACTAACAATTATAATACTATATAGATATAGTATTAAACTTCTCATTATGGATTTAATGGTATTCATTTAACACTGTAGGTATTAATTTTTTTTGTATATAAGCTTGGTTAATGTTTACATTATTCAACTATGACCAAAATTTATACGCCTTGTTTCCAATAACAGAGGTGTACCACTTATGTGAAATGAACATTTGTGATCATCATGAGTACCCGTTTAATTTTAATATCTCTAGCTTTCAATTGATTACTACTCCACAAGTTAAAAACTGGGTGATTTCATATTTATTAGATGTAAAGCAAATGTCACAAGACATTTCCTGCCCTCGTCGCCATCCTCCCAAGGGCGACTATGGTTTCTGCATGTCGCCACCCTCTTCTAGCCACCGCCCGAGGAGGAGACTAGACATCTCGCACGGCCGACATTGAAGGCGGCAATGAGGTTCCATCGACTCCACTTCACGCATAGAGGGTTTCAGGCGTCGACCCATTGACCTCCGGTGGATCGGCAACATCGTCTGAGCGACAAATCTTGGTTGGTTCCCATCATCGTGCAGGGGATGGGGATGGGGGTGGAAATGGTGGTGTGGGCACATGTAATGTAGATTTGTTATATGATAATGAACGAATGCGGTGAGAATTGTACGGTAATGTGTCGCGTGTATTGCAAAACTTTTGTCTGTAAATAATGAATGGATACCTTTCTACATGTTTGTCATGTACTGTGTGTTTTTATCTCTGTACACATTTTTTTACGACTTCCTAGAAAGCATACCTCTCTGTCTTTACGTAGCTTCGTCTCGAATCTCGCAGAAAAAGTGTGTGCAAGACCGAAAACGTCCAAAACCGCGTGTTGTATGCCAACAGTGGTAAACATGTATGAATTATTTTCTTTACACCGACGGACTGTGTGACCTCTTTATTTCTTCTTCCTATTTGTAGGGTTATTTCTTGCACTTATCTTTAGCGTTTTTTGAGGTGTGTGCATTGTTGCTCAAGACTAGATGGATAAGATAGGATCTTTAAACATAGTAATGCTCGAGTTTTAATGGATAAGACATGATTTAAAACGGTGTCATGCTCGATAGAACATATAAGAACATTCTTCTTGGTAGCTGCATCTCATGTTGACAACATGGATGTCAGGTCTACCATTGCTGACGTGTTCTCTCTACATATGTGTCTGCGATGATATGTCCACTTCCTTTTTTACATGTAGTTCAACATTACAATAATTGAGCTGTTAAGATTATGTTGTCAGGCGTTCTTCCTACCGGCTTTAACTCTTAGAAGTGAATGTGATGCGCCTATGTCATCCAGCTTTCTGCCTATCGGCCATGCCCCGGGGGCGCACAGGGAAGCTCGCGGAGAGGGTTTCCCATGCTTCACGTGACGTAGTAGCAATCATCACCATGTAGATCACGTGTTCGAAGAGGGAGTAGACGATGGCGGACAAAATTGCCTGATCCTGTTAATGCCACGCTGAGTGTTGCAGGTTGGGTATGGTAGGAGGATTTCCCACCATCACCGCCACCGGGTTGGGGATCTCGGCCGACGGGCAGGGAGAGCACCATCAATGAAGCCATGCAGATGATTGCTCTGAAGGATCGGAACAACATGTGCATGCCATTAGAGGAAGTTGTCGGCGATGAGCTTGATGGTGATCTTATTGGAGATGTTGATCATTCCCGAAGGAATCACAAACGCCATATCCCCTACACTCGTGGTATCGCTGGAGCTGAGCAAGGACAAGGCGGTAGCGGAGCTGAGCACCCTAGACGTAGCACTGTTCATCGACAGAGAGGTAGTCATAATCAGCGATATGGTGGAGCAGAAGAAATCTAGGGTTTAGGGAGCCATCGAGGCTTTGATACCATAAAAGACTATAGGAAACAATTGTATTGGAGGGGTAAACGCATAGATTGCACCTGGCGTATGGATTTCCCTTAGGATTTCCACTTCTTATTCCGTAGAAAGACAGCGCTGAAAAATCCCAGATACACTTATCTTATAGAGATCCCACTGATTATTGTACAGGATTTCACTCGTTGGACGATCTGTCAGCTCAAAACTTCGTCTTCGGATAATTTTCATCTACCAATAAATCAAGGTAGGGTTTTATCCAGCCGGGAATAACAGCCAGAACTACTATAAGCTATCAGTCTGATTTGGTCTTGTACTCCTCATTAACTCTTGTGATAGAGGGAACTTTGAGGTGCTCTAAAAACGCGCCATCCAGGATCTTTCTCCGTGTAGAGCCTATTCTTGATAGTGTGTCTGCTTCCTCATTTTTTGCTCGAGGGATGTGTTGAACTTCAAACCCTTCGAACAATTTAGATAGTTCATCCATGACAACTCAATAAGCTTCGATGTGTTTATTTGCTCTACAGTGGTTAGATACTTGCTGGGCAACTAAATTGGAGTATCCATAGCACATGATTTAGTGAATGCCAATGTCTTTAGCAATTCTAAGTCCATGTAACTATGTGTCATATTCGGCAACGTTATTGGTCGCTATGAAGTGAATATGTAATACATAGAACCGTTTATCTCCTTGGGGTGATTTGAGCAACACTCCAGCCCCTAAGCCCCCACGCTCTTTCGACCCGTCAAAGTGGATGGTACAATATTACGACTCTGGGGTATCAGTGTTTTCTGCCGTCTCTATCCAATCAGCGACAAATTCGTGAGCATCTGGGATTTGATGGTTGTTCGTGGCTTGTACTCAATGTCAAATGCTCCTAGCTCGATTCCCCACTTAGCAACGTGTCCCGTGGCATCACTATTGTTGATTATATCTCTCATGGGAGCTATGCTCATCACGGTAATTTTGTGCACTTGAAAGTAGTGTTGTAGCTTTCTAGCAGCAAAGAATACGCCATAAGCTAACTTTTGGTAATGTGTATATCGCTGTTTTGATTCCATCAGGACCTCACTGAGATAGTAAGTCGGACGCTGCACCAATTTCTCTAGCTTTTCCTCTTTTCTCTCCACTACCGTGACAACACTGACTGCCCTATTTGTCGCAGAATGTAAAGCAGCATAGGTTCCTGCGGTTCCGGGGCTGTAAGAATAGGGACATATGAGAGTACTGATTTCAGGTCTAGGAGTGCAGCTTCATCTTCGTCTTTCTAGACAAATTTGTTAGTTTTCTTCAAGAGCTTCTATAATGGTGCAGCTCTTTCATCGAGCCGACTAACGAACTAACTGACTGCTACAATGCAGCCAGTGAGACGTTGTACGTCCTTCAGGCAAGTCGGCCTGGATATGATGAGTATATCTTTTATCTTGCCACGGTTCACCTCTATGACTCTTTGATACACGATGAAACCTAACAATTTTCCAGCTGGTATTCTGAAAAAAAACACTTTTCAGGTAAAGCATTATGTTATATTTTCGTAGATTCGCAAATATTTCCTCCAAGTCGGAAATTGTAGTTTCCTTATTTTTGGAAAACACGGTTATGTCGTCCATGTATGCATATACATTGCATCCAATTTGATCGTGGAGACAATGTTACATAGTGCGTTGATATGTTGCTCCTGCGTTTTATAGCCTGAAAGGCATCGTTACGTAGAAGAAGGTTCTAAAGGGGGTGATGAATGAAGTCTTTAGTTTATATGACTCCTTCATGCGTATTTGGTGATAACCGAAATATTCGTCGAGAAAGCATAGGAGTTTTGAGCTTGTCGTTGAATCGATAACTTGATCGATTCTAAGCAGAGAAAACGGATCTTTGGGACAAGCTTTGTTCAAGGTAGTATAATCAACACACATCCTTAAATTAGTGGTGTCCTTTTTAGGGACCATTACAGGATTAGCCAACCACTCAGTATGGATGACTTCTTCAATAAAGTCGGCTAGTTCTAACCGGGCTAATGATTTGGCTATAACTTTGCGCTTTTCATTGCTGAAACGTTGTAAGGACTGTTTGATAGGTGTAGCGTCAGGATAAACGTTGAGGGAGTGCTCGGCAAATTCCCTTGGTACTTTGGTCATGTCATAAGTTTGCCATGCGAAGATATCTTTATTAGCTTTGAGGAACTCGATGAGCACGCTTTACTATGCGTGATCTAAGCATACATCTATCTGTGTCACCTTGGAGGGGTCATCATCCTTCAACGTTGTTGTCTTTGTATCTTCTGATGCCTTGAATTCTAGAGTCGACTTCAACACCTCCTTCTTCATAGCGGGCATCTCGAACAGATATGTGTTCTTCTTGACCTTATGGTACTCCTTAGGGTGCAGTACGACTTCAGCAAAGGCGGCAGCTCCATCCTCGCATTCTCTTGCTTTCTTCAGGTTTACCTGGACTGTAATAATGCCTTTGGTACCTAGAAGTTTCATCATATTGTAGATGTAGCAGGGGCGAGCCATAAATTGCCAGTAGGTCAGGTGCCCAAAGGTAGCGTGGTATGCGCTCTTGAGCGGCACCACTTCAAAAGATAGTGGTTTAGTCCATTAGTTCTCCGGTGTTTCAAAGGTAACATCCAGAGTGATTTCTCCCAGAGAGTTCGCTTGCCTTCTAGGGATGATTCCATGGAAAACCACACTACTATGATTCAGCTGGGTTTCCGATATTCTCATGTGGTGCAGTGTTTCGACATAGAGAATGTTTATGATGCTACCGCCGTCCATGAGCATATTTGAAAACTCATAGCCGTCAATAAGTGTATTTACGACCAGAGAGTAATTTCCTCGCCTGTGAGGCTTAGGCGGATGATCGCTTTGGTCAAAGGTGATCATCATTTCCCACCAATCCAGATATTGGGGATAGCTGGAACAGTTGCATTGGTCTCATGCATTACTTCTTTCTTGACCTTAGAGGGATGGGATCCGAGGAAGCAGACATACATGTCTTTCTTTGTTGGGTAAGCCTGCTTACCATCCGACTTGGGGTTAACGGTATCCACTTCTTCCATGTAGGAATCTTCCTTAGACTCCTTATCTTTATTGGAATTTTCTTTCCTTTTCGTCGCTTGGCCCTATAACCAGCGGATTCATCTTTCTTGATGTCGTCATTAAAACGACACTCAACATTTGCGTAGGAAGTGCCCCTGTTCCCGTCCGGGTTATGTACAGATGGGTTATTGTCAATGTCGGCCCAATAATAGGTCTTACCAGGCTGCCGGTCTCCTCTTCCTTGGACCCAGGAAGCTCCACGGCCTCGTCCTCGGATGCCTCCGCACCCTCCTCGGCCTCCAGATCCAAAAGTTGCATTGACGGTTGCATTTTCCGGGTTGGGCTTGTCTTCCAAGATGTTCTTGCACTTCTAGGCCTGCTGCTGTTTTGACTGTTTCGCCGAGTTTGGCATAGCCAAGCCATTCAAAAAATCTTCGGAATCATCACCGACATCATCATATTTTCTTGTCGTCTCTATCCTCTTTCCCAAATCGTTAACCATGTCGCACTTCAGTTGGTGACGCAGTAATCCGACTGGGATCCCTACGATGCATTCTTCAATCACGGTCTCGTCGTTGAATCCCTTATAGGAGTTTTTCATGTTGATCCATCGTCTGAGGTAGTCTTGGCAAGTTTCTCTAGTTTTCTGGATGCAATGCTGCAAGTCTCCGACTATGTAGGGCCTCCTGTAGGTACCCTCGAAATTCCGAAAGAATGCACTTTGATATCATAACAGTTGTGAATTGTGTTTTCGGGGAGTCCATTGAGCCATGATCGAGCCGTCTTCCATAGTATGAGTGGGAGATACCGGACTGTGACCAAGCTGTTTCCTCCTTCGGCAATACAAGAAGCCTGGAAAAAGTCCTGGATCCAATTATTTGGCTGAGCCACACCATCGTAAGGTTGAATGTGTCTTGAAATAGCGAACCCCTCTAGAAAGTTAGTTTGGCAGACCCTTGGTCCGAAGCACTTTTGTCCCACATATATATCATTCGACTCGTAGTGCCGCGCCTCTATATTTGAGTTGATCCAGTTAGGGGCGTCGCTTGGTGACAGCGAGCGCCATCTCGGATGTTCGTCATGGCTACCAGACCGTGGAGTCGGATCTCTGCTTCTTCTACCACTGCCTCCGCCCTGGCATCCCCATGGCTCCCCTAGGAGCCGTTATGGTCACTGCCTAGTAGGGATGGAGGCTCTGGTGGGTTATTTCTGTTGGGTTCGCAGCATAGAAAACAAAAAATTCCCTACGATGTGAACATCTAAGCACCAAGATCTATCTATCTAGATACAAGCAACAGGTGGATATACATCTAAAGAGAACATACCCTTGAAGAGCGACAAATCATTGTTAACGAAACTGATTTCGTGGTTGATATAGTTGTACACTTGCCGATCTCAAGATCATGATGAAGTCCAGTGAGTCTAGCAGGTCCATCACCAGCAAGTCTATCAAGTCCAGCACCAGCAAGTCCAGCACCCCAAAGCAGCGATGCATCCTGATGACCCACAAGTATAGGGGGTGTATCACAGTATTTTCGGTAAGTAAGAGTGTCGAACCCAACAAGGAGCAGAAGGTGTTGACAAGTGGCTTCGATCAGGAATTCTTTATAAATACTTAGCAAACGGATTTTTAGGGGTTTCTGATAATGTAGATAAATAAAGTGCGAGTAAATAAAAGATAACAATAATAATTGCAGCAAGTGGCCCAATCCTTTCTTTAGCAAAGGACAAGCCGGTTGTATTACTTAAGATGACCAAATGTTCTCGAGGACACATGGGAATATTGTCAAGCACTTTCGCTTCATATAGTTGATTAATCTTATTTGGTTGGATAAGTGTTGTGTGGGTGAACCTATGCTAATGTACTGACCTTCCTAGGACTAATACATACTTGTGATTATATCCCTTGCAAGCATCCGCAACTACAAGAAAGTAATTAAGATAGAAACCTAACCACGGCCTTAAACTCTGAGATCCTACACTCCTTTATGCAAAGGTTTCCTAACGGGGGTTCAGGTTTTTGTCACTCCGGCAAACCCATGATTAGTAGCCAAATACACAATGCATTCCCTTAGGCCCATAAAGGTGAAGTATCATGTAGTCGATGTTCACATGACACCACTAGAAGAATAACACCACAACTTAAATATCAAACCACTGAATCTTTCTCAACACAAATCCACTACTAACAACATGACTTCTCCCATGTCCTCAAGAACTAAATGAACTACTCACGAGACATCATATGGATCAAGATCAGAGATGAAATAATGATAATTAACAATCTGAACATGAACAATAATTTAATGGTTCCACTCAATAGCATCAACTACAACAAGTAATCAACACCGAGAAAGTTTCCCCTAAGAACTATGCAAGATTCAACCCAATTGTTACAGCGGTACGGAGTGGTGATGATGGTGCTGGTGGAGATGATGATCCCGATGAAGTATAGCTTGATGACGGTGTTGATGGCGATGATCTCCCCTCCTTGGGAAGGAATTTTCCTGGCAGAATTCTGTCTACCGAAGAGCTCTTTCTGTTGGGGGGATACCCCCGGGTAGGGTCACGCCAGGGTATAAAGGCCGAGTTAGCCGAGGTACGGCAAGGTCAAAGCAGGTGCTGGGCGAGTCACCTTAAGGCAGGCCGAATCACGGGGTAACCCGAACCAGGGGATGTCCACCTAACTAGGTCTCAGCCGACTTATATCATAAGTCGGTAAGATGTATCTAACTTGTATGCAGGTACAGGTGTGGCCGGATCAACTAGGTACGATCCGGGTTATATTAAGCTTGTAGGAGAAGGAAGGTATCTCGCTGGTCAAAGGGTGACCACTGTATGCAGAGCGTGAGCGAAGCGGACAGAGGCCAGGACCATCGAGGCGTGGCCGACAAAGGTGACGGTGCCTGTGTCGGATGACGCGGGCGCCGTAGAGGCTCACGTAGCCTCTGCATGGATGACGCTGGGCAAAAGTGACCCGGTCGGCTTACTATTTTGGGAGGAGGCATATTCCTTGGAATATGCCTCCACGTATGCCCTAATTGGAGACCTAGCCACCCCTATAAGGAGGGCTAGGGCCTCTGTAGAAGGGGTTGGTCTTTGACGGGTTGATCGCTAGAGGGTTGTTTTACTAGTGTGTTCCTGAGGGCTAGCTAGTGGTGGGAGTAAGAGAGCTTCTTCTTCCTCCTCTCCCCAATACAGCTCAAGGAACACTTGTAAACTTTGGAAGTGAATCAAATACAAAGCAACTGTGTGTGGAATCACCACACTATCCCTCCCTGGATTCCTCTAGTGCATCTTGTCCCCACCTTTAGCCTATCCATGGCATCTGCCGTGACACCACCACGACAGTTGGCGCCCACCGTGGGGCATACGGCGCTAGCAGGAGTGAAGATCCAGACGGGAAACTTCATCGGCACCGGTGAATGCATCGTCTCCGGGCTCGTTCAGTGCTTTGGAGCGCTGGACTTCGTCAGCGACAATGCTGGCTGCTTCGGCAAGCATCCCCTTCCGCGAAACAGCCTCTTCGTCAAGCTCGGCCCGCACAAGATCTATGTTGCTGTTGATGTGTCATGCGTTCACCCACGGCATGTCGTCGAAGGAGGCGAGCCACCCCTTAGCACGGTTCGTGGGGCGCGTATTGCTCGCTCCCCAGACCGCGCCGAGGTGATGATGGCCGCACCAGGTACTGGCGCAAGCAGGGATCCGGCACCAGATCCGGAGGTAACGCCCAAGGCACCGAGAAAAAGTAGAGGACCTCCTCTAGAGAGGCCAGAATGTGAGAAAGCAAGCGATGGATAGCTTGGCAAACCCAGAGCAGCAGTAGAGAGATCCGCTCAGCCACAGGCCGAGCTAGAGGAGACTAGGAAAAAATACTAGAGGGTGCGAAAAGATAGCCTGCTCAGCAAGTTGAACATGACATCATGTGAGTACGCAAAGGCGAATAAGGTAGATGCTGTAAAATTAAAGGGGAGAAACCTCATGAGTGAGACGAACAAAGAAGGTGATACTAGGATTGAGGAATCATAGAACTGCTTGTCCGTGGGGCTGCCGAAGTATAGTACCCCGGCAAAGAACCTCAGAGCAGCAGATGCAGCTGCGTTCGAGTTAGAGGGTCTGACGGGTGAAGCCCGTCAGAGACAGCAAGATAGAGTCAATGAGTTGGTTCGGATCGCGAACAGGCAAAATGAGGAATTACTTAGGGCTAACCCGGAGAGAGCTGGGGCCTCAAAGATCGTTCATTCGGCGGTGGGTAACCCGGAGAAATCCGCTGGAGCTGCATCGTCTCGTCATGGAGGTCCTAGGAGAGAGGAGGTAGTAACCTCGGCCAGGAGGAACAAACAGATAGTCCCGTATGACCCGGCAAGGGCAGGAAAAGGAAAAGAAGTGCAGAAAAACAAGGATCGATGAAGTGTGAGCTGAGGCGAAGCTGCCCGAGGTAACCATAGCCAAGGCAATGCCGATCAAGGGAATGCTGTAAACGGCAATGCCGGACAACGTAATTTGGTAGATGCAGGGCAACCGCAGCAGCGGAATATACCACGGCAAGAGCGCAGTGCCGGCCAGGGTATGCAACAGAGAGCAGCTCCATAGGAGCAAGATAGGTACAATGACGATGATTCAGAAATGGTGAACGCTGGGTATCCCAGGCCGGACTATCACGTGATAGGGTCAAGATTGGGATGCAGGAATTTGATGCTCGACGATGCCAGGTTAAAACTAGATCGGCTGTATAGGTCGGAGCAAATTGAATGTCAAGGTCCTCCGGGTCCTGCGTGTTTTGGGCCCCGGATCATGAAGGAACCTCCGGTACCTAACTTCCAGCTACCTAGAGGCACTAAGACATATGACGGCAGCACAAAGCCAGAGGATTGGTTGATTAACTACGCTACTGCGGTGAAAATCGCTATAGGCAACTTGAGATGGGCTGTGAGATATGTACCCCAGATGTTGGAAGGGCCAACGAGGGTATGGCTAAACAATTTTTCGCCCGGAAGTATTAACTGTTGGATCGATTTTGAGGAAATGTTTGTCAGCAATTTCTCAAGTACGTATCAGAGGCTGAATAGGCCACAGACTCTAGCAATGTGCAAGCAGAAACCGAATGAGACAGACCGGGAGTTCCTGACCCGGTGGTGTACCGTGCGAAACTCCTGTGAGTGTGTAATCAAGTCACATGCCATAGCATGGTTTGTGCAAGGGTGCAGATATGCAAGCATGTTGTGGCAAAGATTGCAAAGGGATATGCCCACTACATTGGCAGAGACAATCTGGATCGCTGATCCATATGCCTTGGGTGATCCAACTCAACCTAGGTTAATACCAAGTGAGTCAAACGAAGAATACTACCAGAGAGATGGAGCCGGGTCATCCCGGAGGAATGATTACCGAGGTAAAAGAAGAGATGACAGACCGGACTACCGGTATAGTGTGCAACAGGTTGCTGCTGTGAATCAAGATCAACCTGGTGCAGGAACTAACCAACATCAGAAAACTGGAGGACAGCAGTGGACTCCAAGAAATGATGGCAAGAAAACTTGGACGCCAGAGCAGAAGAAACAGTGGCAAGAAAAGAAGGACCGTCCGAGGTATACTTATGAGGCAATGTTGGATCAGCCGTGTAAATTTCACACGCCAAATCCGAGTAACCCAGCGGGTCACACAACTAGGCAGTGTGAGTGGATGCGAAAGATAGAACAAGGTGGTTTGGGGAATGCTTAGGCACCTCGGAATGATCAACCTCGGCAGGAGTTACCCCGGCAGCAATTGCTCTCCGGAGCGAACACGCAACAGTTAATGTTGCCTCCCCCTCCGCCGAGGTATGACAACCACGAGAGAAGGGATGTAGTGCATCAAGTGGAAGACCAACATCAACCGGATCAGAGGTACCCCGGAAACGAGGGGAGGAATGAGTACAGAGAGCATCATCAGGGCTACTGTGTGTTTACCATAGAAGAGACAGACAGAAAGAGTTTGCAGCGCCGACACATGGAAGTAAATGCGGTAATGCCAGCTGTGACGAGGTATATGCCTTGGTCAGACCAGGAAATTACCTGGAGCATCAAAGATCATCCCAAGCTTATGCCAACTCCTGGTTCGTATGCGCTAGTGTTGGACCCAACATTCATTGGGCCAAATATCAATGTGAGGTTCTCAAAGGTGCTGATTAACAATGGCAGCAGCATAAATATCATGTACTTGGACACGATGCGCAAGTTGGGTATCTCGGAGAACATGCTCCAAGCTACAAGGACAACTTTCCATGGCATTGTGCCGGGCATTTCTTGTGAGCCCATAGGCAAGGTCCGGGTTGATGTATTGTTCGTCACAAGAGATAACTGCCGGACTGAGAATTTGGAGTTCGAGGTTGTCAATTTGGAGAGCGCATATCACGCGTTACTCAGCAGGCCAGCTTTGAACAAGTTCATGACAAGTACTCATATCAGTTACTTGAAGATGAAGCTGCCCGGGCCAAATGGTGTGATTACCATAACTGGTGATTTCCGACGTTCCATTGAGTGCGCGTCAGCCGGGTCTAACCTGGCTGAGTCACTTGTGGTTGCGCAAGAGAAGAGAAAAATCCAAGAGGTGGCAGTGTTGGATCAGTCCGCGCAGCAGTATATTCCGACGTTGAGTAATCCGCATGGTAGTGTCCCATTCCAAGCGACAAAAGATACCAAGAAAGTGCATGTTGATGATATGTTCCTAGAGCGCACCGTAACAATTGGTGCCGGGTTAAATGACAAATAGGAAAGCGAGCTCGTCAACTTCCTCCGTGAGAATCAGGATATTTTTGCTTGGTCCACATAGGACTTGCAAGGTGTTCCAAGGGAGTTGGCCGAGCACTCTTTGAACGTGAGACCCGGAGCAAAGCCGGTGAAGCAATCTCTCCGCCGCTTTGCCGAAGACAGGAGAAAAGTCATAGGAGATGAGATAGCTCGGCTGCTAGCAGCTGGATTTATCATGGAAGTGTTTTACCCGGATTGGCTGTCTAATCCGGTGCTGGTAGAGAAGAAGAAGGACGATCCGAACGTGGAAGTGGTTTGGCGCATGTGTATCGATTACACAAACCTGAATAAGGCGTGTCCGAAAGATCCATTCCCACTGCCAAGGATAGACCAAGTCATAGATTCCACTGCTGGGTGTGAACTATTGTCATTCATTGATGCATATTCTGTTTTCCACCAGATACCTCTGAACCCAAGTGATCAAATAAAGACCACGTTTATCACCCCGTATGGGGATTATTGCTATCGCACCATGCCATTTGGTTTACGTAATGCAGGGGCAACATACCAAAGATGTATGCAGGAATGTTTGCACGACCAAATTGGTCAAAATGTGCAGGTGTATGTGGATGATGTTGTTATCAAAACCAAGGAAAGCAAAATGCTCCTTGACGATATCAGGCAGACATTCGCGAACTTAAGGAGGTTCCGAATGAAGCTTAACCCAGAAAAATGCACCTTCGGTGTCCCGGCTGGAAAATTACTCGGATTTCTTGTCTCTAGCCGAGGTATCGAAGTCAATCCAACTAAAATCCGGGCCATAGAGCGAATGGAACTGCCGAAGTGCCTTAACGATGTCCAGAAGTTCACTGGTTGCCTGGCATCCTTAAGTCGGTTTGTATGTCGGTTGGGAGAAAAGGCACTGCCTCTCTACCAACTCATGAAAAAGTCGGACAAGTTCATTTGGACGTCGCAGGCCAATGAAGCCTTTATTCAATTAAAGAAAATGTTAGCCACTGCACCAGTGTTAGCCTCTCCACTATCGAAAGAGCCAATGTTGCTCTATATAGCCGCAACCAACCGAGTTGTAAGTGCAGTAATTGTGGTAGAGGGTAAGTCAGTGCAAAGGCCAGTATATTACCTAAGCGAGGTGTTATCCGCATCAAAGCAAAATTATCCGTATTATCAGAAAATGGCGTATGGTGTGTACATGTCGGCTAAGAAGCTAAAACACTATTTTGAGGAGCACCCCATCAAAGTAATATGTGAAGCTCCCATATCCGAGATAATGAGTAACAAAGATGCAAGTGGCAGGATTGCAAAATGGGCAATTGAGCTAGCCCCTTATGCACCACAGTATGACAGGAGAGAAGCAATGAAGTCTCAGGCTGTAGCCGACTTTTTTGTGGACTGGGTCGAGTGCAATATGAACCACCATTGCCAGATCCGAACTATTGGAGAATGCACTTTGACGGATCAAAAACAAAACCGGGTTAGGCGCCGGAGTAGTACTTACCTCGCCAAAAAATGACCAGCTGAAGTATGTGCTGCAGATCCATTTCGCAGCATCGAACAATGTCGCCGAATATGAGGCACTTGTGCATGGGTGGCAAAAGAAATTGGGATACGTCAGATCCAATGCTTCGGTGACTCGGATTTAGTAGTTCAGCAAGTGTTGGGGCTGTGGGATGCTCTGGATCCAAACATGGCATTATACCGATTCCACGTGCAGAAAATATCTGGTTATTTTGAGGGATGCGAATTTCACCATGTACCCCGGGTGGAAAATGAGGCCGCCGACGTATTGTCAAAGCTCGGATCAACCCAACAAGCAATTCCACCGGGTGTAGCATTGGAACACCTCAGAAAACCATCTATCAGGCCATCCCCAGAAACCGACTCAATCTACGTCCCGAAAGATCCGGAGTCCGGAGCTGTACCCATGGACATTGACATGGGAGGTGGTACACGAAACCCGGGGACTGCCTCGGCAAACCCGAGGACTGCTTCGCAAGACCCGGGGACTGCTCAGCATGATCCGGCTGAGGTTATTCCGGTGGATCAGATGGAGACTAATGAGGATGTGTTCCCAATGCGATCTGTACCAGCTTGGGCATTGCCCATATTTCAATTCCTGAAAGATGGAACCTTACCCGCTGAGGAGGTGCTGTCCAGGCAAACTCAAAGGAGAGCAAAAGCATACATGATCATCAATTCCGAGCTATACAAAAGGAGTGTGACCAATGTCCTCCAGCGATGTGTTGAGCCAGAAGAAGGGCTTGACATCCTCCGAGATATACATCAAGGGGAATGTGGGCATCATGCCTCGTCCAGAGCGCTGGTGGCAAAAGCTTTCCGGCATGGGTTCTACTGGCCAAGTGCCTTAGAACAAGCAGAGGACTTGGTAAGAAAATGCAATGGTTGTCAGAGGTATGCTACCAAGACACATATTCCAATGTCTGAGCTCAAGACCATACCAATTACTTGGCCATTTGCTGTATGGTGTTTGGACATGGTTGGCCCATTCAAACCTGCGAGGGGGAACATGACCCACATCTTAGTCATGGTTGCTAAGTTTACAAAATGGATCGAGGTAAAGCCAATAAGGAAATGTGATGGAGCTACGGCCATGACATTCCTCAAGGATATCATCTTGAGATACGGTTATCCTCACAGTATCATAAAAGATAATGGCACGAATTTTGCTGAAGGAGCATTTGCGCGATTCTGCCAGGATAAGAAGATCCGGCTAGACGTAGCCTCAGTAGCTCACCCCGCATCGGACGGACAAGTGGAAAGATCCAACGGATTGGTATTATCCGGGATAAAACCCCGGCTCATTGAGCCGCTGCAAAGATCAGTGGGGTGCTGGATAGAAGAACTACCAGCGGTACTGTGGAGTTTAAGAACAACTCTGAATCGATCTACAGGCTATACGCCATTCTTTCTGGTATATGGGGCAGAAGTTGTATTACCAGCCGACATAGAGCATGACTTGCCTAGGGTCACCCAATACACAGAAGCCGAAGTGCAAGAAGCCCGACAAGATGGTGTTGATCTGTTGGAAGAAGCGAGACAATTGGCATTGTCTAGATCCACCATATATCAGCAAAATCTCCGACGCTATCATAGCCAGAAAGTAAACCCCCGAGTTTTCCAGGAAGGTGATCTGGTACTCCGGTTGGTACAGCGTATTGCTGGATGCATAAGTTATCCCCCCCCCCATGGGAAGGGCCATTCATCGTGAGCAAAGCATTGCACAATGACTCATATTATCTCATCGATGCAAAACCACAGGAGAAGAACAAAGCGCATGTGTCCGGCGAGGAATCTAAGCGTCCATGGAATGTAGCTCTACTTCGTCCTTTCTACACTTAGCAGAGAAGTGTGTGTATCCGAGTCACTCATATGTCGGTATGTATGCCGGCAATGAACTTATCAATGAAATCTTGGCACCTTGAGCAGTAACTCGGGGACTGCCTTAATAATGTTTGTTGTATTTGGTATTTATTGTTTATACGTCGTCTAGCATAAGTTGTTTCTACTTAAGCCAGATTAGTAGTGTGTGAGCACCAAAAACCTAACTCTTCGACTTGCTGCTGTCCAACAAGATTTGTCTTGATGGCAAGCAAGAGAACAAGTTTGGAATTGCGTAACACATGAAAAACGACTAAGGAAAGGAACTTAATCGAGCCGACGTTTGTTTTTCGGACTAACCTTATGCTTATTGTATATCTATTATGCTGAATTATTTTGAGCTAATCCTAAAGTTTCCAAGTATTGTTAAGTCAATTTTTGAAGATCGGACTCGTAAGTCATAAAACTAAACCAAGGTAGACACGAGCCGAGCCAAGAAACTGGAAGAACAAGAAAATGAAACTCGGGGACTACGCCCAAGTCAATCCAGCATAAAAACTTAGTAGCAAAATATCACTTGTGTGCTTGATATAATTGCACCCGGCATACCGGGGATCTGATGAAATTGAAAGTGTTTATAATCAAGGAGCAGCAGGAGGAGGTAATTCGGCACCAGCGGGTGTAGCCCTAGCCTCGGCTTCAGAGTCATCTGCATCTTCCTCGACATCCGAAGCTTCGTCCTCTTCGTCCTCACCTGAATCATCTTCAACGTTTTCAGCATTTTCGTCCTCGACGGCACCTAGGAAGCTTGGTCCCTCGTTCCATTGATGGACAGGGGCATATTGAATGAAGCTATGGGCGCAAGCCTTGCGCCGAGCTATCCATTCCGGGTCAGTGGACCACCTGGATCCGGTGCGCATGCGCTCAAGGAGATTGAGGTTGATCTTCTCATACCACGTAAGCACGTAGTGGAGGACAATCTCAGCTCCGGCGCGTCCAGCAGATTCTCTCCAGAGATCGAGCTGAGTCTCGCACTCCATAAGCCTAGCAAAAAGAGCAGTGGCACCCTCCGGAGTATCTTCTTCAAGCCAAAAGGCATTGAAGATCCGGATTGCTACATCCAAGGTGTCCTTGCCGTAGTTATTCACAATTTCGACACGAGAAGACAAGCTGACCAGCAAGTCCTCCATGTCATATGGAATTTCTGCAGCGCCAGGAGCAATTGGGGTACCCCTCTTCTGGCGGAACTTGGCGACAGCAGTAGCTGCAACAACATTGCCCTCTGGAAATTTGTCTGAAAACAAGACAGGTGAAATAAGTGAGAAGGGCTGACCCGGAAAGATTCACGACAGCTGAAGAGAAAACGAACTTACAAGAAATGCGGCTGTGGATCCGGGTTAGCTCCTTGGTACACTTGTCACGCCTTTCCCGGAGTTGCACAAGCTCAGCATTCGCCGACTCAAGCTTAGAGTCGGCCTCCTTCAGAAATTCTTGGTCCTTGGCACTCTGGAGGTTGAGGCGCTCGTGCTCATCAGTAAAGTCCTGGCCAGCTTTTTCCAGTTCAGATTGGTGCTGCGCCTTCAGCTTCTTCATGTCCGCCTTAAGCTTGGCGATTTCATCATCTTTGGTTTGGAGGAGGGCGAGCTCATCATTTTTCTTCTTGAGTTCAGCTTGATGCTGCCCTGCTTGTTCGACAAAATGCAGCATCATGTCAGGCACGAGCACACTATCTTCAAGAGAGGCTGAAATAGTTTGTTGACCCGGCAAAGCCGAGGTATGAATATTTGCCGAGCCAAGGAGAGAAGGAAATAAAGTGCGGAGGAAGGAAGCAAAAATGACTTACCCTTGATCTGCTCCAAGTTTTTCCTCATGATGGTATTCTCGGCCACCACCCCAGCTGCGAAATCCGAATGATGGATTAGTTTAGCGGAAAAAAACAAAGAAAAATGGAAAAATGCCAAGGAAGAAACTTACCCCTTTTCTCGTGTTCAGTGAGAAGTGCACTATGTTTTGTGCGCAGCATCTTGTGAGTATCCAGGAGACGCTGAAACTCAGCGCTCCGGCGATTGGTGGTCACCTGAAAAGAGTACATAAGGATAGCTTACTCTTGTGCATATTCGAAGTGTACAAAATCCGGGTGAAATGGAACTTAACCCGGCTCTAGGTGTGTGCATATTCGAAGTGTACAAAATCCGGGCCAAGTGGAACTTAACCCGGCTCTAGGTGTGTGCATATTCGAAGTGTACAAGATCCGGGTCAAGTGGAACTTAACCCGGCTCTAGGTGTGTGCATATTCGAAGTGTACAAGATCCGGGTCAACTGGAACTTAACCCAGCTGTAGGTGTGTGCATATTCGAAGTGTACAAAATCCGGGCCAAGTGGAACTTAACCCGGCTCTAGGTGTGTGCATATTCGAAGTGTACAAAATCCGGACCAAGTGGAACTTAACACGGCTCTAGATGTGTGCATATTCGAAGTGTACAAAATCCGGGTCAAGTGGAACTTAACCCGGCTCTAGGTGTGTGCATATTCGAAGTGTACAAGATCCGGGCCAAGTGGAACTTAACCCGGCTCTAGGTGTGTGCATATTGGAAGTTATTAAGGAGCTACGTTAGCTTACTAAGGAGCATCCGGCCGAGTAACAAGTTACTACCCCAGAGGCTCGGGGACTAATGGCTATATTAATAATATCTACTACATGTTAAGGAAAGGATGAAGTAGCGTGCCTCCATCATCCGACCTACAAGGTTAATTGCCTTGGCAACGGTATTCATCTGGGCAGCAAACTCAGCAGGCCCGAATTTCTCCAGGAGATCATAATTGTGGACGAACTCCGCCTTGTTCCAGTTGTTTACAAACTCGATCGAGGTCGGAGGATAGTGTTCGCTGCTGAGCATGTGGGGTGCCACTAGACCCTTGGCATGGGCTTCTCTCCTCTCAACCTGAGCAACGGCGGGGCTGGTGTGCAAAACGAGTTGCGCATCAGCTGGCTCGGCAGGGGCATCCTTCGATGGTGGAGTCTTTTTTGGGAGCATGGATGCAAGTCTACGCTGTCTAGCCTCGATTGACGCTGCCCTGGTGGCGTCAGGAGCCTTTTCCCCTTGGGATGCTGCTGAGAAGTTGAAGTTGCTGCAGCGGATTTGCCCTTGGGAGCTGTCTGGGTGCTGGCCTTGGTACTGCTGGTGCCTTCTCGCCGAGTCTTGGAAGACTCGGACGAGGCGGAGGAACTTGGTGCTGCTGCTGGTGCTTTTGCTGTTGTTGCTGGTGCTGGAGCTGATGATGGTGCTGGTGCTAACTTCTGTTTTGGCGGAGGTGATGTGGGTATCTCGGATGAAGCTAGTTGCGGAGGAGCTAAAGTGGTGATTGCAGCTGCCTCGGCAGAGCCAGTCTCCCCCGCTTCGAGGTTGCCCTCCTCTTGACGAGGTGGGCTAGAACCCGGAGCAGCCGCTGAACCCTCCTGAATGGGGCTCAACGAGCATGAATCGTCGCCATGAGAGGGAGAAGGACTATGTCGGAGCGGCGAGTCAATGCCGGATCCACTCTATGGGACCTCCACCAAGGCCCTGCCGAATCAAACCATGAATGATGAAAAACTATAACAAAAGAAGAACAAATAAATAGCAAAGGGAGAAGTGACTTACGCATCCGAAGTCAGGGGCTCCTTGGGCTTGTGAGCTCTCCGGGCCACGGCCTTAGTCGTGGACTTGGTGGCGGCTTTGTCCACGGACTTCTTTCGCCTCTTAGCTGGCTGAGAAGGTCCGGATGAAGAAGCAGATGCACCCCCCTCTTCTTCGGTGTGACCAGGACAGGCTCACCCGTGGCAAGGGGAGGATCTTCATGGATCTGCCCACCGGGGTTAGCTGATGCCGGAAAATCATAAGAAAGGGGGATAGCGTCAAATGCCTCCATCACCTTAAGGTCTGAATCATCTTCATCGTCGGGCCAATCTCTAATAGAAGAGAGTTTACCGATGTGTCGCTTGGTCGCATCAGCCATCGGCAGGAACATCTCCTGATCCGGTTCCTCCTCGTCCGAGGCATCTCGATCAGCCGCCCATTTGAGAGAAGATTCGGTGCCATCCTCAATGGTTTGCTGAAGAAACATCTAAGGGAAAGAAAAGGCAACAGGATTAAACCTGCAACAAAAACTGACATATGATTTAATTCGGAAAAGGTTTGGGGCACGAGACTTACCGCAGGGAGAAGCCTATCTCGGCGGAAATATTCGATCCCCCACATCCACTCAGCAGAGAAGTCCTTGTGGGTGGTGAAGAGGGCCTTGACCCGGCGGAAGATCTCGGTGTTGCTCAACTCGAAGGAGGAGGTTCGGTTGGGGTCACGGCCCCAGCTCATATGACAGAGTTTATGCGTGCGTTTCTAGAGGGGGGAGATCCAGTTGCGGACAAATGTGATCATTGCGTCCTCATTGTGCAATCCTAGATGCTTCAACTCCTGGAACCTTTTGTTGACTTGGTTTGCCAGGACGGTGGGCCTCTTGGGGATCTTGTCCCACAAATCTGGATTAGGAGGACCCAGAGCGTAGGGGCGCAGCCAGATCAGATCTTTAGTTGTGCCGTTTCTGACATAAAAGAAGGTTCGGGCCCAGCCCTTGCAGGAGTCAAGCCCCATGACTCGCGGGAAAATGGACTGCTTCCGAGGCGAGATAGAATCTATGCCGAACTGCGTGAGCTGCTTGTCCTCTAGATCCAGAGCTATATTCGGAATCACGTTCCGGCGAAGGCCAAAGAACCGGATCCAGAGCTCCTTCGCGGGCCACAGTCCGGCGTAGCCCTCGATGGTGGAAGCGAAGGCAGAGAGAGAGGTGATGGCGTTAGCCAGAAGATGATGCGGCTAAATCTCATACGTGTTGAGCCAGTCGTTGAAGAAATCGCTAGCAGGGAGACCGAACCCACGTTGGAAGTGGGAGAGGAATACCACATACTCACCCGGATTGGGTGAGGGGGCAAGTTCCGCAGCAGCAAGACGCACGATGACGCCCTCCAGGATACGCCGGGTGCGGTATAGCCAGTCAATATCGTCCTGGCAAACCCAAGACCCAGCCCAAGCGCCGCGGTCGGTGTTCACCGTGTCGTCCTCCATTTCTTGCTCAGCGACGGCGAGCTCCTCTTCAGTCATCTCAAGATCACTGTCCTCACTGGCGCTAGCGGCGGTGGGTGACAGTGACCTGGATAAGCGAGGACCCGTGGCGGAAGATATGCGGGGAGGTGGCGGCGACGCTGGTGCGCGAGGAAACGCTGTGGCGGCGGTGCAGCTACGCAAGTGTGGTGGCGGCGGTGCTGTCGCTGGAGAGGAAGAGGAAGAAGAAGAGGCAAAGGGGGCACGAGAGTGGGGAAAAGACCCAAGGGGCGCCCCCCTCCCCTATTTAACCACGCCCTTGAGGGGTAGTGGGATCACGCTGTGTGAACAGGCCACACGGCGTGGCCGTGTATGACCCGGATCGACCAATCAGCGACGAGCCATAGGAAGGGCCACAGGGCGCAGGAGATCCCATGACGTGACATTATGATGCAGTTAACGAGGAGGCAGGCACGATGTGACGTGGGCTACAGTAATATCTGACAATAACTGCGGTGGTTACTGTCGCAGGCCCTTAAAATGAGGCAAAGTAATGATTAGCCTCCACGTGGAGAAGCGTACGAGAGAAGGAAGAATCACTCGGATGAGAATGAGGTGACCTGGCCAGCGAGTGAAAACTCGGAATGTGCAAAGGGAAAGTAAGCCTATGAAATCCGGACTATGAGGTAACTCGGAAAAGGAGCAAAAGGCTCGCTAAAATTGAACCTGCTGTGGCCTTAGCGGCTAAGGCAGCTAAGACCGCACCAGCTTCGGGGACTAATGTTGGAGGGATACCCCCGGGTAGGGTCACGCCGGGTATAAAGGCTGAGTTAGCCGAGGTATGGCAAGGTCAAAGCAGGTGCTGGCCGAGTCACCTTAAGGCAGGCCGAATCACGGGGTAACCCGGACCAGGGGATGTCCACCTAACTGGGTCTCAGCCGACTTATATCATAAGTCGGTAAGATGTATCTAACTTGTATGCAGGTATAGGTGTGGCCGGATCAACTAGGTATGATCCGGGTTATATCAAGCTTGTAAGAGAAGGAAGGTATCTCGCTGGTCAAAGGGTGATCACTGTACGCAGAGCGTGAGCGAAGCGGACAGAGGCCAGGACCACCGAGGCATGGCCGACAAAGGTGACGGTGCCTGTGTCGGATGACGCGGGCGCCGCAGAGGCTCATGTAGCCTCTACATGGATGACACTGGGCAAAAGTGACCCGATCGGCTTACTATTTTGGGAGGAGGCATATTCCTTGGAATATGCCTCCATGTATGCCCTAATTGGAGACCTAGACACCCCTATATAAGGAGGGCTAGGTCCTCTGTAGAAGGGGTTGGTCTTTGACTGGTTGATCGCTAGAGGGGTGCTTTACTAGTGTGTTCCTGAGGGCTAGCTAGTGGTGAGAGTAAGAGAGCTTCTTCTTCCTCCTCTTCCCAATACAGCTCAAGGAGCACTTGTAAACCGAGGAAGTGAATCAAATACAAAGCAACTGTGTGTGGAATCACCACACTATCCCTCCCTGGATTCCTCTAGTGCATCTTGTCCCCACCTTTAGCCTATCCATGGCATCTGCCATCACACCACCATGACACTTTCTCTCTTTGTAGTTTCCGCCCCGTGGAGGCGGCGGAACCTTTCTGTGGTCGCTGCCCGAGTCTTAGGATTTCGAGGGGATTATATACGTTAAAGGGCGATGCCAGAGGTGGGCCAGGGTGACCACACCACCTGGTGGCGCGGCCCGGGGTGGCCCGCGCCAGGGGGTGGTGTGGGGCCCCTATGGCCCATCTCCACTCCTCCTTCTGGCCTCCTTCGTCTTCTGGAAAAATAGGAATTTCCATATATTTTCCACCATTTTCTTATCTTCGCGAATTTTGCATCTAGATAGTGCTTTTTTCCTTCAGAATCCTGACTCCAGTGGTTCATCCTCCAAAAGTCATCAATCATGCAAAAAATAGATGAAATAACATAAGTATCATCTCTTAATATGAAATATATCAATGAATAACAGTAAATTATGATATAGAATAGTGATGCAAAATGGACGTATCAACTACCCCCAAGCTTAGACCTCGCTTGTCCCCAAGAAAAAACTAAGGAACATAATAAACATGATTGAATAAATCATCATATGGATGATTGAATCACAACAAATCAAATACTTGCTTGAGATGGAAAGGAATAGGTTTACTGACTCAACTAAAAAGTAAAAGATAGGCCCTTCAAAGAGGGAAGCAGGGATTTTAAGTTTCATAATGAGCTTCCAAAAATTATGGTACTTATTAGCTTTCAGCTCTCATTGCCCCTATCATAAGCATCTTGAGGTGATTAAGGTTAAAGTGACACAAATATGAGGATATGCTTGACCAGTTATAAGTTGAAAATCTCATTCCACTTTCTTATGAGTACCGAACCTCGTGCTACTCAACTTTAGTCACAAGTAAGTTCTTGTCATTGTAAATACATGTGTATCATGGAGAACCGCCAACGGAGTACCCCTTGCCCCATGATACAGGAGTCATCCCATATCAAAATGACAAGGCAAAAGATAATGAGCATCTCACGATCTTTTTATTTGCTATTCACATAGGTTTTTATTGAGGATGCTTCACAAAATGCTCACTATGGTTATGCTGCAAGTTTCCACCATGATTAGGCATGGCTTAGGCTAGCCGCCCAGGCATTTCTCTAACACATATATAAACTCAATGAGCTTACAAGCTCCCCTTTTATTTCACACCGCCAGGATCCATAAACAAAAGAACATGATATCAACTAAATAATAAGTGCAATGTTGAAAGCGTTCCCCATGATGACATGGTTCTGCTAATTCACAACTTATAAAGCGCAAGCATATAAGCAACATAGATGGACACAACGGTTCAAGTTTATTAAGTGCAAGAAAAATAAAATGTTCTATCAAGTTTGTGAGAGCTTTAATCACTAATTTTCACTTAACAAGTTTAATTTGGAAGGTAGATAAAAACATGAATATACTTGGAATAGTAATAATTCTAATAGGTAGGTATGGTGGACACAAATGGCATAGGTTTTGGTTTAAGGATTGGATGCACGAGAAGCATTCCCTCTCAATACAGGTTTTTGGCTAGCAAGGCTGGGTAGCAAGCAATAAGAGTTGAAGGAAACAAACAAAGAAACATACAAATGATAGAAACAAACATGCAATCTTCCTTGGAAACACTAAAAAGGTAAAAAGATGAAAGATAATGATATGATACCGCGACACTCCCCTCAAGCTTGGAGCAAACCAAGGGGATGCCAAAACCTGATGACGAATTACTCCTTCGGTGGTGGTGGTGTTCTCTCGATGAGATTTTCAATCAATTTCTTCAAATCCTCAATCTCGAAGGTGAGAGTACGAATCAACTCAGGATTGTGCTCAATGCGGTTCATGATCATGTTGGGCTGTGAATCCCAACCCTTGTGATTCTTTCCCTACTCTTCCTCCTTAAAGTATTCTTTTCCTTCATGGTTAGAACGAGGCATATCCCAATTGGAGGGTAATTTTCCTTAGGCATCTTTCAGAACTACTGCTCATGTATGAGGGTATGGAAGGGATTCTTGTCGCGTGGAGGAAGCGGCCGTGGAGCTAAGAAAAGGCGGGGAACCATCCCTCCAGTGGTCATCCGTGTAGTCCTTTTGATCTTGATAGGACGTGCCATCACTCCAATGCTTGCAATGGTGGTCCTGTTGCACGGATGCTGGTCTTCCTTCACTTCCTCTTCAACTTCACCCTTAATCTCCTCCTCCTGCTTGGGGTCTTGGAGATCATCTTCCACGATCTACTTGCCCTTATCATTGGCGGACACCATCGTGCTTATAAACTTGAGAATAGTTCCTGATAACAGAAACAGATCAAAACAAAAACAAGACGAGAACACGATATACGAACCTCGAGGGAACCGGGGGATTATATATTACAAAGTTTAACAACAAAAGGAAGGTACTGGGAGAAAATGGGTCGGAGACGGGCTCAGGGGTGGACACACCCCCTGGTGGTGCGGCCAGGTGGGCCCGCGCCACGAGGTGGTGTAAGCCACCCGGGCTCCGTTTCCATCCCTTTTTCGACTCATTATTTTCCATGTTAGGTAAAAACTGCAAAAATATAAATTGAAATTTTTTCGCGGACCTTTTCTTACCAGAACTGTTACCTATTAGAAAACGGACTCTGCAGGTTTCTGAATTTGGTCTTTAATAAATTCTTCCAGAGTCACCACCTGAATAGTATCAATATATTCATTGTAGGAATCTTCAAAAATATAGTGCTTGAGTCTTTTGACCATTCTCCATCTCATTATATCATTTTCTCCTACCACTTGAAAATTTCTTTCATACAAAACTTTACACAATCTTCATTAGCAACATTAGTGCATGCAAAATAATAAACCTTTAGGTTCAATTTCAACTGAAATCCATCAAGACATAAGCTACTGAAGCAACTCCTTTTGAAAGCCCAAAAAGAATTCAAAAAGGAAATCGATTTAAGAGGCAAATGCAAAAATGGCAGAAATCTGTCAAAACAGACCAGCAGGTAAAGATAATTTTTTTAGAAAATCTTATGGTGCTCAAACAAAAAGTGCAAACTAACGAAAGTTAAATAATAACCTAGGGCATGCACACAAAAAATTACAGATTAGTACGATGTTCTAGGATTTTTCACGGTTTTTTATAGTGAAGCACAAAAATCTATTTTGGGACAACAACTTCCCCAAATCTTACTTCTCTCTCATTAGAGGTTGATCTTGACACAAAAACCAAGCAAAAAGGATAAGGATAGGTTATTACAGAAGCAATAACTTCCAAGACTCAAATAAACAAAAATAAATTGAAAGCAAAAATATAATGGGTTGTCTCCCAAAAAGCTCTTTCTTTATAGCCTTAAGATAGGCATGATAATTTCAATGATGCTCACATAAGAATATGAATTGAAGTAAAAGATAACATCAAGAAGCAAATATACACATATTTAAGTCTAACCCACTTCCTATGCAAGGGAGTTTTGTAAGAAAATAAATTATTGAAATCATAGGCTACTAGCATAGGAAGGCAAAACAAGTGCAACATAAAAACTTTCAGCATAAAGTGACAAAACTTAATATTATTGAGATGCATAGAGAAAAATTTTCCTCTCTCATAATAACTTTCAGTATCATGAATAAATTTAACGATTTAACTATCACATGAACCATAGTAGCAATGATCAATTATTCTAACCGAAAACATAGGGACACTAGCTTTACTAGCACTACTAGGATGTGAAACAATATAAGAAGTATCCTTACAAAATATATTGTGCCCATCTTCTACATTTTTAGAGACAAAGTCTTTCACATTTGCTACTACAGGTTCAACATCTATTTGTTTATCAGATTCTACAGCTTTCTTTGTACTTTTGTTAACCATACTAGCTATCATAGAATGTTCCTTTACCTTAACAGGGAAAGGTATTTTATCGATATAAGGTTCAGGTAAAATAAGATTAGCAGTATAAACTTCAGTATTTCTAGCAAGAACACAATCAACACTATCTTTATATGGCTCATGATACTTGTTCCATATCTTTTTAGGAATTTCAATATAAGAGGCAAATGCCTTAAAACAATTTGCAATACTTTGATAATCAAGGCCATAAGCAGTACTAATATGATGAAAGTCATTAGTTCCCATAAACAATTTAATGCATTAATAATCATAATTTATACCTGACTTTCTTCCTTGATCATTTTCCCATGCTTCAACATTGTCTTGAATACGGTCTAGAAGATCCCTGACGACCCACAAGTATAGGGGGGTGTATCGCAGTATTTTCGAGGGAAGTGAAACCCAATTTATTGATTCGACACAAGGGGAGCCAAAGAATATTTATAAGCCTTAACAACTGAGTTGTCAATTCAGCTGCACCTGGAAACAATCTTGCTCACAATAGTTTATCAGTAGCAACAATTTTGTAGTAGCAATAGCAAAGTAATAGCAGTAGTGAAAGTAAAGACAGTAGTAAATATTGCAGGAAAAAGTAGGATTAAAACGCGGTAGGCATAGGGATGGATGGACGGGCGTTGCATGGACAAGACAATTCATATGGCAATCAAGACAAAGGGCATTTGCAGATAAATAAGATAAAGCATCCAAGTACTAAATAATCATAGGCATGTGTTCCATATATAGTCATGCGTGCTTTCAATGAGAACTTGCACAACATCTTTTGTCCTGCCAGCCCGTTTGCAGCGGGGCCTCAAGGGAACTACTGGCAATTAAGGTGCTCCTTTTAATAGAGCATCGGAGCAAAGCATTAACACTCCGTGAACACATGTGATGCTCACATCAAAGTCATTCCCTCTGGTTATCCCGATTGCTGTCACTTCGGGGCCTTTGGTTCCGGATAACAATGTGTGTATACAACTTGCAGGTAAGACCATAAACAATACTATCATAATGAATCAATAACATGTTCAGATCTGAAATCATGGCACTCAGGCCCTAGTGACAAGCATTAAGCATAACAAGTTGCAAAAAAGTCAAAAGGCACTAATAGTAGATACTAGGAACCATTCCCTAACAATCTGATGCCATTACATGAATGATCTCATCCAATCCCTACCATCCCCATAGCCTACAGCGGGGGATTACTCACTCATAGATGGGGGAAACATGGATGGTCGATGGAGAAGCGATGGTGATGATGATGGAGATAATCTGCTCTAATTCCCTATCTCAGCAGGGTGCCAGAACGGAGTTTCTAGTTCCGAATTGCGGAATTTGGTGGTGGCGGCAGAGCAGAACTCTTTATGGAAAAACGTCAAACCCCCATGGGTTTTT
This sequence comes from Avena insularis, assembly GCA_023614405.1. Classification (NCBI taxonomy): domain Eukaryota; kingdom Viridiplantae; phylum Streptophyta; class Magnoliopsida; order Poales; family Poaceae; genus Avena; species Avena insularis. The sequence continues at coordinate 180,074,711 of CM042686.1, forward strand.
AGGTTAGGAGGCACCTTATAGGCGAAGAGGGAGGCCGAGGGGGCAGCCGAGGCGTCCACACCACTTGCGGGCACGGCCAGGTGGTGTGGGCCCCTCGTGGCCCTACTCCGTCTCGTCTTTTGGCTCTATGAATCTTCTGGTGACATGGGATTTTTGGCATATTTTCCGGGATTTTTCCTGTTAGTTGACTTTCTGCACAAAAACTAGACACCAAGGTAATTCTGCTGAAAACAGCGTTAGTCCGTGTTAGTTATATCCAAATCACACAAGTTTAGAGGAAAAACAATAGCAAAAGTGTTCGGGGAAGTAGATACGTTTTGGATGTATCAACTCCCCCAAGCTTAGCTTATTGCTTGTCCTCAAGCAATTCAGTTTAAAACTGAGTGCGATAAAAGAAACTTTCACGAACACATTTGCTTCATAAGATGTATATATTCTCAGCATATGATCAGCTACTTAGGCAATTCATAATAAGGAGTATGCAACTAAGTTTACTTAATATTCAATGCAAGCTATGAAGAGATCCCAACTCAAAATTAATAAGTAGCATGAAACAAAAACATAAGCAACATTGTACTACTCATAAAAAGGTATGATAGAGTGGTATCTCGCTTGCCTTTGATTGTAGAGCAAACATAAATGCCAAGGCAGCTCTAAAGTTCAAGTGAAGACTAGAAGTAAAGATATCAAAGATACAAGCATCAAACTCATAACACAAATAATCAAGTTTTGAGACAAGCATATTACACTAAGAATGACAACTATGCTCTCAAGCAAGTGCTCATAGAATATGTGGAGACTCAACAAAGAAATGAAAAGGTTTTGAATAGTTTGAAAGGCTTCCAAATGCTGAAAGTATGGTACTCATTAGCTTTGATCTCTCATTGCCCCTATCATAAGCACCTTTAAATGGTTAAGGTTAAAGTGACATAACTAAGAGGATATGCTTGACAAGTTATAAGCTAAAATCTCATGCCCCTTACTTACGAGTATCAGACCTCATCCTACTCAACTTCAGTCACAAGTAAGCTCTTGTCATTGTAAGTACATATGTATCATAGAGAACCGCCAATGGGTACCCCTTGCACATGATACAGGAGCTATCCCATAATCAAAATGACAAGGCAAGCAGACAATGAGCATCTCAGCAATCTTTTTATTTGCTATTTGCATAGGTTTTTATTGAGGATGCTTCATAGAGTGCTCATTATGGTTATGCTGCAAGTTTCCACCATGATTAGGCATGGCTTAGGCTAGCGGCCCAGGCGTTTCTCTAACACATATACAAACTCCATGATCTTACAAGTTCCCTTTTATTTCACACCGTCGGGATCCATAAGCAAAAGAATCATGATATCAACGGGGTACAAAGTACCCGTGCAATGTTGAATGTGTTACCCATGATACATGGTTCTTCTAACTTCAACTTATAAAGCACAAGCATATACGCAACAAATATAGGCACAATTGTTCAAGATTATTAAGTGCAAGAAACTAAAGTGTGCCATCAAGTTCGTGAGAGCTTTACTAACTAACTTTCTCATAACAAACAAACATTTTATTCGGAATAAAACAAGGCATACTAAGCATGCATGGAATAGCAAATGATGCTAATAGGTAGGTAAGGTGGACACTTTTGGCAATATTTGGTTTTACGAAGTTGGAAACATGAGTAAAACTTATACTCAGTGCAAGTGAAGTCTAGAAATAGTAAGGGAGCGACAAACAAGAGAGCAATAACTATCATAATCATGCTTGGAACAAAACAGGACTAATCATGGCATGAAAGTGATTCGAGACCCCTGAGGCAAAATAATTCATCGAGGCTTAACTGATTATTGTTTCAGTCATAAGCATGCATGAGCATGTCCAAGTCAATTCAAGTGAAACATTCAGAGGGAGATACCACAATGTCATACCAAATTATGAATAGAGCAATGCAAGCAAACATTCATATGACAAGCTACAAACTATTAGCGAGCTGGAGCTAATCATAAGAAAGCAAGAAGTACTAAGCATCCATAAATAACATACACCCTACATGAACAGACTAAGCATACCCACAATGATGAGTATATGTACAAAGATGAAAACAAATAGAGTTCGTTACCAGCCTCTCACCACACCTCAAGTTGTCATTAATCCTTATTATTGCCCTTCACTTGTGTGGCTTGAATAATAACATGAAACCAAATTCCACTGAGGACTGCTGAACCCTGCAACAAACTCACAAAACCAAAGAAGAAGAACAAATATTTTGGTGTTTTTGATTTTTAAAAGCAAGAACCAAAAAGGAAGAACAAGCAAAGAAAAATCTTTTTGGGTTTTTTGAATAGTTCAAACAAAGCAAAAAGGGAAAAGCAAACCAATGCAAAAAGAAGAAGAAGCAAACAAAGAGAAACAACAGAAATATTTTTGGTCTTTTTGTGTTTTAGGAAGCAAAAACAATGAGATAACAAAAACTAAAAAGAGAACGAAACATGTATATACAAAGTACCGATGAAACATGATATGGAGATGAGTGTGATGTCGGTGTACCTCCCCCCAAGCTTAGGCTTTTGGCCTAAGTGGGTATCAATCCAAATACGAGTAAGGGTTCCAAGCAGGCGGGTCATTGTAAGAATGATCGTAGTTAGGCCCTTGGGAAGAAGAAGAAGAAGCTCCCCAATCATAGGTAGGCTGCTGATATGAAGACTCCCCCTCATTCGAGGGCTGTACCGAATCATCTGTGACCCCCCTTCTAGTATCCTGCTCCTGTTGGGAGAGCTCTCCCAAGTACGTATCAAGCTCTTCCTCAGTAAGTGACCATCCTACCCTGGTATCAAGGATAAACAAAACAGGTGCAGGCAAAAGAACAAAACGCTCGGACTTACTCCTTCTCCAACCAGCCTTGAGAAAGGTTATTTCATAAGACAACTCACTCAAATTAGCCCAAGAAGAAACAAATTTATGCTGTATCATGGAATTAAGATCAAGCCTTTCTATGGGAAACTGTAGGTCTAGATGATGAGGCACTAAACCATGCAACGCTAATAAACGAGAAACAATGAGGCCTCCACAAATTCCACCTTTCTCGCGGTTAGCAGCAAGACGGAAAGCTATCAAGGAACCCAAGTTGTTAGTTCTATCTCATTTTAAAGCAACTGAGATGAATGCTAGATCATATGAGGATAGTTTATTAGCAGATTTCCTAGCGAGAACACACTTGGCAATAAAGTAAGCAAAGTAGCGAATAGATGGGAGATGAATGTTACGGATTTTCCCACTCTCCTTTGAGAAGCTGCTCCCTTGGCATATCTCCGCATACAAGTCCATGAGTGGTGTAGGCTGCTCTTTAATCCTTCCATACGATCCCCACTAAGGTACCTTAATAGCTGCACAAAAGTCATCAAGAGGAAGGTCGACAGCTATATTGTAAATTTTGTAGTGGACCATGGGGTTAGGCAAAGAGTGACTAAATCGAAAGTCCTGCACCACAGACATAGTTAGTTTCACAAATTGACAAGGTTCATCTTCCACAAAGTGCTCCAATCCTGCATTAGCAACTAAGGTGTGGAAATCCTGGGAAATTCCTGCATCCCTCATGAATTCGGGGCATGGATAGATGGAAGGAAAAACTTCCTCCTCTTGGTGAACCTTCATGACCTCAGGCACCCTCAGTTCATGTTGGTTGAGTTGATGCTCATTCATCTTTTGTTCTGAAATTTAAACATCCATTACACAAGTGATTGCAAAGTGAAAATATAATAAAGGGCACTACTCATAGAGACTTGTAGAGGCCTAAACATGCATCAAAACAATATCTCTAAGCATTGAACATGCTTAAAAGCTCTCATAACCTATCACCTACAGTAGCAAAATACTCAAGATATAAACCACTAAACACAAATCTACTTGGACAAGCGGAGGAGTCACATACCGGAGAACAAATGCTCCAAATTTCAGTAGCAACGATGGGCTGAGCAAGGAGATCGAAAAATCGAAGGCAAGAACAGCAAACACGCGATTTCGAGCAATGAACTGGTGTTTCCTCGGGAGAGAGAGAGAGCAGTGGCAAGTGAGAGAGTGAGTGGAGGGCCAGGGGTGGCCCACACCATGGCCAGGCGTGCCCCTGGGCTGGCTGCGCCACCAGGTGGTGTGCCTGCCTGGTGGGCCCCCTGGTATTCTCCAGGCACTCCTCTGCCCCTTTTTTCACGTAAAAATTTAATATGAATTTTCTAGAATTTTTCGAGACACTTTATTTTTGAGCAATTTTTAGGTATGGATGAATGATTTTCTGACAGAAAAAGGTTTCTGGAATGATGCAATGACAAAACAAAACTAAAACTTCAGAAGTTCTAAGACACTCTAAAAAGCAAGCAACTAACAACAGAAAAGTAAACTAAATGAAAGCTAAAACTAAAATGGATAAAATAAAAGTAAACAAAGATAATCATGGTGAAAACATTATTTTGTTCATTAAAATCCCTTTGTTAACAAGGTTGATCAGGTCTTGTTATCAAAAAAAATTATATGTAACAAAACTTTGTGTTCCACTAATGATTATGTTACCTCAACCTTGATAGCAATGGTCCCAATCATAATAGTTTCAATTTTTTCTCTTGGTATGGGACAATATATTTCTCCAACTTGAATTCCCTCAACATGTTCAATTGAATTTAAACCATAAGTCATATCAATCTTCTTGGGGAAATAGACAATATGCTCTTTGTCATTAACATTAAAGGTCACCTTTCCTTAATTACAATTAATAACAGCTCCTGCAGAGTTAAGAAAAGGTCTCCCAAGAATAATAGACATATTATCATCTTCAGACATTTCAAGCACAACAAAACCAGTTAATATCAAGCAATTATGAGCCACTTGAACAGGTACATCCTCACATATACCAATAGGAATAGTGGTAGATTTATCAGCCATTTGCAAAGATATATCAGTTGGTATTAGTTTTTCCAGCTGAAGTCTCTTGTAAAGAGAAAAAGGCATGACACTAACTCCTGCTCCCAAATCACACAAAGAAGTTCTAACATAACTATTTTTAATAGAGCAAGGAATAGTTGGAATCCCTGGGTCTCCAAGTTTCTTTGTAACCTTACCATTAAAGGAATAATTAGCAAGCAAAGTAGAAATTTCTTCATTAGGAATCTTCCTTTTATTCGAGACAATATCCTTCATATACTTTGAAGAAGGAGGCAATTTAATAGCATCAGTCAAAGGGATTTGCAAGAATAAAGGTTTCATCCACTCACAAAACTTATTATAGTGTTCATCTTCCTTTGACTTGTGTTTCTTATCAGGGAAAGGCATAGGTTTTTGGACCCAAGGCTCTCTTTCACTACCATGTTTCTTAGCAACAAAATCTTCTTTAGTGTATTTAGTATTCTTAGTGTGCCTTTCAGGTTCTTCTTCAACCTTTTCTTTATCAGGAACATCATTTTGTTCATTACCACTTTCAGTTTCAGCATTAAAGACAGATATACTATTAGGATCTTTAGCAGGTTCAGAGGGTTCTACAATAGTTTTATGTTTCTTTTTTTTTTCTTACGAGTAGTACCACTATTTTCAGCTTGTTGAGAATCCTCCTCAATTCTTTTGGGATGCCCCTTAGGATATAGAGGATCCTGGGTAGCAGCACCACTTCTAGTTCTAATTTCATAAGCATGTTTTTCTTTAGCAGCATTAACTAGCAAGTCTTTTTGTACCTTAATAAGCTGATCTATTTGAGTTTGAACCATTGGAAAATGTTTAACAAGAATTTTAACATCATTAGAGGTTCTTTCCACAATATCTTTTAACTCAAAAATAGCTCTAGAGTTTTCCATTAAATGATTTTGCACCCTTTTATTAAAATTATCTTGCTTAACAATAAAACATCAAATTCTTATAAGCATTGATCAGGAGGTTTAAGGTAAGGAATATCACCTTCATCAAAATGTTGGAGAGAGTGTACCTCAATAGTAGATGAGTGGGGAATTGGCTTACATAATTCTTCTATAGGAGGTAAATTCTTGACATCTGCAGCTTTAATTCCCTTCTCCTTAAGACATTCCTTAGCTTCCTTCATCACTTCATCATTTAGTTCAATAACTCCCCTCTTCTTAGATGATGGTATAGGCGCAGGTATAGCTGGTTCAGGTATAATTGTCTCAGGTATAGCTGGTTTAGGAGGAGTCCAGTCTTCATAATTTTTTCTTATTTTAGCCATTAATTCCTCAGCTTCCTTGGGAGTCCTATTCCTGAAAACACAATCATCACAACTATCTAGGTATGTCCTAGATTCTTCAGTTAGTCCATTATAAAATATATCAAGAAGCTCATTCTTAGGTAAAGGACATCCGGGTTGTGCATGAATCAAAGCACAAAACCTTGCCCATGATTCAGGCAATATATCTTTTTCTCCCTATTTAAAATCAAAACGTTCCTACAAAATATCATGTCTAGCACTAGGAGGAAAATATTTCTACAGGAAAGTACTAATCAAGCAATCAGGGGCTATCAATAGATCCAGGAGGTAAATTATTAAACCAAGTTTTAGCTTCTCCTTTCAGTGAAAAGGGGAAAATTTTAGCAACAAAGTAGGTGCGCATCTTAATATCATCAGAAAACAGGCCACTCATGGTAGAAAGCTCAGTCATATGTGCTACCGCACTTTCATTCTTAGTCCCACAAAAAGGTTCTTTCTCAACAATAGCTATGTAGGATAGATCAAGAGAGAAATCATAATCCTTATCTTTAATGTTTATGGGAGATGCAGCAAACTTAGCATTAGGAGACAATTCGGGTTTAATAGTATGCCTCTCAAGGAGACTCTTAGCAGCACTCCTATCATGGGTGTTTGGACATTCTTTAATAAATTCATCAGTCATCTCAATATAAACCTCTTCAATATCATAGCTCTCTCTAGGCTCAGGTGAACTAACAGGTGTGGTAGTGCCTTCATTAGGAGTTTCAGTATTTCCAGCTATAGTTCTAGCAATCGTAGCATCTAGGAAAGGACCTAATGAACCACTCTTATCAAGCACAGTAGAAGAAGCATCATAAGTATCAGAAGTTTCAGATTCAGCAGTAGTAGCAGTGTGTGTAGCATGTGTATGTGGTGGTGTAAGGAGCTTACTCATAACAGATGGTGAATCAAGAGCAACAGAGGTGTTCAGAACCGTACCTCTTCTTGTAGTGGATGGTAAAATAGGAACCTTGCCATCACGAGACTTACCCATGATGGATGGATGGCAGCGAACAATAGTGAATCCAAGTGGACTTGATAAATAAAGCTATGCTCCCCGGCAATGGCGCCAGAAAATAGTCTTGATGACCCACAAGTATAGGGGGTGTATCGCAGTATTTTCGAGGAAAGTGAAACCCAATTTATTGATTCGACACAAGGGGAGCCAAAGAATATTTATAAGCCTTAACAACTGAGTTGTCAATTCAACTGCACCTGGAAACAATCTTGCTCACAGCAGTTTATAGTAGCAACAGTTTTGTAGTAGCAATAGCAAATTAATAGCAGTAGTAAAGATTGCAGCAAACAGTAGGATTAAAGCGCGGTAGGCTTAGGGATGGATGGACGGGCATTGCATGGACAAGAAAATTCATATGGCAATCAAGACAAAGGGCATTTGCAGATAAATAAGATAAAGCATCCAAGTACTAAATAATCATAGGCATGTGTTCCATATATAGTCATACGTGCTTGCAATGAGAACTTGCACAACATCTTTTGTCCTGCCAGCCCGTTTGCAGCGGGGCCTCAAGGGATCTACTGGAAATTAAGGTGCTCCTTTTAATAGAGCACCGTGCAAAGCATTAGCACTCCGTGAACACATGTGATCCTCACATCAAATCCATTCCCTTCGGTTATCCCGATTGTTGTCACTTCGGGGCCTTTGGTTCTGGACAACAACGTGTGTATACAACTTGCAGGTAAGACCATAAATAATATGTTCAGATCTGAAATCATGGCACTCGGCCCCTTGTGACAAGCATTAAGCATAACAAGTTGCAACAAAGTCAAAAAGCACTAATAGTAGATACTAGGAACCATGCCCTAACAATCTGATGCCATTACATGAACGATCTCATCCAATCCCTACCATCCCCATAGCCTACAGCGGGGGATTACTCACTCATAGATGGGGGAAACATGGATGGTCGATGGAGAAGCGATGGTGATGATGATGGCAATGATCTCCTCCAATTCCCCGTCTCGGCAGGGTGCCAGAATGGAGTTTCTGGTTCCGAATCGCGGAATCTGGTGGTGGCAGAGCAGAACTCTTTCTGGAAAAACGTCGAACCCCCATGGGTTTTTAGGTCAGGAGGCAACTTATAGGCGAAGAGGGAGGCCGAGGGGGTAGCCGAGGAGGCCACACCAGCCCCAGGTGGTGTGGGGCCCTCGTGGCCCTACTCCGTCTCGTCTTCTGGCCCTGTGAATCTTCTGGTGAAATAGGATTTTTGGCATATTTTCCGGGATTTTTCCTGATAGTTGATTTTCTGCACACAAACTAGACACCAAGGTAATTCTGGTGAAAACAGCGTCAGTCCGTGTTAGTTGTATCCAAATCACACAAGTGTAGAGGAAAAACAATAGCAAAAGTGTTCGGGAAAGTAGATACGTTTTGGACGTATCAATCCCATTTAGCTTCTCCTTCCATACATGTAAATGATCTAGCACAAGAAGCATCCAATAAATCCTTATCATGAAGAGAAAGCCTTGCATAAAAGTTATTGATAATAATATTATTAGGGGGCTCATGAATAGGACATTTGAGCATTAGTAACTTCAATCTCCCCCAAGCTCGGGCGGTACTCTCTCCATCACGAGGCCAAAAGTTATATATTTGATTCCGATCTTTATGAATCTCACTAGGAGGATAAAATTTGGAGTAAAAGAGAGGTACAATTTCCTCCCATTCAAGAGATTGGCCATTCTTCAGCAGCTTATACCATTCGTCAGCTATGCCCTTCAATGATAACGAGAATAACTTCTTCTTAACTTGATCTATTGTAATACCTGCACACTTGAATAATCCACATAATTCATGTATAAAGAGCAAATGATCATCGGGGTGGACAGTTCCATCTCCAAAATAGTAGTTATCCATAACACGATCCACAATTTTTGTAGGTATTTTAAAAGTATCATTTTCAGCAGGTGGTGGTTCATCTACTACCTTAGAAGTGGTAGTAGCATTACGAAATAAGAAACTAAGTGAACTATCCATATTGAGAATAAAGTAACAAACTGAAATAAACAATACTCACAGTAGAAGTTTACTTTACCAGTTCCACTCTTCAATAGCGCTTCACTCCCCAGCAACGGCGCGAGAAAATAGTCTTGATGACCCACAAGTATAGGGGGTGTATCGCAGTATTTTCGATAAGTAAGAGTGTCGAACCCAACAAGGAGCAGAAGGTGTTGACAAGTGGCTTGGATCAGGAATTCTCTGTAAATACTCAGCAAACGGATTTTTAGGGGTTTCTGATAATGCAGATAAATAAAGTGCAAGCAAATAAAAGACAATAATAATAATTGTAGCAAGTGGCCCAATCCTTTCTTTAGCAAAGGACAAGCCGGTTGTATTACTTAAGATGACCAAACTTTCTCGAGGACACATGGAAATATTGTCAAGTGCTTCCGCTTCATATAGTTGATTAATCTTCTTTGGTTGGATAAGTGTTGCTTGGGTGAACCTATGCTAATGTACTAAACTTCCTACGACTAATACATACTTGTTATTATTACTAAACTTCCTACGACTAATACATACTTGTTATTATACCCCTTGCAAGCATCCGCAACTACCAGAAAGTAATTAAGATAGAAACCTAACCACAACCTTAAACTCTGCGATCCTACACTCCCTTATGCAAAGGTTTCCTAACGGGGGTTCAGGTTTTTGTCACTCCGGCAACCCCACGATTAGTAGCCAAATACACAATGCATTCCCCTAGGCCCATAAAGGTGAAGTATCATGTAGTCGACATTCACATGACACCACTAGAAGAATAACACCACAAATTAAATATCAAACCATTGAATCTTTCTCAACACAATTCTACTACTAACAATATGACTTCTCCCATGTCCTCAAGAACTAAACGAACTACTCACGAGACATCATATGGATCAAGATCAGAGATGAAATAATGATAAGTATAAATCTGAACATGAACAATAATACAATGGTTCCACTCAATAGCATCAACTACAACAAGAAATCAACACGGGGAAAGTTTCCCCTAAGAACTATGCAAGATTCGACCCAATTGTTACAACGGTACGGAGTGGTGATGATGGTGCTGGTGGAGATGATGGTGGAGATGATGATGATGATCCCGATGAAGTCTAGCTTGATGACATTGTTGATGGCGACGATCTCCCCTCTCCAGGAAGGAATTTCCCCGACAGAATTATGCCTGCCGAAGAGCTCTTTCTCTCTCTGTAGTTTCCGTCCTGCAGAGGCGGTGGAACCTTTCTATGGTCGTTCCCCGAGTCTTAGGGTTTCGAGGGGATTATATACGCCAAAGGGTGATGCCAGAGGTGGGCTAGGGTGGCCACACCACCTGGTGGCGCGGCCCGGGGTGGCCCGTGCCAGGGGGTGGTGTGGGCCCCCTGTGGCCCATCTCCACTCCTCCTTATGGCCTCCTTCATCATCTGGAAAAATAGGATTTTTTTCATATATTTTCTCGGATTTTCTGATCTTCACAAATTTTGCATCCATGCAGTGCTTTTTCCATCAGAATCCTGACTCTAGTGTTTCATCCTCCAAAAGTCATCAATCATGCAAGAATAGATGAAATAACATAAGAATCATCTCTTAATATGAAATATATCAATGAATAATAGTAAATTATGATATAGAATAGTGATGTAAAATGGACGTATAACATCCGTGATCGCACACACGTCTGGTATCCCAACAACCTTCATCGCTCACTCCAGCAAAGCAGCGGAAGCAGCAACTCCTTTCCAGATAAAGCCACTGGGAACACATATCTCACTAATCCGAGACCGTGGGGAATAATTTTCTAGAGGGGGAGAGAGACCCTTCACTATGAGGTGTGAGATGAGAGGAGGGAGTGGGGGCCTTTTATAGGGAGAGGGGCATAGCCCCTTGATACGTCCATTTTGCATCACTATTCTATATCATAATTTACTTTTATTCATTGATATATTACATATTAAGAGATGATACTTATGTTATTTCATCTGTTTTTTCCTGGTTGATGAATTTTGGAGGATGGACTGCTGAAGTCAGGATTCTGATGGAAAAGGCACTGTTTGGAGGCGAAATTCGCGAAGATCAGAAAATCCCGGAAAATATACGGAAAATCCTATTTTTCTAGAAGACGAAGGAAGCCAGAAGGGGGAGCGGACATGGGACACAGGGGGCCCACACCACCCCCTGATGGCTCAATGCACGGCGCCCAGAAAAGTGCTGATGGCTCGTGGTTGATGTAGAGCTCGTTGGGAACCCCAAGAGGAAGGTATGATGAGCACAGCAGCAAGTTTCCCTCAGTTATGAAACCAAGGTTTAATCAAACCAGTAGGAGCAAGGAAACACCTCAAAGGTGTTACTAGTTGAGCTTTGGCAGGGCGCACTACCGGTGCTAGTACCAACATGGAGACCTGCACAACATAACCATAGAACTTTGTCCCCAACTTGCGATGAGGTTGTCAATCTCGCCGTGTTTTGTGGAAAACAAAGGATTAAACGTATCAAATGGAAAGAAGTAAAAGTTTGAAGAAAGTAAACACAAAGCAGTAAAAGATTGTAGATTGTATGTAAAAGACAAGGACCGGGATCCATAGTTCACTAGAGGTGGCTCCTTAGATAGATAACATGATGGGTGAACAAATTACAGTGGGGCAATTGACAAACACCGAGAAAGCAATACATGCATATACTAATCATCTTGACTCCTCTGAGACTTGATTGGGAAATACAACATAATACATAGACCGCCATCCAACTGCATCTATGACTAATAATCCACCTTCAGGTTATCATCCGAACCCCCTCCAGTATTAAGTTGCAAGCAACAGATTATTGCTTTACGAATTGCGTGTAAAGTAAACAATACGATTGTTCTATGAACAAAGGATTGTTGTTTTCTCCCTGGTAGCAACAACACATCTAGTACCTTAGAGATTTCTGTCACTTCCCTAGATTACCAGAGGCATGAACCCACTATCGAGCATAAATACTAACTCTTGGAGTTGCTAGCATCTACTTGGCCAAGATAGCTACTAACAACGGAAAGCATGCAAGACCACAAATAACAAAGATATGATAGAATCAGTAATCAATCTGAAATAGCATCTCAATATCCATCGGATCCCCGTAAACACAACATGTATGAATTACAGATAGATGATCTTGATCATGAACGGAGCTCACAAGATCTAAACATGAAAGCACAAAGGAGGAGAAACTAGCCATCTAGCTACTACATGGATCCGTAGTCCAAGGATGAACTACTCACGCATCACACCGGAGGCTTGCATGGTGATGAAGAAGGCCTCCAGGGTGAATTTCCCTCTCTGGCAGGGTGCCTGGAAGAGCATCAGATCCCTCCCGATATAGGGATGGGGATGACAGCGGCTACAGACTCTTTCGTGGATTTTTGATCGGGTACTTAGGGTTTTCGTCCCGAGGGCAACTTATAGGCGGAAGGAGAGGCCGAGGGGGTGCCAGGGCTAGCCTCACCACCCCTTGGCGCGGGCCAGGCTGGGCCGCACGGCCAGGTGGTGTGGTGGCCCCCTGGTCCCTCTCCGTCTCGTATTCTGGCACTTGATACCTTCCGGAAAAATGGGCACTTTGGCTTTTGTCCCGTCCAATTCCGAGAATATTCATTTTCTGACTTTCTTGGAACCAAAAACAGCAGAAAATAGGCAGCTGGCACTGTGTCTCTTGTTAATAGGTTAGTCCAAGAAATCATATGAAAAGTACACCAAAGTTGGAACAAAACACAAGAAAGTGGATAAAACCAAGCATGGAACATCAAAAAATATAGATACATTTGCAATGTATTACCCCCTAGCACGGGCCAGCCTTGGCCACGCCACCAGGTGGTGTGGCCACCCAGGCCCACCTCTGGCTCTGCTCTTTGGTGTATATAATCCTCCCCAAACCCTAAGACTCAGAGAGCGACCACAGAAAGATTCCGCCGCCTCTGCGGGGCGGAAAACTGTAGAGAGAGAAGGAGCTCTCCGGCAGGCAGAAATCTGCCGAGGGAAATTCCTTCCCGGAGAGGGGAGATCGTCGCCATCAACACCATCATCAATCCGGACTTCATCGGTATCATCATCATCATCTCCACCAGCACCATCATCACCACTTCATACCGCTGTAACAATTGGGTTGAATCTTGCATAGTTTTTAGGGGAAACTTTCCCGGTGTTGATTACTTGTCGTAGTTGATGCTATTGAGTGGAACCATTAAATTATTGTTATGTTCAGATTCTTGCTTATCATTATTCCATCTCTGATCTTGATCCATATGATGTCTCGTGAGTAGTTCGTTTAGTTCATATCTTGATCCATATCATGAATAGAGAAGTTATCATATAGGATGGTTTGCATTATGGAAGTGTCTCCCCTCTCGTTAGTTATCTATGTATCCCTTGGTGTGAGTTGTCGTTATGGAATATTAATGAGAAGTTCTATCATTAAATAATTTTCCACGTCTTATATTAGTTTTCAATTACTGTTATATGATTGATCTTGTTGTTAGTATTGGTATCACTTTGGGATCATTAAGTAAATTTAGTTGGTTTTGGCAAACCTGGCTCGGTTAGTAGCAACACTATTTGAGAATTGAATGAAAAAGATAAAAGTACTCTTAAGAAATATAATTTTATCATCTTTCTTCCTTGATTGGATCATAAGCTTAGTATTCTCTAGTTAAGATCTTTTGTGCTTCCAAGGAAGATTGCATGTTTGTTTTTATCACTTGTATGTTTGTTCGTTTCCTTCAACTCTTATGCTTGTTACCCAGCCTTGCTAGCCTAAAACCTGTACTGAGAGGGAATGCTTCTCGTGCATCCAATCCTTAAACCCAAACCTATGCCATTTTGTGTCCACCATACCTACATATTAGCATTATTGTTATTCCAAGTAAATTAATGTCTTTATCTACCTTCCAAATTAAACTTGTTATGTGAAAATTAGTTATTAAAGCTCTCACGAACTTGATGGCACACTTTACTTTTCTTGCACTTAATAAACTTGAACCATTGTGACCATCTATGTTGTGTATATGCTTGCGTTTTGTAAGTTGTGAATTAGCAGAACCATGTTATCATGGGAACGCTTTCAACATTGCACCTTATTTAGGTGATATCATGTTCTTTTGCTTATGGATCCCGGTGGTGTGAAATGAAAGGGGAGCTTGTAAGGCTCATGGAGTTCGTATATGTGTTAGAGAAACGCCTGGGCGGCTGGTCTAAGCCATGCCTAATCATGGTGGAAACCTGCAGCGTAACCATAGTGAGCAATCTATGAAGCATCCTCTATATATAAAAAAACCTATGCAAATAGGAAAGAAAAAAATAAAAAAGAAGATAAATAAAAAGAGAGGCCTATGCAAATAGGAAATAAAAGTATTGCTGAGATGCTCATTGTCTGCTTGCCTTGTCATTTTGATATGGGGAATCTTCCGTATCATCGGGAAAGGGGTACCCCGTTGGCGGTTCTCTATGATACACATGTACTTACAATGACAAGAACTTACTTCTGACTAAACTTGAGTAGCATGAGGAACGGTACTTGCAACTAAGGGGCATGATATTTTCAGCTTATAACTTTTCAAGCATATCCTCATATTTGATCACTTTAACCTTAATCACCTAAAGATGCTTATGATAGGGGCAATGAGAGTTAAAAGCTAATAAGTATCATAATTTGTGGAAGCTCTTTATGAAACTTGAAATCCCTGCTTCCCTCTACGAAGGGCCTATCTTTTACTTTTTAGTTGATTCAGTAAACCTATTCTTTTCTATCTCAGCAAGTATTTTGAGTTGTTGTGTTTCACTCATTCATATGATGATTTATTCAATCATGTTTCTTATGTTCCTTGTTTCGCACACTGCTCCTATCTCAGTTAATATTACTTTGAAAGCTATCATTGAAAACCCCATTTTGATTGAATTCCTGCAAACTGTTAACTATTCTTTGACCATGAGCAAAGTTTGCCATTACCAATTATGATTTACCTTGTGTATCTTTATTGTGTTTCCTTTACTTATTGCAAGGTAAGTTATATAATAGTGAGTTGTCTTCTATTATGATTGGTGTATTGATAAATGTATCACTTCTTGTCCGTATTGTTTTATCGATACTTCACTCCATAAACCCGAGGTCATGTTTATTGAGCTCAGTTTTCGCTTGGGGACAAGTGAAGTCTAAGCTTGGGGGGAATTGATACGTCCATTTTGCATCACTATTCTATATCATAATTTACTGTTATTCATTGATATATTTCATATTAAGAGATGGTACTTATGTTATTTCATCTGTTTTTGCATGGTTGATGACTTTTGGAGGATGCACCGCTGTAGTCAGGATTCTGATGGAAAAGGCACTGATGACCCACAAGTATAGGGGGTGTATCGCAGTATTTTCGAGGGAAGTGAAACCTAATTTATTGATTCGACACAAGGGGAGCCAAAGAATATGTATAATCCTTAACAACTGAGTTGTCAATTCAGCTGCACCTGGAAACGATCTTGCCCACAGTAGTTTATCAGTAGCAATAGTTTTGTAGTAGGAATAGTGAAGTAGCAGCAGTAGTAAAGTAAAGACAACAAAGAATAATAGCAGTGAAATGGGATTCGAAAAGTCGTAGGCATAGGGATGGATGGACGGGCGTTGCATGGACAAGACAATTCATATAGCAATCAGAACATAGGGCAATTGCAGATAAATAAGATAAAGCATCCAAGTACTAGATAATCCTAGGCATGTGTTCCATATATAGTCATACGTGCTCGCAATGAGAACTTGCACAACATCTTTTGTCCTACCAGCCCGTTTGCAGCGGGGCCTCAAGGGAACTATTGGCAATTAAGGTGCTCCTTTTAATAGAGCACCGGAGCAAAGCATTAACACTCCGTGAACACATGTGATCCTCACATCAAAGCCATTCCCTCCAGTTATCCCGATTTCTGTCACTTCGGGGCCATCGGTTACGGACAACAACGTGTGTATACAACTTGTAGATAAGACCATAAACAATACTATCATAATGAATCAATAACATGTTCAGATCTGAAATCATGGCACTCAGGCCCTAGTGACAAGCATTAAGCACAACAAGCCGCAACAAAGTCATAAAGCACTAATAAAAGATACTAGGCACCATGCCCTAACAATCTTATGCCATTACATGAACGATCTCATCCAATCCCTACCATCCCCATAGCCTACAGCGGGGGATTACTTACTCATAGATGGGGGATACATGGATGGTAGATGGAGAAGCGATGGTGATGATGATGGCGATGATCTCCTCCAATTCCCCATCCCGGCAGGGTGCCAGAACGGAGTTTCTGGTGTTGTTTCGTGGAATCTGGTGGTGGCGGCAGAGCGGAACTCCTCCTAGAAAAATGTCGAACCCCCCTGAGTTTTTAGGTCAGAAGGCATCTTATAGGCGAAGAGGGAGACCGAGGGGGAGTCTAGGGCGGCCAGACCACCCCCTGGCGTGGGCAGGCCCAGCCTGCACGACCAGGTGGTGTAGCTAGGCCCTAGCCCCACTCCGTCTCATATTCTGGCTCCGGGAGTCTTCTGGTGAAATAGGATTTTTGGCTTTTGTCCCGTCCAATTCCGAGAATATTCATTTTATGACTTTCCTGAACCAAAAACAGTAGAAAACAGGCATCTGGCATTGTGGCTCTTGTTAATAGGTTAGTCCAAGAAATCATATGAAAAGTACTCCAAAGTGTGGACAAAACACAAGAAAGTAGATAAAACCAAGCATGGAACATCAAAAATTATAGATACATTTGCAATGTATTAGGCACTCTTTGGAGGCGAAATTTGCGAAGATCAGAAAATCCTGGAAAATATACGGAAAATTCTATTTTTCCATAAGACGAAGGAAGCTAGAAAGGGGGAGCGGAGATGGGCCAGAGGGGGCCCACACCACCCCCTGGCGCGGGCCTACCCTGGCCATGCCACCAAGTGGTGTGTCCACCCTGGCCCACCTCTGGCTCTGCTCATTGGCGTATATAATCCTCCCGAAACCCTAAGACTTGGGGAGCGACCATAGAAAGATTCCGCCGCCTCTGCGGGCGGAAAACTGCAGACAGAGAAAGAGCTCTCCGGCAGGCAGAAATCTGTCGGGGGAAATTCCTTCCCGAAGAGGGGAGATCGTCGCCATCAACACCATCATCAAGCTGGACTTCATCGGGATCATCATCATCATCTCCATCATCATCTCCACTAGCACCATCATCACCACTTCATACCGCAGTAACAATTGGGTTGAATCTTGCATAGTTTTTAGGGGAAACTTTCCGGGTGTTGATTACTTGTCGTAGTTGATGCTATTGAGTGGAACTATTGAATTATTGTTATGTTCAGATTGTTGCTTATCATTATTCCATCTCTGATCTTGATCCATATGATGTCTCGTGAGTAGTTCGTTTAGTTCTTGAGGACATGGGAGAAGTCATGTTGTTAGTAGTGGAATTGTGTCGAGGAAGATTCAACGGTTTGATAATTAAGTTGTGGTGTTATTCTTCTAGTGGTGTCATGTGAATGTCGACTACATGATACTTCACCTTTATGGGCCTAGGAGAATGCATTGTGTATTTGGCTACTAATCGTAGGGGTTGCCGGAGTGATAGAAACCTAAACCCCCGTTAGGAAACCTTTGCACAAGGGAGTGTAGGATCTCAGAGTTTAAAGCTATGGTTAGATTTTTATCTTAATTACTTTATTGTACTTGCGGATGCTTGCAAGGGGTATAATCACAAGCATGTATTAGTTCGAGGAATGTCAGTACATTAGCATAGGTTCACCCACACAACACTTATCAAACTAAATAAGATTAATCAACTATATGAAGCAAAATCACTTGACGATATTCCCATGTGTCCTCGAGAACGTTTGGTCATCTTAAGAAATACAACCGGCTTATCCTTTGCAAAATAAAGGATTGGGACACTTTCTGAATCTATTATTATTGTCTTTTATTTACTCGCACTTTATTTATCTGCATTATCAAAAAACCCTAAAAATCTGTTTGCTAAGTATTTACAAAGAATTCCTGCTCCAAGCCACTCGTCAACACCTTCTGCTCCTTGTTGGGTTCGACACTCTTATCAAAAATACTGCGATACATCCCCTATACTTGTGGGTCTTCACCCCTCACCATGGCTGACGGCCAAGGGATGTGCCCCCACCTCTTCCACATTCATGTGGGTGGAGCTCCCACTCACATAATTAGCCTCCCACTCAAAGTTCCACTCACCTCCATTAAAGTTCCACCAAATTTAATGCAAACTCTCATTAAATAAAACTATTTTATTTATTTTATTCAGAACTTTTTTAATTACTTTAATTAACAAACATTCACATAAAACCCCTACAACATTTCAATATCTCATGAAGAACTAGTTTCTACAATTTCATCCGAAACAATTTCGGTTTTTCGAAATGATTCTAGCGCTTTCTTAAATATTTATATGAAACATATTTGCTCCAAATAGTGTCGGTATCTCTTAAGTTTGTCACCCTATGGTTCGCGAATAATGCAGACATGATATTGACCCCTCTCCAATCAATAATCAGCAGTAGGACCTGGAGATCCGTACTGACTCCCACACATTCAACGATGACTCTAGTGATCGTGTGAACCTTTAACGTCGTAATTAAATCCTTTTGTATCGCAATATAAAACATGTCCGAGAATTGAACATCGGTATCCTTATACCTAGTTTGATTTCGTTATCGACATGCACTCTTTTCTCGTTCTCGTGATATAACATTCTAGTGATCACATCACTTGCGCAAGCTAATTCAATGTGATATCACTGAGAGGGCCCTGAGTATATCTATCCGTCATCGGGATGGACAAATCCCACTCTTGATCCATGAGCCTCTACATAACACATTCGTAGCAGTGAACCCACCTTTATAGTCACTCTATCACGGTGTGAAATTTGATGTTAACAAGATACTCTTTTAGTGCTAGTGATTGACATGATCTCATGGTCTAAGGACTAAGATTACTTTGTATGATGTTATAGCAATATAAACACAATGAATTTGATCGTAATGCTATACTTCAGATGAATGTTTATCACATCATTCCACCAATGTTGTGACCTTGCTATTAACAACATACAATGTCCATGATCAGGAAATCTTGATCATCTTGTTAATCAACGAGCTAGTTTATAAGAGAGGAATAACTAGGAACTTTTTATTTGTTTATTAAGAACACATGTATTAACATTTCCAAATCAATACAATTATATCATGCAAAATAAACATTTATCATAAACATGGAATAAGATAATAACCACTTTATTATTGCCTCTCGAGCATATTCCCTTTAGTCTACCACTTGCACTAGAGTCAATAATCTAGTTTGAGGACTTTGCGTATTGAACACCTATGGCTTTCTAGTGTTGCATATACATGATTGCTAGTGGTTAACACAATCTCTAGATCTGACACTTTTAGGTCAGTATGTATTTGCATGTCTTTGCGTCTATACACATCACTTATTCTCAAATGAGATGGCATTATATAAATTTAGTCCTTTTGTGAGACTTTTAGTTCCTTTGGTTTAAAACATGTCGATAGTATTATCGTACAATATATCTTCATAGTATTATACCACTGTGAACCACACTTAGTTTGATAACAAACTACTTGACACAAATGCCCTCCTTTGCTGCTACTATAGCAGTCGTATACTTAGCCTTTTATTGTAGTATCGTCACAATGTATTAACTTTGGAACTCATCCAAATCCATCATGAAACTTCCTTTCCATTATATTGTGCCACCCATAGTTTAAATTGAGATAAATCTAATTTGAATCTTGCGACAAACTAGTATCAATGTAACACTTTACAATGAACTACTTCCAACTATTTGTCACTTTATACATGATATATTCTTAGTTCTTCCAAAGATCATAAGAATATCTTTACTATCGTCCAATGATCATCTTATGAATCATTCTGGTGCAGGCGCATAACATTTAGAGCATTGGACATATCTAGATATGTACATATCACGGTATTATTGATCAAAATATTCATGTGATTTCACTCACCAAGTGTCGATACACTTGAATCTTGATTCAATCCTATCCATGCAGCAAGAACCTTTCTTGCTGTTCCATATTGAACCCTTTCAATATCTCATATATGTACGTCTGGCACAACCATATTAGCGCCTCAATCTATCCATATAGAAATCGATGCAAAATATTCCGGTTTTGCCCAAGTCTTTCATCAAAATCTAATTTTAATGAAATTCTTAACATGTGTCAATAAAAGATACATTATTTCCAATAAATAATATGTACTCTACATAATGTATTGGAAATTTTTCTCAGCGCTCCCACTTAATTTCCTGCAAATACAAGCATCTTCATCATTTTCAATGAAATTAAACATTTTAACAGTTTCATCACGGTGAAGATTCTAACTCCGCTATGCTTACTTCAACCATTGAAGTTTGCATGCCCTTTTAGCATCCTTTGAATTAACAAAACCCTTCGGACCGTGTCATGTACACACCCTAGGTAACTATTCTATTAGAAGAACATTGTTTTGTTTGTTCAACTACCATATACCAAATTATATGTAGTGGTTGCTACATTAATCCGTCAAGACTAAATATCGCTATGAAAGATCAAATCTTGTCATAGTCAACTCCTTGAACATTGTCATAAACTCCTTTCCGACATGTCGACTATTTCATAGATATCAAACATCCATGTCTATTTATTTATAGATCCAAATACGACTGATAGGCTTCATACCTTTTCGGTGGGTCTTCCAAGTTCAAAAACACGAGTTTTCGTGTATGGAAACTATCACGGATTTTATGACTTCTAGTCATTTTATGGAGTCAGGGCCCATCATCACTTCTTTGCATGCAGTCGGTTCATCATTTTCAAAACAATAACAACTTATTTATCAAATCTCACTATTTGATTGTTACCCGATGCATACGGTTCAAATAGGAACTCTAATCTCCAAGATCACAACCTTTGTAATTACGGGATCCATGAGAATTATGTCCGCCACCGTGACACTTTCCGGCACTGTGCTACTTAGCACATATAGCTAAGGTTCAATAACCTTATCAAAGTCCTATTGTCTTCCCACTTAACTTTTCGCGAAAATTCCTTCTCAAGAAACTTCACGTTCCAAGTGACAAACTATTTTGTCCTCAGTGTTATGGAGGAATACCCAACAAATTCTTTGGGATCATCTACAAAGACGTGCTTATCCGAATTTGGTTGTAAACATTTTACTTATGCATAGCATACCAAAATTTAAGAAAAGACAACTCGGGTTTTATCCCAAACCATAACCTTTATGGTGTCATTTCAACGGATCACGATGGTGCTCTTTTCAGTGTAAAAGCAGTAGTATCTAAAGCTTTAATCCTTAAAACATAATGGAAGTTTTATAAATGACACCTTTGATCTTACCATGTCAAACAAGGTTCTATTTGATCTCTCGAACATACCATACTCCTATGGTTTATCGGGAAATGCAGATCCATGAAACAATTCCTCAAATCTTAGGTGTTTTGCTAAACATGTAACTCAAATATCTTCCTTTATGATTGAATCATAAACTCTTTATTTTTCTTGTTACAATGATTTTCCACTTCATCTTAAAAGTCTTTTAACAATTTTCAATTGTTTCATACTTCTTCGTTATTAAGTAAATATATAGATATATTCACTCAAATTTCCGGAGAAAGCATATGAAGCAGAAATATCCATCGCATATGGCTACACATAATGGACTATATACATCAACATGTACAATGTCCAATAAGTTAGTCATTCGTTCCTCTTTGGCCCATGAACGGAGTTTCAATTATCTTGAGGAAAGTCTCACAAGCGTCATTTCATCAAAATCAAAGACTCCAAAAATCCATCAACATGGAGTTTCTTCATGTTTTATTTCCAATTTAATTTAAATGGAGATGTCACTTCATAAGTGATCTTTTAATCATTCGTCTTGCGACATTTTACCATTAGTTTTTATGGACGTGATTTCTCCAACTAGACTTGTAAAAGTTAATCCATCTTCTATGGAATACGGTAATTATTTGAACAACCATTGTTCCCATAATACCGGAACAAAATAAAAATTATTTAAACAAATCTTCAAGCCAAGCTTTGATGTCAACGGGAAACACAATAACACTTTATTTGTTTTTGATGAACATCATCACATATTTTTTTGCTAGTTACTTAGGACATTGTAGTTCATGAATTGCGTCATTTTGTATGACATTTCATACCAACTAATTCGGTATCCAATACCCAAGAACCACATTGTTTAACAAGCAAACAATATAACCATAACATGTATATCATCTATATACCTTAGCTGGACATTTCCAGTATTTTCTTTTCTACCAAATATTTTATGGATTCTCTTTCAGTATTTCCTTTTCCTTTTAAAAGAATCTATCAACATCAATAGTGGCGCCATACATATGACACATAGTCCAAAGCATGTATAATAAAATACTAATACCTTTGAAATTGCACTTTGAAGTAGATCACCATCATCAAATGTTTGGTGTTTCTTTCAAAAATCCATTCTTTAGTAATATTTTAGTGTAGTAAACATTTTACCTACATCTTCTATTCATCATTATCATGACAACTTTCATGATCAAGCTACTATAGCTTATAAGCACGAATCGTGAGTATAATGTCAGTTCCCAAAACCGATTTGGGAGATTAGGACGTCTAGCGTCTCCAACCTTCACAAATTCTCATACAATATGAGAACATGTATTTTGCCAAATTATACTCTATAATGTTGCAACCTAAACATTGGTTCAGATATCGCAATATCTTTCACACATGATGGCTTCTAAAACAAATCTTTCAGCTCCTAGATAACCTCGATATTAAAACAAATTTTGAATATCAAGAATCATGGAGGCAAACATGATATTTTAGATACTAACACTAGAATTGTTACTCTTGATTTAATACTACTTATTAAATTTCATGGAGTAAATAGAGTTTGCTAAAAGTTTGCAATAGGACTTCTAAACTTTAATTGACATTCAAAACAATATGATACCAGTTCGTAAAGCAAATATCTAGAATTCTATAGTTCTATTATCTCAATTAAAACTAATCATAAGGTAGTAAACGGATGCCAATGACTACAACAAACTATGCAAATTCACTTCGCTTTAGTTTATGACAAATTGAGTTCGACTAATCCAAATTACGAATGAACTCCCACTCAAAAACGACATCCCTCGTGTCTTTTTGGTGATTACATGAACTAAATCCACTACACCAAGTCCGATCATCACGTGAGTCGGTTTATCTTCAAAGGCGAGCATCTATATGGGCATCATATCAAATATATGACTCATGCTTAACTTTTGGTCCGTGTTCCGAGGACATGTCTACACATGCTAGGCTCGCCAAGTAAGAACCTTAGTACTCGCGTGTGTAAAACTGTCTTACACCCGAAATATGATCGTGGATTCAAGTACACCCGATCATCACGTGATGTATTGAAGCGGCAAAACATAAATGTTGCGTACTTAAGGGAGAACACATGTTTATCTTGATATCTAAATCAGGGATCATCTTATAATGCTACTAAAACGCCAAACAAGCAATATAAGATGCAAACAAAACATCATATGCATAAAGTGAAAAGATATGGTTCTTGCACTTGATCACTATCATGTGCATCGTGGTATGATCTTTATCATTCCTTTGTGTGTAAGGCCAAGGTCTATGGAACTTACACGTTGGGTGTGTTGTAAGAGTATCAACTATACATCAACTTACAACATTACCATATCATGACACAAGCCTAGCAACAATCTAAACTAGACGCTTCTAATTTATCTATTGCAAGTTTTACGTGGCTTAGGGCTTTCGAAGATAGAACCGGTCTTACCTACGAACATGGAACCACAATGATGATAACCAAATTATTAGCACCTCGTTGTAAATCAGATATTGACTATAGTAGGAGAGATAGACACCCGCTAGCCACTTATGCAAAACTAGTTGCATGTCAAGCGTGAAACTGGTCTCATGTGCGAGGACATGTAAAGTTAGTCTGGGCCGCTTCATCCCACTATGCCACCAATATCCAAAATACAGATAAGAAGCAATAATATGATCATCATCGCCCACATAATCATATGTGTACTACCCGCGCAAAGCATCTATGCATAGATCAGGCCCTCATACCACTGTTGGGTTTGCAGCATAGAAAACAAAAAATTCCTATGATGTGAACATCTAAGCACCAAGATTTATCTATCTAGATACAAGAAACAGGTGGATATGTATCCAAAGAGAACATACCCTTGAAGAGCGACAAAGCATTGTTAACGAAACTGATTTCGTGGTTGATGTAGTCGTACACTTGTCAATCTCAAGATCGTGATGAAGTCCAGCGAGTCCAGCAGGTCCATCACCAGCAAGTCCATCAGGTCCAGCACAGCAAGTCCAGCACCGCAAAGCAGCGGTGCATCCACGATCGCACACACGTCCGGTACCCCTACAACCTTCGTCCCTTGCTCCAGCAAAGCAGCAGAAGCAGCAACTTCTTTCCAGATAAAGCCACTGGGACACAAGTATCTCGCTAATCCGAGACCATGGGGAATAATTTCTATAGGGGGAGAGAGATCCTTCACGAGGAGGTGTGAGATGAGAAGAGGGAGTGGGGGCCTTTTATAGGGAGAGGGGGAAGCCCCTCACCATGGCCGGCAGCCAAGGGAGGTTCCCCCACCCCTTCCACATTCATGTGGGTGGAGCTCTCACTCAAAGTTCCACTCACCTCCATTAAATTTCCACCAAATTTAATGCAAGCTCTCATTAAATAAAACTATTTTATTTATTTTATTCAGAATTTTGTTAATTACTTTAATTACCAAACATTCACATAAAAACCCCTACAACATTTCAATATCACATGCAGAACTAGTTTCTGCAATTTCACCCGAAACAATTCCGGTTTCCATCGAAATGATTCCAGCGCTTTCTTAAATCTTTATATGAAACATATTTGCTCCAAATGGTGCCAGTATCGCTTAAGTGTGTCACCCTACAGTTCGCGAATAATGCAGACATGGTAAAAACCCCTCTCCGATCAATAATCAGCAGCGGGACTTGGAGATCCGTACTGACTCCCACAAATTCAACAATGACTCTAGTGATCGTGTGAACCTTTAACGTCATAACTAAATCCTTTTGTCTCACGATATAAAACATGTCCGAGATTCGATCATCGGTATCCTTATACCTAGTTTGATCTTGTTACCGCCATGCACTCTTTTCTTGTTCCCGTGATATAACACTCTAGTGATCACATCACTTGCTTGAAGCTATTTCAATGTGATATCACTGAGAGGGCCTTGAGTATATCTATCCGTAATCAAGAGGAACAAATCCCACTCTTGATCCATGAGCCTCTACATAACACCTTCGTAGCACTGAACCCACCTTTATAGTCACCCTATCACGGTGTGACGTTTGATGTTATCAAGATACTCTTCTAGTGTTAGTGATTGACATGATCTCATGGTCTAAGGACTAAGATTACTTTGTATGATGTTATAGCAATATAAACACAATGAGAGCAATATAAACACAATGAGAGCAATACAAAGCACATTTAAGTCTAACCCACTCATATTCATAGGAATCTTGTAAATAAACAAGTCATGAAAGCACAAAGCAACAAGCATAGTAAAGCAAAACAAGTGTAACTTCAAAATTTTCAACATAAAGAGGGGAAACTTAATATTGTTGAGATGCATAAAACCATGTTTCCCTCTCTCATAATAACTTTCAGTAGCATCATGAATAAAATTAACAATATAACTATCACATAAAACATTCTTATCATGAGC
The DNA here is from genome assembly GCA_023614405.1 of Avena insularis. Classification (NCBI taxonomy): domain Eukaryota; kingdom Viridiplantae; phylum Streptophyta; class Magnoliopsida; order Poales; family Poaceae; genus Avena; species Avena insularis. Next base: position 180,100,833 of record CM042686.1, read on the forward strand.
CACATGCATAAAATAATTATCACTCTCCACATAAGAATAGTCATTCTTATTAATCATAGTGGGAGCAAACTCAACAAAATAGCTATCATTATTATTATCATCACCATAATCATCAAATATAGGAGGCATATTGTAATCATTAATTTTCTCCTCAATTGTAGGTGGACTGAAAATATCATATTCATCATTATAATCATCATATATTGGAGGTTTCGTATCATCATAAGCAACAAAATAGCTATCTTCCAAAGCTGGGGAACTAAAAAGATCATTTCCATAAAAAGTAGCTTCCCCAAGCTTAGACTTTTCCATAGCATTAGCAATAATGGTGTCCAAAGAATTCATACTAACAACATTGCTATTAGCATGCAAATAAAGTTCCATAGGTTTTTTAATTTTCTCTTCAAACACTTCATGTCCTAACTCAAGATAAATACTATAAAGCTCTCTAATTTTGTTGTTTTTTTCCATTAAGCCTAACTAGTGAAAACAAGAAACAAAAAGACAAAATTGCAGAATCTAAAGGAAATAACTTCGAGCACTCACACCGGAGGATGTGAGTACCTTTTACCTTACCTCCCCGGCAATGACGCAAGAAAATAAGCGTTTGCCGTGGGAGGTTCATCTTCTTTAATCCTCCGGTGTGAATACCTTTTACCTTACCTCCCCAGCAACGGCGCCAGAAAATAGCTTGATGTCTACGCACTTCTATTCTTGTAGACAGTTGTTGGGCCTCTAAGTGCAGAGGTTTGTAGAACAGCAGCAAGTTTTCCCTTAAGTGGATCACCCAAGGTTTATCGAACTCAGGGAGGAAGTGGTCAAAGGTATCCCCTCTCAAGCAACCCTGCAATCAAGATACAAGAAGTCTCTTGTGTCCCCAACACACCCAATACACTTGTCAGGTGTATAGGTGCACTAGTTCGGCGAAGAGATAGTGAAATACAAGTGGTATGGATAATTATAAGTGGTAACGGTGATAGAAAATATCTTGATGGCATGGAAGAGACTAAAGGAAAACTGAAATAAAGATGAAAGCAAGCAAACATGTAACAGATCTAGTTGCAAACGGTGTTTCAATGCTTAGAAACAAGGCCTAGGGATCATACTTTCACTAGTGAACACTCTCATATAAATATATTATCTTCATGATACTACTCTTAACTACTCTCCGGTTGGACACTCTAATCGTTGGTAGGGCTATAACAACACACCTCAAAGTAAGCCTTTCCCATCTAGATAACCCCACACTGTCACCTTGATCACTAGATGAGTCCAACAAACACCACAATTTCATAAAGACATCCAACTCCAAATATAACTCATAACAAGTATTTGAGAACTCTAGCCTAAGTGCCACCATGGTGTGCACGCTGTCACTTTCACACACATGGGGAGAGCAGAGATCTATTAAAGCACTTGACTAGCAAGGTAGATCTATAGATTACAAGCTCATGATCACAGTATGATCACGCATAGAGAGAGAGATGAACACATAGCTACCGGTAGAACCCTTAGCCTCGAGAGGCAAGGTCGGTGGCCGGCCAGGAGGCCCACACCATGCCCTGGCGCGGCCTAGGTGGACCTGCGCCATGGGGTGGTGTGGCCACCCTGTGGCCCCTCTCCGGCTCTCCTTCTGGCCCCGTGAATCTTCCGGGAAAATATCGACTTTGGCTTTTGTCCAGTCCAATTCCGAGAATATTGATTTTCTGACTTTCCTGGAACCAAAAACAGCAGAAAATAGGCAACTGACATTGTGGCTCTCGTTAATAGATTAGTCCAAGAAATCATATGAAAAGTACTCTAAAGTGTGGAAAAAACATAAGAAAGTAGATAAAACCAAGCATGGAACATCAAAAATTATAGATACATTTGCAATGTATCATGGGCGGTATGCTTCTAAGACTTGAGCCCTTTCCTCCAGCTCCTCCGATGTAAGATCCGAATCAGTTGGGATTGGAATTGTTAATGCTTCTCCATAGATTTCACGGGCACTAGGAGTAACCACGTGTCCATCCACTAGAGACTTTTTTGGTTCCTCGAGGATCAGAGCGTTGTCTGAATAATCCATCTAGATTTCATCGTTGACCTTTTCTTCTTCTTCTGGAAGATCCAATGTCGGAGTCTTGTTCTTCTTCTTCTTCTTCGCCTTGTTGTCCCTTTGGGTACCAGTGGCAAAGACGGTTTTTAGTCCATTTCCTGGAGATAAGCTTTCACCAGTACTTTCGGACAGCGGGATCATGTGGTTTTATCTGAGATCCATATTGTCCTGTGGGTCAGAGCGATCTTCGCCGTATCTCTCATCCATACTATCGTATGGGCTCAGATTTGTTCCTTCTGCTTCCTGTGCTGCACTAGAGTTGATTTCTTCTCAGAATTCCTCTTCGTACGCTCGGAAATATGTCGACATCGTAGATTCCACTAGGGAAGCTGGTGTGTCGGTCTTTGTTCCGATTGCATCCAAAACTGTGTCGTTATCGTCTCCAGCATCGGCGAAGTCGGGTCTAGAGCCGACGTAGTCGACGAAGTGAGATCCATGCGCTCTGAGGTGGGTGAGGCTTTCAGCGTTTGGTTCCTCGAAACTTTTGATGGTATAGAGAATAGCGTCCATGTTGGCATTTTTGTGCAACATCATTTGCCTCACTGTATGCCTCAGAAGCGACTTTCCTACTCCATCATCGGGAAAGCCGGATTTGGAGTTGTTACAGCTTTGGTGTTCCTGAAATTTGATCTCCTGAGGGAGAAATTCTTCAGATTCGACCTTCTGTTTCTCCATGATATCTGCCTCAGGGGAGGGTTGGGTGGGATTAAGTTTTTATGAGATCTGGAACTCTCCCACCTCCACGGACAAAGTAGATCTAGAAAATTCTTCCGCCTCTACCATCACCCCTGGGGTGGGTTGGGCGGATTCAGCGAAACCGAGGTAGATGTCGATCTCACCGATTGATAGGATGGTGTAGCTCATCACGGCCTCCCTAGCCAGAATCTAGGTCTCATCGAGAAGGGTGAGGGGGACGTCGCTGGCATAGAGGATGTGACTGACAGTGATTATTTTGCCGATTCCCAGTGTAGATTCCACCCGGAATGCAGATCCGAAGGTCACCAGCCCCACGGTTGGCGCCAAATGTCGTTGGATTGAAGACAAGTACACCATGAGGGAGTCCTCGAGGCATGGGAAAATGTGGGGTGTGATACGTACAGTTGTCTGGGACATCGAGCACACAAGCTTACCTAGGTTCAGATCCGACTGCAGTGGACGGATCCTACTCCTGCTAGCAATCCAGTATATAGGTAGAGCCGAAAGTACAACAGATTACAAGAGAGGTTTTGCCTGTGCGATTTGTGGTTGGTAGTGCATGCCCTAAAGGCTGGTCCCTAGGTCGGCTTATATAGTCATCTGGCCTAGGGTTACAGGAGAATCATATCCGACTACGATACAGAGTCGGTACATAGTACATCTTGGACTACAAGTATTCCTACAGGCCTAAGTCGGTAAGTCTTCTGGTCCTTCCCGTGGCCGGATAGGCTCCCATCTTCTCTCTCTGACTGGGCCGCCCATGGAACATAGATCTAACCTGGAAGTGGGTCACCCTAGTCAGCGAGTCAGAGTGGGTATACCCGAAAAGTATATCCCCAACACTTATTGCATATGTTACACAATCGCACAGCAAAAGTAGATCACACGAAGAACAAGAACACGGAATTTCATGTGAAAACCCTAACGAGAAAAACCACGGAACGCAAGAGGGCGTATCACTATAATTAAGAGAGGAAAACCATCTACGTGTTATCAATATGGTGAAACTCACTCAATCTATTCTATGACTACCTGGCACTATATATAGGGGCGAAGAACTCTCTTTCTTGGCGAACATGAAATAGAGTTGTAGTTGTGCTACGTCTAGTATGGTTGACATGCCTTAGTCCGTCAGGACTCCATCAGTAGTACAATAGGTACATAGGATTTGGGTCATATTCAACAATCTCCACCTTGAGCCGAAATCCGTTACAATAGTCATAGATAACATTTAACTTCTCAATTAAAATCATCACAAGTAAACCTTGTGCCTTGAAACGTCCATATGACTAATAAACTTCTCATGAAGTCACATTGAGAAAATCAAATGGTAGGTTGTCCGAAAAACAACACAACTGTCAACAAAACAGACAAACGAACTTGGGTCTCCCATAAAATCTAATAAAAATTAAGTTTGAGTCTGTGTCACTAACCTGTAAAATAGAAACTGCTCAATCATCAAATGACATAAGTCATCATATCTCCTGTGGTGATTGAGTGAGTGCATAACTCAAAGAGCCACATCTCGGTACTCATTTTTTCGAAATGGAGAGCATAGCCCAGTCTCTGCATCATGATGATGCACACAGCCAATTTATTAAAAAGAGTTAGAGATTTCTACAAAAGAGAACACAAACCTCGAAAAACAATACTCATAAAGAGCATATGGTAGAAGAACATCATGTACACCAAAAACTGCTGACTTATAATGTTTAATGAAAAATCCATGACATGGTGAAAATCTGTCTCGTAGAACAATAGTCAGATGAAGGAACTTTCTGAACATGCAATAGAGGTTAAACTCTGCAATAGATCTCTCTTGAAAGAGCAAAGACAACAGAATTGCACTGGAAATAACAGTACTAAATATCGTATTATCTAGCAGAAAACAAATCTTCTTTTGCACATCAAACTAATTCTCATCATGAACTTGAATATTAAAGCAAAACCTTCACATGCACAATAACAAAAACTCTCGGAAGAAAAAATTATATGCTAGCTACCAACAGGCTTTAATCATCTCCTTCATATTATTTTTTAATTTTTGAATTGTGTTTTGCATGTAATCACAGCAACTTAACACCTTAAATTTGCATCCATAATATCTACCATATAAATTGCCTTGAATATGAACAATCATAAAACTTACTTGAACTTCCAGCCTCCAAATAAGATAACGCAGTGAATGAACAAGTTATCGTAGAAGCGCCGCAAATAACTGCCTTGACATTGAACCTAAACTATAGTAAGATTTGGATATAATTCAACAAACTCCACCTTGAACTAAAAATTATCAAAACGATGACCATGTCAGCGGCAAATCATCGATCCTAGATGGTGCGAGTAGAACCGGTATTGAGACTTGAGACCGGGATAGAGCGTGGGTGAATGCTCGAGCTAGAAAAATAGAGATTGTTCACTTTTGGTCGTACCGACGGTAACACCAATATGAATTTTACCTGTGCTAGAGTGATCCGCATCGTAGACAAAAATACGACTGTAAACATGCGGAGTAAAAACAACATGAGAACTTTCCTGATGGACTTGGAGTGCACGTTGCAATTTGAAGATTAAAAGTCGATATGTAGGGCTTCACGTGAAGATCAGAGCCTCGGGACTTGATCCATGAGCGGATCAAAGTCGATTTTTTTATACATATACCCCTCTGCAACGTTGCATCGCCAAAAATGCCCTCCGGACGAAACAAATGCTAGAAAATACCCTGACGGGAGGCTAGAAAAGCGACGTGTGTCAACTCCCACCACGGCCCACGGCGGTCCAGCCTTCCTGCCCTTGGCAGTGGCGGAATGTACCTGGCGCCCTTGGCGGTGGCGGAATGAAGCGGGGCCCATAGGCGGACCGGCGGGATGTACTGCTGCCGATGGCAGGATGTCCCCTCGTCGCTTCCGCCTTGGCCGGTGGCGGGATGAGGTTGTCCGGGAATATTTCATCCGACGGCGACGCGACCTGCACAGTAATTAGATTACTGAAAGAGACATGCACAGTAATTAGACCACCGAAAGCTGGTTGAAACTTGTAGCTAGTTTGTTTTCTCGGGACTTGTTTGTTGGTTCTCCGATGGATGCTGCAACTCAGTTCCTTTAAGTACAGCAGCAGCTACTCAGTTTATTTTCTCTCAGAGGCAGCTTCTTTCGACCTGTTTACTCACACACTCTGCTACATATGCTCTCTCTAATCGTCTGAGGCTGCATCAACGTTCTGGGGCTGGAAAAAGATAGCCATCGATCAAGGTAAGGTGTTTCAGTTGATTGTTTGTTAAGCTATGCATGTTGTATACTGGTCAGTTTATTAAGACGTAATTTACTAAGCAATGCTAGAATTATCAATTAGCTTTGAAACTTAGTTAGCTGGTATAGAAATATTTGAGTTTGTGTCAATGTCAGAGTTGAGACTTACAGCAAGCAATGTCAATATCTAGATAAGCAACTGAATTAGGTCGTGTAGAAAATGTTGAGCTTTTATAGTAAAAATCTAGATAAGCAACTTAATTAGGTCATGTAGAAATATTTGAGATCTTGTAGCAATATTTTAGCAATGCAATCTAATTAGTTCTTGTAGAAATATTTTAGCTAAGCAACGTAATTAGGTCGTGTATAAACATTTGCGCTCTTCTAGCAATATTTTAGCAATGCAACCTAATTAGGTCTCGTAGAAATATTTTAGCTAAGCAACGTAATTAGGTTGTGTATAAATATTTGTGCTCTTCTAGCAATATTTTAGGTATGCAACTTAATTTAAATGTGTAGACATATTTAAACTCATCTAGTAATATTTTAGCTATGCAATGTAATTAGGTCGTGTAGAAATATTTTAGGTGGTGTAGTAATATTATAGCTATGCAATATAATTAATATGGTTATATTAATGTGATGCGATTAGGTACAATGAACACTTTGTATGTTTTTTATGGTGAGGATATCACTCGCGATGGGCCGTCGGGGCTTGATCTATCGCGTTGTGAGACAAAGAATGTGATAGTGGAAGAATTGGTGAATGTTAGTTTCACAAATGTTAGAAGGCGCATCCGCGCAGAGTTTGGGCCAGAGATGGCCCATAAAAAGATGACCGTTGAAGTGGTCATTTGCAAAAGAGTGTGAGAAGATTACCGTTAGGCACTTCGCCAGGTTAAGGGCGAAAATTTGTGGGGTTCATACATGAAATTTGCAAGCACGCCTGGTGCGGCCATGTATGGATAGCCGATGGTGTATGTGAAATTTATTGATACTAGCGACGAACCTGGTAGCAACACCGTCGCTGGTGAGCTCTAGTTATCCATCGCCGCAATGGCTATAAACATGGAGATGACGGAGGAGAGGCATGTGGAAGATGCCCTTGTTCCCATCCAGAATAATGGACCTTATTCCATGGCGGTTGTCGACCTCAATGAGCAGATTGAGGGACAGTTAAATGAGCTTGATTCTGGTGACGATAATCGTGAATCGTCGGATGATGATGAAGACGATGACGCCGGTCTGAGTCAAGTCAGAGCAGTGGCACCTGGGGACATAGAGGCTCTTGTCATCGGTCACGATGATACCTCTGTCCGTGGAGTCGGAGCTACCATCCTGGAAGAAAACCAGTAGTTCCCGAGCAAGGAGGCTGTAGAAATGGCGATCAGGAGATATGCCATCTCCATTTCCTGATAGCACAACGTGAAGAAATCTGACAAACATTTGTTGAAGGTTCTTTGTGTAGAATCTGGTTGCAATGGAAGAGTCGTTGCTCGTCAACCTGCGGGCATATGCAAGCCTTGGACGATAACTTGCATGGTTCCTCACAGGTGTGAGTTATATAGTAGGCTGCCTGAACACCGCAATGTCAGTGTCGCATATGTGGCATAGGTCATTGCATCCATGGTAAAAGATAAGATTAGTGTATCAGTGAAGGCGTTACGAGATGGTGCAGTAGATGCGATTGGATTCCCGGTAATCTACGGCAAGGCCAGGCGTGCCAAGGAGTCTGTTTTAGAGGGGATGTATGGGACATATACGGAGGCTTACAACATGGTTCCGAGAATGCTGCATCAGATTGTTGAAGCCAACCCGGGAACTGTTGTATATGGGATGGAAAAGAACCACCTGAGTGGCACTCCGGATCATCTCATCCTAGACCGTATCTTCTGGGCATTCAACCAAACTATTCAAGCATTCCACCACTGCCGACATATGATATCAATTGATGGTACCTTCCTCACCGGACAATATAGGGATACTCTCTTGGTAGTTGTGGAACCAGATGCCAATAACCAACTTCTTCCTATTGCATATGCAATAGTTGAGAGCGAGACCATGTTAGCTTGGTTGTGGTTTCTCCAATGCTTGAAGGATGGTGTTGTCAGAGATAGGCCTGGTGTATGCGTCATTTCTGATCGCAACCAGGGGCTTCTCAGTGTTTTGAGAGAACTCGCACTGATAAGTTAGCTAGAGGTGTCCCCACAAGTTGGCTAGTAAATTTTATTGACTTCCCAGGTTATGTTTCTGAGAAAGTAGTACGTAAGCACCTGGTTGCGTACTTACTCTACCTATTTGGCATGTTGTTCCCATCGAGAAATGGTGAGGTAGTCAACCCAATTTTTATTAGACTAGCAGAACACATAGCACTTCCTCTAGACAATTTAGAGATCACCCAGTATAGCATCGGTTCAGCAGTGCTATGTCATACTTGTAGGGGGTTGTGTGACGCCTCATATAGAAAAAAAGAAGGTCGGTAGTGTAGCCCCGGTTCTGTGTGTATGCTACATATTCCTCCAGTTGTGGTCTTGGGAGCATATACCGGTCGGACGAACGATGATAGAAGATCCAGTGCACCCATATAGTGGTCATGACGTCCAGTTTGAGTGCGCGACCATGAGTACCCGGTGGACATATGGTACATTACGTTGGGACCGTGATTTGGCTTCAAAGTGATATCCTCTTTACCATGAAGATTTTGAGACCATACATCATTCTTCTATTACATGGGGAGCGGGGCATGCACAATACATAAAGAGTGTGGTCGGGGATAGGGGTTTAGCACATGAGTGCTTCTGAGACCAGGAGCTTTGATGGACACGTTGTCACGTTTATGTGCCTCTATATGGTGGAACCACTGAACCCTGGGCGTGTGATGCGCCAACTTGATCTCTACCAGGAAGTTTCTCCGCCGCCTCCCAACTGTGTTGAGTCTACATTTCACGAGTATGTTCTCAATCTTAAATCCGTTTAAATTAATGCAATGTTTTGTGGTCAAATATTATAACTATGGTTATGCGCATTTTAGGCAAAGCAATAAGGGAGAAAGAATCATAATTGGCTGCGGACCCAGAAGCTATAGATAGATCAATGGAATTCTAACAAGCTTGTGAACATAGTTCAAGAAAATAGGTAATATTGTTAGATTATTTTAATTTTTATTGGTATCCTCATGACACTGAACATGCAGGGTGTTTTCCGATAATACGTGGGATGCTTATATGACATGGTACATTGCGCGCACACGTTCGAAGCTCACCTGCGTTCCAACAGATAGGCCAGCACATCGCACACGTCAAGAGCAGCTAGAGGGGGGATAGAACGTACTACAGCAAACCGCCGTGATGACACATTATATATATTTTTAAACTGTCCTATTTATAATTCTACATTTATGCTAATAATATTAGTTGTTATTTTCAGCTAAGTAGGCAACATAGCATAATGGCGGACGTGCGTGAAATAGTTAGAGAGAACCCTTGTTTCATGACGAGTACCATCAAGAACAGGTTGACACGCATTTTTCAAAATGCTTTACATACAGCTACTAACTGGAGTTGTGGCCGACCAGATGATTTTATGCTATGACAGTACAACATGCCCGAATCTTTCTCGTCGCGGCCGAGTGAAGCAAGAGCAAGCCAGGGGCATCCAGCACACGGCGTTTCTATGCGTGAGAATGTATGTATTTTCTATACTTAAAACCCGGTTTTAGGAACATTTATTTATAATGTGCCTGTCCTAACAGACTAGGACACGCCAAGACACTACTCTTCTGCGTACATCATCGAGGATTACCGTAGAACCCTCTAGACCTGAATCTTCAAGACAACCGTCACGCGTGAGTCCAATAATTTTATATCCACGTCTACTCTACTAATTGAATTCTAACATGCAGACCATTTTTTAGATTGACCTCGGTTCAACGCATCAACCAGCACCTAGAGGAATATTTTCGGAAACTGCTAGAGAACTATTTCAGGAGATACCGGTTTGTTTCTATAAACGTACTAACTTATTATTATATTTTAACCATTCTAATATTTAACTTCTGACGATGCATGGGATGATGATGATGCTGGATTTAATTCCAACATGCCACCTCCTCACCCAATTATAGGCCATGTCAGTTACTACACATATGACCAGGCATACGAGCAACCTCAGTTTTCATACAACCCTGGACCATCGCAACCAACATATGATCCAATGATGGATTTCTTATATACTGACATTGGTACGAGCCAAATTCCTGACACTCAATAAGATACAGAAATCAGGGATCATTTTATACCATCCCCGCCAAATCTCCACACGAATCCTAGGCCAACTGACCCATTAAGTTATCCTTCAGATCACATATACAAAGGACATGCAAGGAAACAATCGAGACAGTGAGAGCGATTATTGTAACTCCGACGGTGTAGCCATATTCTATATGAACATTAATGTATTATTATGTATTTGTGTGAGACATATTACTATTATTTTGCATTTAATAATTTCAAATAAAAATTCATAGAAAATTAAGATACAACTAGAATGAAAATACTTCATCACTTATTTTTCATTACCGCACGGTACAACCGAAATTAAGAGACATTCAAATGCAGAATTTAAAATATGAGTACTTTAAATTAAAATACAACAGATGTGTGGATTCAGACACTAAGACAAAAGTCTAGTGGTCTTGTGTCCAAGCATGGCCATTTGCCTGTTTTATCACCGCGTTTTTCGGCTGCCTTTGCCTCAGCAGTCCTTTCACTCAGTCTCTGCCGCCTCCCTAGCATGTAGTTCATGCTCCTCCCTGAGGCATCGTTGTTCCTCTCTCTGCCTTCGTATCTCCTCTAACTGGCGTTGTTGCTCCTCTTGCGCCGCTCTACGCTCTTCCATAGCTTTCTCACAATGCCCATCTTCGTAAAAGCTTTCCCACGCACGGCAACTCCTTTCTTCTATCTCACGAAGCGCCCACTCCGGCTGCTCCATGTCAATCCAGCGATACCACATGCACAAGGGCGGAGGAGACTGCAGCACAAGTAATAACATAGTAAATATTCTATAACACAAACGATATGTCATTTCGTTATGGATGAAACGTACTGAAGGCCTGTTGTAACTTCAGGAAGCTAGATCATACTGATAATTGGGACACATAAAAAACTCCATGCTCATTTTATCAGAAAAATCGGTGCACTCTTTCACCTTGCAAAGATGCCCGCACCAACACCGAAGATGTTCCACACCTGGAGGCAAACTCCCATCCTTTATATTTTTTGGCCTATAGTCTTGGTCCGAGCAAGGCAAACTCATAGTCACCAAATAAACTAGGAAACGAAGGAATGAATGGAGAAGGATGCTTAGATGAAGAGCCTGATACTACTCCTTTTATAAGCCGGCCTTAGCTATTAGCCGGACGAATCTGCATGCGAGTGGGCTGCAACTTTCGGTGATCAATTTGTTGTACCGGTGCTCCTTTCGGTGGTTTATTTCCTATAGAGCAGCAACAATCGGTTCTCCTTTCGGTGGTTTATTTCCTGTAGAGCAGCAGCAATCGGTGCTCCTTTCGGTGGTAATATTTCATGTAGAGCAGCTGCAGTCAATCGTCAGTGCGACAAGATGTATAGCAGCATCAATTCGCAGCACCAATTCCCGAGCAGGTGTTGTCGACCCGGACAGCCTCATCCTGCCACCGGCCAAGGCGGAAGCGACGAGGGGACATCTCGCCAGCGGCAGGACGACATCATGCCGGTCCGACTGTGGGCCCCGCTTCATTCCGCCACCGCCAAGGGCGCTAGGTACATTCCGCCACCACCAAGGGCGGGAAGGCTGGACCGACGTGGGCCGTGGCGGGAGGTGACACGCGTCGCTTTTCTAGCCTCCCGCCAAAGCATTTCTAGCATTTGTTTCGTCCGGGGGCATTTTTGGCGATGCAGCGTTGCAGACGGGTATATTTGTAAAAAAAATCATCAAAGTCCTAGTGCTTATCTCTGCTATTCGCAATGTGACTTATTGATATTTCTTCGGATCGATCAGAGCTGATTACTACCGAATAAAATTACTCAGCGAATTGGGGTAGCAGATTGAGTAGTAGTTCCCTCCCGCTCCCGCTTCCGTCCTCTAGCTCCCGTGCCGGTGACCATAGTGAGACGCCAAGGGTGGTCTCAATACCGTGGTGGCACATGGTGCCGGGCGGCAAGCTTGGTGGTGTGCCACGGACAATCCGGGGTAGTGGGTTTTGGGGGTCGGGAGAAATCCCGCCGGCTCCGCTGGCACCCATGTGGTGACGCCCGCGGGTGCCATATTTCCTTCCTGAACATCGTCAAGGGTACCCTTCCCCACTTACCTCAGCATGCCGGGGGAAACTCTAGGACCTATCCGGACAAGATACCATTAGATAAATAGGATTCAAGTCATATTCAACAGCATCTTGTAAAGACTCCCATTGCAAGATACGATTCAAGTCATATTCAATGGCATCTTGTTAAGACTCCCATTGCAAGATACCATCAGATAACCATTGTTCTTGCGAGAGAATAAATAACAGAGCAATATTAAATCTTCTATATCTAAATAGGAGTCCCCTACTAACTCATTTTCCTGCTTCCTCGTGCAGCCACGTCACCCCTTATTTCCACCCCGTGCTCCGCATCGCTCCTTGCTTCGCTACCTTGGCTGGTTGACCCGTGTGGGCTGAAAGTATGTTCCTGGACTCACGGACTCGCGGTTCGTCTTGGAAAAGAAAACATCCGATGTTTCCCGAAAAAATAAAACCGCGCTTCTTACACTCCTGGTCATGGCTAATCAACGCCGGTAACTCCTCCGCCATCGCTACCGTCCTGTCTCCTCGGCTCCTCACCACGATTGTACCCGCCGCGACCTAAGGCCTCCTCATAAATGCTCACGAGACCTCCTAATAAATCTCACATTCAACGACTAGAAACTGCTCCAGTGAACTCATCCGCCGCTGCCGCTGCCTCCAGGTTAAAAACCAATCCAGAGTCCAGACTGCCATTCGCTGACAGCCTTCTTGCGCAGCATAGCCACCTCTGGCAGCGGCCTCCGCGTTTAAATTACTCCTTTATTTTCAATGTCTAAACATATATCTTCCCAACGGCAGGTTACGCTCCGGCAAATCTACTCGATGTTTTGCCCTTCCAGCCGATTTGATTGGATTCTGCCTGTTGCTACCTCAACCCTCCCGTTTCCTTTGGATTTATTGGATTCCCGATTTGGTCGTTGAAGAGAAAGCGGCCATCGTCGCGTGTACGTACTGCCTACTGACGCTGCACAATACTACTGGATTGGTATGCAACCTCTAATCTCCTACTCTTAGATATGAATTTACAATATATTGGATTGGATGACAAAATGAGCACTGTAATCCTCCTTTTCAATTTGGCTTTGTACGGGCGCAAACATGGATAGCTCTGAAAATTGTACGAGCCATGCCATACTAGTAGTCATTCAGTCTCACGCGGTCGTGGACGACCACGCCATCAGTCAAAACCTGCTGTCACCACTCAACCAGCCCATTCATCTTCTTCGGATAAACATCACCGGCATGCATAATTTAGGAATAGAGGTTTGTTATAGTCGATATGTCTTCAAATATTCTACTCCATCCGTCTCAAAATAAGTGACGTGGGTTTGTCTAGATTCGGATGTATCTAGACACGTTTTAGTATATAGATACATACGAATCTAGACAAACTCAAGTCACTTATTTTGCGACGGAGGGAGTATTAAACTCACCGATATGTGTATCGACACATTTACTTGCCACGTGCTTAATATCAATCACACTACAACATGTGCATAAGAAGTTTCAGTACCACATCATTAGTTTACCAATACCAAATTTGGCCTTTAGCCACTCTTTTTCTGTTCCCATTAGTGTATCATTATATATGGGCTGGAAGTTCCTCTTAATCATCTTTGCAAAGTCAGTCTGAAGGTCAATTTGATGATTCATGGCTTTTCTGCTTTATCTTGAACACGTATCCATTAAAAGTTTGGACTGAATGATATATATATATATATATATATATATATATATATATATATATATATATATATATATATATATTATATGCAAATTAGTGTGGTGTCCGGGGTGGCCACGGTGCATAGGCTTGTTGCCGTCGGATCAGATAAAGGGTTCACACGGCGTTTTAACGGTTTCAAGGAGAGAGCACACGGCGTCGACATGGAAGTTTGTCCCCGCCGAATACATATGTGTCACATGGCCGAAGCAGGTCCGCAAAGCACACACATGAATAGAGGATGCTACGGTACCGTGGCCAAAAGCATTACTCTCTAGCTGGCCCGCCGAAACACACTCATTGATTAACGAGCCGTGCACCGTGGCCAATTATTGTCATCCGCGGCTATTCTAGTAGAAGCTATCACTGGAAACAGAGAGAGCTGGTGAGCAAAAGGTTTTGGCATATCACTGCTTCTTCATGCAAACATCACGAACGGCGGTAATCGATTGACCATGTAAGTATTCGTCAAGGCAGCCAATCGGCGAATTTAGACATCCATCATCTAGTACCACGAATTAAATTTAAGTTGTTCTTACTTATTTGAACTTTGCACAGATTAAATTCAAAAGGGATCCGCTCTGCTGCCCTACATTCAGTAAGCTAATATCTCTGTCACTCATTGACAGGTGTTTGGTCACTTACTTCACAATATTGAGCCGTGCACCGTGGCCAAATGCATTCGTCACGGTGAACTCACATGCAAAGAAGCATAGGTTTGCTTCCCGTAAAACACACATGAAATATCGATCCCTGCCGTGGCCACATGAAATATCGCGGATTTGCTGCCCGGGGTGGCCGTGGTGCACCCTCTATCCACCGTCGGATTGTGGTGTATGTGCTCCCTTAATTCATCTGCATGTTGATGGTGGCAAATGTAATTAACTGCCCCGTTTATAGATATACACCGTCAGCCGTGTAGGATGGGATGTTGTATGCAGCCAAAAATCGTGTACCTTTATCTCGTGGATTGAATGCTACATGCAGCCCATAGCCGTGAGCAAACTGACTCCGTTATCACTTATGCACTAAACGTATGGGTCATAGAGCATCTAACACCCCCCATCGGGAGAGATAAGCTACAATGGATGGCATTTACAAACTTGTATGGAAAGCGGATACTATGATAGAACATATACGCTTTAATCATATATGCGCCAGACAAATGAAACTCGTTGGTTTCCCGTGTTGTGTTTTCTGACGGCCTCGTTACCCTGTAGTCTTTTGAGTCTTCAAGGCACACGTGGACATGCATGTAAACAGTGCTGCAACGGCTAGTAACAGTCGCAAAACAACGGTCAGCTAGCAGCAACGGCTGAACAACGACTAGTATCCAGGTCATGGTAGCATACACACTCTCGCATCAATTCCAACTCCCTTTCCCAACACGCAGAATCACTCGCCGGCTCCCTTCATGTCTTCCATGTCAAAGTTAAACCTAGAGAGAAGTGGCTGCTTCATGGGCATCTCCAAGTTCTCACACGGCTCGTGGATAGGGTGCATGCGGTACCTGCCACCGCGAATAAACATGTACGGCCGTTGCAATTTACATTGGCACACGGCTCGCGGATACATTGTAGAGATCACACGAATTTAATATCTGTTTCACTCGCGCACACAAGTGCATTCCTGATCCTGTCCCCATTCTCAGTCATTCGCATCACTCTTCCCGGCGAAAAAATACAGCGCTTAATCCATGGCGGCAGCACATCCAGGTGACAGGTATGTGGCAAAAACAAATTATCCCTCCCTTGATTTTCTTTTATTAGTTGACGAATTAACAAGAAAAATCATGATTGCTAGGCTCCCAACAGGTCCTATGTTTTTGAAAGCCCACCATTGGAAAGGATATGTTTCGCCTTGAACTACGGACGGGGAGTTAGCATGCATACACATCGGAGTTATTGCAAGGAATGGAATTAATTCGTGGCCATGCGGAAGCAACAAAACAATATGTAAAACCAGTTTGCTGCTGGCCAACGGCTAGTGTACGGGAACTTTCACCCGTGCCACATGCATGTGATTTACCGCCGTCGTGCTCTCGAACAGAAGACCGTTAGACCAACCTGTCCATAGCTACGTCTGTTCTCTCGACGCCGTGTGCTCTCTTAATCTGATCCGACGGTGGAAACCCTATGCGCCATGGCCACCATAGGCAGCATACTATTTTGCATAACTATTCTACACCTACCCTCTATCTTTCAAACCGTATATTATTTTTACGTTATGTAAATTTTCTCTTATCTCGGAAGTTGAGTAAAACATAAGAAAATTTAGACATGTTGTAAAAAAAATCGTTTACATGTTGTATAAAAATACGACGTAAAATACGTATTTTCTATGTTTTTACACTATAATGACTTATAAATCATATTTTTATATCGATCTTTTTATGTTTCTGATGAATATGAACATAATTATTAGTATACAAAACATAAAAAAATTATATGTAAGAACATAAAAATATGTGGGATGCAGAATAGTAAATTCTGCATCCTGGATGCTGAATAGGATTTCTATATATATATATTCTGCTATTGTTCATTCAGATCCATGCAACTGATTTTGTTGAGGGAAGCTTTTAGCCACACTTTTGTTATTCCCTTACCTATATTTGTTTTCTAAAGTCCGTTGACAGGTTATTTTATGAACATTGAAGATTTAACTTCAGTACTGCTATTTTAAGCTGACACACAAGTCTGATGCATACAACCAGCAAACCGTGCATAATCTTCGGAAGTGCTCACACGAATTGCGAACACGGTGTATTTTTTTTGGAATGTACAACTACATTTCGGGCCTGTAAAATCTTCAGATGGTTTTGGCTGTTTGTTGTATATAAAATTATATCCTAAGATCTGAAGCAATACCACTATATGCGAAAAATTATGCACAGTAAATTGATTTTTATGTATGCAATTTGGTTATCCCATAAAGTTTCATTTCAGTTTTTCCCTTCCTCTTTTGTTGTAATTGTTATTACAAGAGAAGTAAATTATTTTCTTTTGGGTCTGCTTCTATCTTTGCAAAATATAACATGTTTAGTTAAATATATGCAATATTTAACATTTACATTTATAGTTAGCCAGAGTTTCTACAAGTTGTGGTGGTGCTTGCATGGCCAAGAACTAATGTTCTTCTCAAGGTTAAATTATGGTCCATGAAACATACATGTGAGATTCTCCATAACAGGAACATATATAGCTTTAGATCATCACAATCTTGGTTCCTAATGGAGTTTCATCCGTCGATGTCAAGCTCACATGAACATATGATTCCCTTCGTTTCAGATGTCAATAAGTGGACGATGAACTAATAAAATGATATGCGCATCATTCCCCATGTTGTCAACCTCAAATTTATTACTACCTCTGTTCCCGTTTGTTAGGCTGGTCCTAGTGGGAGTATCATAACTAGTATCATGCATGCCATGTTGGCAAAAATCTGATGTGACACAACAATTAATGAAAAAAGAGATGGTTAGAGTATCATAGGTAGATACTGTATCATAGCACATAAAACTAGAAAATTCTCATGCAAATAAATTTTGTACATAATTTTGTATTGAGATTCTACAAATCATTAAATATAGTACTAATATGATATTACCATATGATACTATGCATTATGGAGATAGTATCATATAGTAGTATCATATGCATGATACAAGTACTATGATACTACCACTATGACCAGCCTTAGGCGCGCACGTAGTTTAAAAAAATCTTTGACCATCAATTTTGATCAATAAAATATACAATCTATTTTCCAAAAAATATACCATTAGAAACTACTTTTGAAGATGAATCCAATGGTATAATTTTATGACATATTATATAAAATTTATTGACCAAAATTAATGGTTAAAGTTGTTCTTAAACTACGTGCATGCCTCATAAACCGGACCGGAGGGAGTATTGTATTTGGCAAAAATAATTTGATCAGGGAGGATGTTTGTAAGCTCTACAAATCGTAGTTGCAAATTATTTTTGCTTTCTTACCTTTTCTGAGGTATCATCTAAGAGTTCTCATTATTTTTATGTGTTTGTCATGCTAATATACCGCAGCAACGCGCGGGGTATCATCTAGTATGTATAAAACAACAACCCTCGCACAATCTCTACAAAAGAGGGTGGACGGTTGGTTGGTCTATATCTTTTGGAAAAAAGACCCCCCCCCCCCCTCCCCCTCCTCAACAGGGCGACGGTGGCACTGGCACTCTTCCCGGCAGAACCACCTCCCTCCTCTCTCGCCCAACAAGGGCCGTTGGCCGTAGACCAGGTGACGGCGGCGGTTTGCTTTTCCCTATGGCTTGGAGGCGGGTTCGGGGACTCATCTCTCCCGACGGTACCGGTGGTGCACCCAGGACGGCGGAGGTCCGACTACGGCTAGGAGTTGTGGCCGCGGCGGCACGGATGTGGCTTCTGGACAGCACGGGGACAGTAGACGGCAGGTGGTAGACGGCCAACAAGGCTCAGCGTTGGGCAGCGATGGCTGAGCCTTGTCGGCTCAGCGGTTGTATTGTTGGCTATTGCATGATGATATGGATATTTTGCCAACAAGGTTACAAGCAATTGTTTAGAGATACTTAATCAACAACCTTTTTCATCTTCCCTTGAAGGAAAAAAGAAATGTTTAGCCTCCCATCTCTCTGATCTGTATGCGTACGTACCCACGTGACAGCATCAAACATTGTACTGTATCAGTATCAGGTCACTCCTCTAAATAGTTACGAACGTTTGTGTTTCCTAAGGACTGCATTAATTCGATCGATCATCGATCGGTTGGTTTCCCGCGGTCAATGTATCCTTTTGTGTTCCCTCTCCACGACTTATTTTCTGCACGCAACTTACGGCTGTTCGTTTCCATGTCATTAAGGCCGAACCCCCGCGCGCGGCTACATATACGATACGATGATAGTATTATCTTTGAGTTCACTCGTCTGTGTTAGCGAAGGGATTAGGACTCTGCCAAGGGAAGCCAAATAGCAGTATCTCCGAGGGGAAATGGTATCTGTGATACGATCGATCCTCTCTTCGATCTGTCGTTTCTGACTGTACTTGCTTATTTAAAAGCTACGTTCAATTGTTTGATCTTGCTTTTTCAATCTCGGGTTTGGCTGATTTTCTCGTGTCCTGCGTTGCGTACAGTTCTCGGCTATCCGTCCAGCGAAGCAGATCAAGTTCATGACCTACAATGTTTGGTCCCGTGAGGACGTTGTGCTCTACACAAGGATGCAGGCCATCGGTCGCCTCGTTCATGACCATTCCCCCGATGTAATTTTCTTCCAGGTAGTAACACCCATGATCAGTACAGTACTGTGCTATTGGTTGAACTGCTTTACATATAGATCGGCCATTTAACTGGTTCGACTTCCAGGAAGTTACGCCATACATACTTGAGATTTTCAAGAGCTCCGCATGGTTGAAAGGATACTACTACTACTAGCTGAGTGCCCGTGCGTTGCAATGGCTCTTCGAGCTCCCTATGAAACACTCCAGTCTACTTATCTTCATCACATCCACCTTAACAAACTGTCTTTTCTCTAGCGTCCCAACCTATGCATCCCTTGTTCCATTGCGGCGAAGAGCCATCCCTCGACGCTTGTAATGGTGCGGCTTCCCCATGCTGCACATCAAGGATCGATATGTGTGGAGATATAGACGAAGCGGAGTGAGGATGAATCATTACCCGTGCTCCATTCATTTGCAATTCTCAAATAACAAAGTATCTAAGTCAGGTGACACAAGAAAAAGAATGCACATTGCCGACACATACTTCCAGATAGCTATCGCCACTGCAAAAGATCATGATTTTACAATAATTAATGTGTTAAACCCCTTGTTGCAAGAATATAAGGAACAATTCATCAGTGACAAAGTTATGATGGACAGAAGAAACATCAGGAAGAATAAAATATTAAGAGTTGCCTTCACTCCGCTGGTCTGCACGCAGCCCGCCCCTCATCGGCCATCGTCACCAAGCCATCACATGGTTCGCGGGGAGAACATAAGTCCACTGCATTGTCCGGTAAGGGAGATTTCTCGAACAGGCAACACTGCTATGAGACCCCTTGCCTTTACAACAGAAAGCAGCACTGAAACCACCCCAGGGAACAGAGCGTTCGTTGGGTCGATCTAGCAACAAGCTTCTCATGCAAATCCGCCTGAGTTCTTCTACTGCAATCAAGCCCGACCAACGATGGAAGAAATTGGGGGGGTGAGTCTAGGCTCGCTATTGGGCGGCCGGACTGATGGAATAAGCGGTGGGACGAGTCGGGTTTTTTAGCATTACATTCTCCACCGTGCGGGTCAAGAGAACTATATATACCAAGGGATCCATTACTACGGGTTGATCAACTACGCACGTGAATGTAACCTTAAACTTTTGACTCTTCGATACCACCGGGTTAGAGCGTGGCACCTCCTGTGATGGTGTGGCGATGACAGAGGTGGGCCACGATGCTCTCATAGAGATGATGGGTGAGTCGGGGATGAACAAGTCGTCGTTATGAAAGGTTTTTGACATTTTTTTGATTTTTACCGGGTCTGAATGAACCGTGAAAAATTTGAATAGGAGAACAAAAGTTTACCCAAGAGGACAAGACTGATCAAAATAGTACTAGAAATCGGGCATGGTGGACCTCGGGTGTTCTAGAGTATTTGCGTCGATCTATCTCAACGTGGTAATGGGCCACGACATGCTCCACCGCCCCATGCACGGTCACATGCCCACATAGTTTAATGGCCACCGTCGTGCTAGATGCAGTGATGCACACATGGGTAACTCAATGCTCGTTTTTTTACAAGTAACTCAATGCTCGTGAGAGAAGGGGATCGGGAAAAGCTAGTAGATGAGATGAGCCTTGTAGCTATATTAGTACTATACCAAGTACGCGCTGAAGCTGGATCGAAAAGCCGGAAAACGACCGACGAACCAAATCCAACAAAAAAATAGAAAAATCCCACCTCTATCTATTCGTTCCCGAGCCACACCCCCACCACTCCTAAATCCTCCAAAGCTAACAGGCAGTCGCCACCGGCGCCGGCAACTTCCTAGAGCAGTTCGGTACCTCTCATCCGGCCGGCCCGCCAGAGTCCTCGCCACCAGCGCAGCGCGGGCCCCCACTTTCACGCCTTCCTCTCTCTCAAGGGCCGCCACGGTGCTGTCGTTGTTTCGCCCGCGAGCTCTGCCGGACGGCTTAGTTCGTATCCTTCGGCTGGGCCGCCAAATTCCTCGCCACCAGCGCGTCGAGATCCCCACTGCCATGCTTTCCTCTCTCTCAAGCCCCGCAATGGTGATGCCGACATAGCGCCCGCAAGCTCCGTGTGGCCACTTCCCTCGTGAGCTCCGTGCCACTTCCATGGAAACCGCGCGCTGTGATGCCCCCAAGACGGCCCGTTGCTCAGGTCATTCCCCGCGTCTCCGCCACAAATTCCGGCGACGCCTATGCTTCCACAGCATTGGCGGGGGCGTCTCAGGTAGGAGGAGCCGAGGAGGCGTCTGCGCTGGATATGCAAGACTGGTCAAGGTCGGATGCGGCGGTCGGGGAATGGACCAGGACAGTGGCGGTGAGACGATCTGGTCAAGGGCGACATCAGCGCACCAAGCCCCGCGCTGAGGTAGGTGGCGGCGTTAGGGGATTTGGGAGCTAGAGGCAGCGAGCAGAGAAGGATGGGCGGCGCGAGTATTTTTTATCAAAGGAAGTGTGCGATTTCACTAACCACTGGCACACGTTGTTATATCCCAAATAGGAAGGGGCAAAACCGTTAAGATATAGGCAGACGGAAAATTTTGCCCGGAACATACCACTACGTAAATTAGTAGATAGAAATTAGTAGATAGATAGATAGATGACTCGTCAGAAGAACCGAGAGGGCAGATCTTCTGCATGATGGTAATGTAACTGTCGCTGCACCCTTTGGTATTTATTTTTGCACTGGTGACTCGTTCGCCATCGTGTAGGCAAAAATGCCTAAATTACAATTTCAACGCGTTTGTCACAGTTCAGCAAGCTTCCCCTTAAGCGCTACCGGCGCAACGCTGTGCCGGCAGGCACAGTCTACCATGAGGCTTACATCGATCCAGATCCAGCGACGATGAAGCCTGTCCACATTGCCACGACCCAGCTTCAGTGCCCATCCCACCGGCATCGATGCACCTCTATGAACGGTACTGCCAGGCCGAGAGGCTCCTCGCGCGGCACAGCGGAGAGAAGAATGTCGTAGTCGGCGGTGACATGAGCTGGGACGACAAGGCCGACCTGCCGTTCCCTCTCCTTGCCGGCTGGGTCGACGCCGCTTGCACCTTGGGGCAACAATCTTGGACTTACGATGCTTTCTGGAACGAAAAGGCGCCGGAGTTCAATGGCTGCGTGGATTACGAATCAATGAAGAAGCGATCGGACCGGTTCGTCTGCAAGCTGCAAGACTACAAACTGTACTCAATCCATGTGATCGGCGACGAGCCCGTTGGGGTCGATTATCGGAAGAAACTCCAAGGTATCAAGTTCGCTCTGAGGCCCAGCTGCCACCGTGGCTTGGTCCTGATCATCGTTCCGAAGTAGCCTACAAAAACCAGAAGCGGCGGCGGGGTCCGCACTGAGAAAATCGGGGATGCAAACGAGATAAGAGAGTAATCTGGCGAGCAGAATTTAATTTCTGTGGGTTTTTCCATCTGCTTCAAGTGCTTTCCTTCCAATATATGCATTCCAAGTATCGTTCTAGCATTACTTTCTATTTCCTCTGTTCGGTGCTGTGTGGCACTCGTGATATGAATACTGCGTCGGTGACTTGCATTATGTCTCATATTTCCTTTAAAACCTAGTATCCGTTGCCTCGTAGCTTCCTTTTTCTCACACCTGGATGTTTTCCGTAAGAAACAGAAACTGAATGCTCGTGACCACGATGAGAAATGTAGGCATCACTTCCACTTCCTGCAACCACTCCAGTGCGACACCTTCTGTGGACAGTGGTCACTGCGCTTTGTGCGAACCTACACAGCTAAAACAGTCCAACCAACCAGACCAACTCACGACCCTTAAAGCATCTCTAGCAGTAAGCGCAAATATCAGACCGTAAATGTGTCGGAGTACGGGACGCTGAATCCACAAGTACTCGTTTCGCGAGAGACGGCGCCGAGCAGTGCCCGTAAAACCTGAACTGAATAATTTGAATTTGCGAAAAGAGGAAGAACAGCCTTCGCGGCAAAATCCAGAGGACGAACACCACGGATTTCATTTTGATTTCAGTATAATTTACATATTAATTCTACACAAAAGCATACGACGCACACTCGTACCCCTATAGGTACTTCCTAGAAAGACAACATAAATATTGGTAAACTAGTAAAACCTAAATTAATCAATACAAGATGATGTCCATATGATAACATTTTGTCTGCCCAGCAACCAAGCTTTACGATTCTGGATTTTTGTGCTTTCTGTAATGGATAAAAGTGAGAGATCCATACTAACAACCAAAAAGTTGTTTGTATTGTTTCGCCTCATATTTGGCCTTTCCAAAACAAAATATATCACATTTATGGAAGTTAATCTTAATACCACAACGATTTTTCAAAAATGCATAAAATTAGCTTCATATTGACGCTTTTTTCTAGATCATGTTTCGTAAATAAAATCCTCTCATCAACATATTGGAGAATTGAAATCTCTCCCTCAACAATATGAGAGATAAGTCCACCAACTTGGCCATTTTTCTATTTCTCTAGCTATTAAATTGGCCAACATGTCTGCAATGAAATTGAAGAGCATCGTTACAACAGGTCACCTTGTCTTAAGACCTTTGATTTTAGAAATAGTGGCCAGTGTCATCATTAACCTTTATTCTTACACTACCTCTTTGAACAAAATTCTCAATCAACTTACCACTCTAGTGCACATCCTTTCATGCAAATCATCTGTTATAAGAAGGACCATTTATCTCTATTACAAGCCTTCTCGAAGTCAATTTTAAAGAGTACACCATCCATTTATTTTCGATGAATCTCATGGATAATTTCATGGAGCACAACACCCCTTCAAGTATATTGTCTTCTAGGCATGAACGTTGTTTGTGAAGGTCTAATCACCTTTTCAGAAATTGTCGTGATATGATTGGTGGCAACCTTTGAGAAGATTTTGAAGGTGACATTCAGGAGGAATATACGCCTATAATTTTGTATCTGGTCCTGCATTTTCTTTTTTGGGCAGCGGCGCAATGACACCAAAGTTTAAATTAAACATTGGTGGATCCCCATTTCACAATTGTAGAAACATTGTCATCAAATCATCCTTATTAAATTTCCAAAAATTATGATAAAACTAGAGGGGTTCCTAGCAGAAAGCAAAAAAATTCTAAATAGTGCAACACCAAATACCAGGATCTATCTAGGAGTAATATTGTAATGGAGAGAGTTTCGATAACATAGCCTTGTAGACCGAAAGCGCTTAATCTTTCACAGCGAATGTGGATGAGATAGTCGTACTCGTAGCCAACCTCAAGGTCACGAAGCTCCACGCAAGTCACCCTAGGTCCTTGCATGACAAACCAGGTGCCATAAGTGGCAGAACCTCTATGGTTCCACACATGTCAGGTGCACGACGACAACCTCCGGTTCTCTGATCTAGCCGAGAGTGCGGAAGTAGATCTTCTAGATGAATATCTGTAGCAAAACGACGTGCAGCACTGAAGCACTTCCTTGCGCACGCAGCCCTGACTAGGGGCCAAAGTTGCGAGAGAGAAGAGAGAGAAAGAAATTCTCTAAGAAAACTGCCATAGAGAATATTAATTATTGTGTGTCTTTTTCCCTCCTATAGGACCCTCCATATAAAGGAAAAAGAGGAGACCCCTGTCTCCTCAAGTCCCGGTGTGGGACTAAAGAAAAGGGAGAGGAGGAGGCAGCTGGCCGGCCAAGGAGGGTCAGCGGCCGGATGGGCCCCGCGTGTGCGTCCCAAGGAAGTCTGGCGGGCGGGGTGGCCCCATCCCGCGTGCCCTAGCCCATGGAGGCGGCGACGGCTCCCTCTTGGGCCTTTTCATTCTAGGGATTTGTCCCATTAGGACGATGCCATTTTAAATTTAATTTGAAATATTTATTTAGTATTAATTCCGAGAATTAATATATAAATATATATTATAAATTCCTCTTGACCCGAAACACCTTTCAGCTCACTCAAAACGACTTTGGATCCTCCTCTCTCGGAACATTTCCGGTATTTTCTCTTTATCACTCTGGTGATTCTGTTATAACCAAAATGATCTTCGAGCGTCATCGTGCCCTTAAGTGTGTTTACCCTATAGTTCGGGAACATCATAGACATGATCGAGACACCTCTCATATCAATGATCATCAGCGGGACTGGGATGCCTATAATGACCCCTATGCATTCCATGATGTCAATGTCGTTTGTTCAATCAAGTGGACTTTCACTGCTTTCATGTATACTTAGAAAACACACTCAATTTAAAGTTGAACTTACTAAGACATAACAATTATACTTGCCACTTCAGAAGTAGCCACATACTTATATATCTATGTACATCATAATAGATAGTGCATTTATTGCAACTTTGATGCCTAATCTCGCTCTTATAATTTATGGACAAACTTAACTCTGGTTCAGTGATTAACTCAGGAGTCACTTCGAAAACAAGTTCTTACAACTAAGAACTTGTTCTTTTAACTAAAAACCTTGGGTCAATATGCAATACGATTATATGGAAGAACCTATGACCAAGGCATAGGAGATGTGACACATCTCTTTTCTTTATTTTAACCATGGTTGTCATACCAAGATAAACTCAATGCTTCTCCCAGACATACAAGCAGGAACCTCTTTCTTTGCTTGTTTCATTCTAAACTTCTTCATAATCTCATTTAGGACATTCTGAACTCCATCAGAATCAAATCCAGGAAACATTTTGACACTAATGTTTATTAAACTTATCAATCTATCTCGATAGATTTCAATGTTTAATATTTGTTCAAACTTCATCTATAGAATATAACTATTAGTATCAATATACATCATTCATCATATGTCAACTACATATATAAGAATGTTGTCACACTCCTTTTCAAATATGTCATCCACACATTTGATTCATGGAATTCCCTTAGCTCCCACTCAAAATATGTCATCTACATATTAAGATTTAGAAAATCTACTTAGCTCCCACTCAATTTCATGTAAATGCAGGCCCTCTCGATATTTTGGTAATTCCAAAATTCATTGATCATTGATGGCAACAACGCAACAACATTGTGTGTACCAACTCGTTGGGAATCCAAGTGTAGAGTGTTGTAGTAAGCGTATTTTCTCCACAAGGGTGACTCGAGGGTTTATATCAAACTCTCAGGGAATTGGAACAACAATATGTTTTGCGTCTCCTCTTCTAGCAACCTGCAAAGCAAATTCCTTGTCTTGTCTACCCAACTCCACCGTGTGGTTGTCAATCACAATGTTTCGTATTAGTAATATGAAATAACAATATAAATAAATAAAGTAAAGCAATCTGTAACTAGGCAAGCAAAGTAATAATAAGATTATAAAGGTGTTTTTGGGTTTTGGTTTGTGTTTGCTAATATAGAAAGTATTTTTAATTTTCGAAATATTTAATTACAGAAAATATAAATGATATCAATGGTTTTGGAAAGTTGTTTCTTATGATTAAAAATGGACCAGGTTTCATGGGTTCACTTGTCTATTGTCTTTTTAAGTTGTAGTGGACATACAAGCAATATAGTATTGATAAAAATTCATTATGTGTTTGATAAGAATTCTTATGGGCATCACGTTCTATCATATAAATGATGAAACACATCTCTCTTATGCTCCTCAAGAAAGTGAAAACTCCAAGCAATGTTGAATTAAGAATTAACAGATCATAGCCTTAGGTACTTTGACATGATGTTCGAATAACAAATATGCTACCTTGACCAAACAAGATTATCAAGCTATCATAAGATAATTATAGCACATGAATTCACTTTATACCTAGTGATGTAACAAAAGATAGGTAAAAATCATAGGAGATCTTGAATTTGTTATCACTATTCAATCACTACTACCATGTTACTCCAACTAATGCACACATTCCCCCACACATGTTCTTGCATACAAGTTGGATCAAAACAAGTACTGAAGAATAGGGTACATGATATGCATCTATCAATACATCTTACTCATAAATAGGTTCCAATCCCATATAATAACTCATAGAATAAAGATCCACCACATAGGAATTACATATATGACCATAATCATGTTGCGCAGCTCATCTTATACAGAGATTTTCTATTGTATTGTGTCCTTAGGATCCCACATGTTCATCTTATAAAGGCTTTAGAACCTAGGGTTACAGGTAGTTGTCCTAACTAGATAGGTTATAGAGTTCTACACCTACTCAGGTACTCCTATGTGTCATGTACTCCAAGGCTTCGACTTCGTCTTAGTTAGTGCATGTATCCTTCCTGGATCCGGCTAGGCCTCCCTTCTGGAATCCTCTAACTAGGTCGCCCAATAGGCCATAGGCCTTGGTACCATCTATGGGTCACATGGGTTAGTATGATTAAGGTTATGCTATGGTGATACCCATTATGCATATCCTCAACATCACCCTTGGATTTGAAAGGAATATGGCCGAGAGGCAATAATAAAGTGGTTATTATCTTATTCCATATTTATGATAAATGTTTATTTCTTATGCTATAATTGTGTTAACCGGAAACGTTAATACATGTGTGTTTAATAAACAAAGAAAAGGTTTCTAGTAATGCCTCTCATTACACTAGCTTGTTTATTAACAGATGATCAAGGTTTCCTGATCATGACATTGGATGTTGTTAATAATGAGGTCACAACATTGGTAGAATGATGTGATGAACATTCTCCCAAAGTATAGTAATATGACCATGCCATTATGTTTACATTGCTATAACGTCATTCGAAGTAACTCTAATCCTTATACCATGAGATCACGTCAATCACTAACTCTGGAAGAGTACTTTGATTCCATCAAACGTCACTCCGTAACAAGGTGATTATAAATATGTTGCTAAGTACTTGGAAAGTCTTAGTTGAGGCTCATGGATCAAGAGTGGGATTTGTCCATCCTGATGATAGAGAGATATACTCAGGGCCCTCTCGGTGATATCACATTAACATAGCTTGCAAGCAAGTGATAAGATCACTAAGAATGTTGAAAGGATATTGATTTCTCCATGTATTTTGGTGTTGATGACAACTTTAATTGTGGTTTAACCGTGTGCCTAAGTTGCAGGTTTTATCTATGGACGGTTTAGTTGGTGGACTCTTCTCTTGGAGGAGCTTGAAGACGATGGCTATTATTTGCACTTTCTCTTCCCTTTGTTTTAGGAGACCGTACTATCAAGAGGGGGTCCACCTAGGAAGGTTATGGGAAATCACACTTCCATGCACAGACCATATTAGCACATCCACAGCCTTCCCATGTTTTCAGCGAGAGAGAGATCTTTAGAGGTGGTTGAGTGTTTTCTGTCCTGACCGGTAGTACCGGCCAGGCGTCGGTAGTACCACCAAAAGGGTTTTGGGAGCTGACCGAGCGGTACTTCACGTCCTTGTTTTGGCCCTAATTCTGCTAAACCTCTGGATACTTCTGTATCCAAGCATCATATTTGCCAGATTTAGCGTCAGAACTAGTACTGATAGTATCAGCCAAAAGTTTTTGTCCGTTTGGACTAGAACTTCCGGCCAGCGCTATCTAGCCCCATCCTCTTTGAGTGGTAGTATCGCTATGGCCCAATAGTAGCGGTTAGATCCTCGCGACCCAGTATTTCTGGCGCTTGTTCTGCTCCAGGTTCCGCTAAACAGAATTTTGGTTCAGATATACTTTTGTATTGAAGTGCTTTATTTGCCAGAATCTGGACCGGAACTTTCGGCGGTAGTACTTGCCAGAAAGTGGGGCTCGCTGAGCTGTGTTTCCAACCATTCTACGGAGCGGCTCCAGACCGTTGGGGATGCTCACCAGAACTACCGGCTTTCTACTGGTAGTACCGGTTGTGTCACAGGTGGGCAGAAAACGGCTCATTTGAAGGGGCATGTTTAAGGCTCTCTTCTTCCTCCTCTCCATGGTATCTTGATACGTCCAAAATGTATCTACTTTCCCGAAAACTTTTGCTACTATTTTTCCTCTAAACTTGTGTGATTTGGATACAGCTAACATGGACTGACGCTGTTTTCAGCAGAATTACCTTGGTGTCTAGTTTTTGTGCAGAAAATCAACTATCAGGAAAAATCCTGGAAAATATGCCAAAAATCCTATTTCACCAGAAGACTCATGGAGCTAGAAGACAAGACGGAGTAGGGCCATGAGGGGCCCACACCACCTGGCCAGGCGGGCCAGGCCAGGCCGCGCCTGGGGGTGGTGTGGACGCCTCGGCTGCCCCCTCGGCCTCCCTCTTCGCCTATAAGTTGCCTCTTGACCTAAAAACCAAGGGGGGTTCGAAGTTTTTCCAGAAAGAGTTCCGCTGCGCCACCACCGCCAGATTCCACAATTCGGAACCAGAAACTCCGTTCTGGCACCCTGTCGGGACGAGGAATTGGAGGAGATCATCACCATCATCATCACCATCGCTTCTCCATGGACCATCCATGTTTCCCCATCTATGAGTGAGTAATCCACCGTTGTAGGCTGTGGGGATGGTAGGAATTGGATGAGATCGTTCATGTAATGGCATCAGATTGTTAGGGCATGGTGCCTAGTATCTATTATTAGTGCCTTTTGACTTTGTTGCAACTTGTTATGCTTAATGCTTGACACTAGGTCCCGAGTGCCATGATTTAAGATCTGAACATGTTATTGATTCATTATGATAGTATTGTTTTTAGTCTTACCTGCAAGTTGTATACACATATTGTTGTCTGGAACCAAAGGCCCCAAAGTGACAGAAATCGGGATAACCGGAGAGAATGGCTTTTATGTGAGGATCACATGTGTTCATGGAGTGTTAATGCTTTTCTCCGGTGCTCTATTAAAAGGAGCACCTTAATTGCCAGTAGTTCCCTTGAGGCCCCACTGCAAACGGTCTGGCAGGACAAAAAATGTTGTGCAAGTTCTCATTGCGAGCACGTATGACTATATATGGAACACATGCCTATGATTATTTAGTACTTGGATGCTTTATCTTATTTATCTGCAAATGCCCTATGTCTTGATTGCCATATGAGTTGTCTTGTCCATGAAACGCCCGTCCATCCATACCTATGCCTACCGCGCTTTAATCCTACTATTTACTGCAATTGTTACTATTGTCTTTACTTTTACTACTGCTATTACTTTGCTATTGCTACTACAAAACTGTTGCTACCGATAAACTGCTGTGAGCAAGATTGTTTCCAGGTGCAGCTGAATTGACAACTCAGTTGTTAAGGCTTATAAATATTCTTTGGCTCCCCTTGTGTTGAATCAATAAATTGGGTTTCACTTCCCTCGAAAATACCGCGATACACCCCCTATACTTGTGGGTCATCAAGACTATTTTCTGGCGCCGTTTCCTGGGAGCATAGCTTTATTTATCAAGTTCACTTGTAATCACTATTGTTCGCTGCCATCCATCCATCATGGGTAAGTCTCGTGATGGCAAGGTTCCTATTTTACCATCCACAACAAGGAGAGGTACGGTTCTGAACACCTCTATTGCTCTTGATTCACCATCTGTTATGAGTAAGCTCCTTACACCACCACATACACATGCTACACACACTACTACTACTGCTGAGTCTGAAACTTCTGATACTTATGATGTTGCTTCTACTATGCTTGATAAGACTGGTTCATTAGGTCCTTTCCTAGATGCTACGATTGCTAGAACTATAGCTGGAAATACTGAAACTCCTAATGAAGACACTACTACACCTATCAGTTCATCTGAGTCTAGAGAGAGCTATGATATTGAGGACGATTATATAGAGATGATCGATGAGTTTATTAAAGAATGTCAAAACACCCATGATAGGAGTGTTATTAAGAGTCTCCTTGAGAGGCATACTATAACACCCAAATTGTCTCCTCATGCTAAGTTTGCTTCATCTCCCATAAACATTAAAGATAAGGATTATGATTTCTCTCTTGATCTATCTTACATAGCTATTGTTGAGAAAGAACCTTTTTGTGGGAATAAGAATGAAAGTGTGGTAGCACATATGACTGAGCTTTCTACCATGAGTGGCTTATTTTTGATGATATTAAGATGCGCACCTACTTTGTTGCTAAAATTTTCCCTTTTTCACTGAAAGGAGAAGCTAAAACTTGGTTTAATAATTTACCTCCTGGATCTATTGATAGCCCTGATTGCTTGATTAGTACCTTCCTTCAAAAATATTTTCCACCTAGTGCTAGACATGCTATTTTGCAGGAACTTTTTGATTTTAAACAGGGAGAAAAAGAGATATTGCATGAATCATGGGCAAGGTTTTGTGCTTTGATTCATGCACAGGGTGGATGTCCATTACCTAAGAATGAGCTTCTTGATATATTTTATAATGAACTAACTGAAGAATCTAGGACATACCTAGATGTTGTGCTGATTGTGTTTTCAGGAATAGGACTCCCAAGGAAGTTGAGGAATTAATGGCTAAAATAAGCAAGAATTATGAAGATTGGACTCCTCCTGAACCAGCTATACCTGAGACAATTATATCTGAACCAGCTATTCCTGCACCTATACCAGCATCAAAGAAGAGGGGAGTTATTGAACTAAATGATGAAGTGATGAAGGAAGCCAAGAGATGTCTTAAGGAGAAGGGAATTAAAGCTGCAGATGTCAAGAATTTACATCCTATAGAAGAATTATGTGAGCCAATCTCCCACTCATCCACTATTGAGGTACACTCTCTCCAACATTTTGATGAAGGTGATATCCCTTACTCTAAACCTCCTGATCAATGCTTAGAAGAAATTGATATTTTTATTGTTAAGCAAGATAATTTTAATAAAAAAATACAAAATAATTTAATGGAAAACTCTAGAGCTATTGTTGAGTTGAAGGATATTGTGGAAAGAACCTCTAACGATGTTAAAATGCTTGTTAAAAATTTTCAAATGGTTCAAACTCAAATTGATCAGCTTATTAAAGTACAAAAAGACTTGCTAGTTAATGCTGCTAAAGAAAAACATGCTTATGAAATTAGAACTAGAAGTGGTGCTGCTACCTAGGATCCTCTATATCCCGAGGGGATCCTAAAAGAATTGAGCAGGATTCTCAACAAGCTGAAAATAGTGGTACTACTCCTAAGAAAAGAAAAAAGAAACGTAAAACTACTGTAGAACCCTCTGAACCTGCTAAGATCCTAATAGTATATCTGTCTCTGATGCTGAACTGAAAGTGGTAATGAAGAAAATGATGTTCCTGATAAAGAAAAACTTGAAGAAGAACCTGAAAGGCACACTAAGAATACTAAATACACTAAAGAAGATTTTGTTGCTAAGAAACATGGTAGTGAAAGAGAGCCATGGGTCCAAAAACCTATGCCTTTCCCTAATAAGAAACACAAGTCAAAGAAAGATGAACACTATAATAAGTTTTGTGAATGGATGAAACCTTTATTCTTGCAAATTCCTTTGACTGATGCTATTAAATTGCCTCCTTATTCAAACTATATGAAGGATATTGTCTCTAATAAAAGGAAGATCCCTAATGAAGAAATTTCTACTTTGCTTGCTAATTATTCCTTTAATGGTAAGGTTCCTAAGAAACTTGGAGACCCAGGGATTCCAACCATTCCTTGCTCTATTAAAAATAGTAATGTTAGAACTGCTTTGTGTGATTTGGGAGCAGGAGTTAGTGTTATGCATTTTTCTCTCTATAAGAGACTTCAACTGGAAAAACTAATACCAACTGATATATCTTTACAAATGGCTGATAAATCTACTACTATTCCTTTTGGTATATGTGAGGATGTACCTGTTCAAGTGGCTCATAATTGCTTGATATTAACTGATTTTGTTGTGCTTGAAATGCCTGAAGATTATAATATGTCTATTATTCTTGGGAGACCTTTTCTTAACACTGCAGGAGCTATTATTAATTGTAATCAAGGAAAGATGACTTTTAGTGTTAATGACAAGGAGCATATTGTCTATTTCCCCAAGAAGATTGATAGGACTTATGGTTTAAATTCAATTGAACATGTTGAGGGCATTCAAGTTGGAGAAATATATTGTCCCATACCAAGAGAAAAATACGAAACTATTATGATTGGGACCATTGCTATCAAGGTTGAGGTAACATAATAATTAGTGGAATGCAAAGTTTTGTTTCATATAAAATTGTTTTGGTAACAAGACCTGATCAACCTTGTTAACAAAGGGATTTTAATGAACAAAACAATGTTTTCACCATGATTATCTCCGCTTACTTTTATTTTATCCATTTTAGTTTTTGCTTTCGTTTAGTTTACTTTTTTGTTATTAGTTGCTTGCATGTTAGAGTGCCTTAGAACTTCTGAAGTTTTAGCTTTGTTTTGTCTTTGCATCATTCCAAAAACTTCTTTCTGTCAAAAAATCATTCATCAATACCTGAAAATTTCTCAAAAATAAAGTGTCTCGAAAAATTCTAGAAAATTCATATTAAATTTTTACGTGAAAAAAGGGGCAGAGAAGTGCCTGGAGATTACCAGGGGGCCCACCAGGCAGGCACACCACCTAGTGGCGCGGCCAGCCTAGGGGTGCGCCTGGCCATGGTGTGGGCCACCCCTAGCCCTCCACTCACTCTCTCACTTCCCACTGCTCTGTCTCTCCTGAAAAAACACCAGTTCATTGCTCGAAATTGCGTTCTTGCTGTTCTTGTCCATGATTTTTCGATCTCCTTGCTCAGCCCTTCTTTGCTGCTGAAATTTGGAGCATTTGTTCTCCGGTATGTGACTCCTCCGCTTGTCCAAGTAGATTTGTATTTAGTGGTTTATATCTTGAGTATTTTGCTGCTGTAGGTGACAGGTTATGAGAGCTTGTAAGCTTGTCCAATGCTTAGAGATATTGTTTTGATGCATGTTTAGGCCTCTTACAAGCCCCTATGAGTAGTTCTCTTCATTATGTATTCACTTTGCAAATACTTGTATAATGGATGTTTAAATTTCAGAATAGAAGATGAATGAATACCACCTTAACCAATATGAACTAAGGGTTCCTGAGGTTATGAAGGTTCACCAAGAGGAGGAAGTTTTTCCTTCCATCTATCCATGCCCCGAGTTCATGAGGGCTGCAGGAATTTCCCATGACTTTCATACTTTAGTTGCTAATGCAGGATTGGAGCATTTTGTGGAGGATGAACCTTGTCAATTTGTGAAACTAACTATGTCTGTAGTGCAGGACTTTTGATTTAGTTGCTCTTTGCCTAACCCCATGGTTCACTACAAAATTTACAATATAGCTGTCGACCTTCCTCTTGATGACTTTTGTGCAGCTATTAAGGTACCTCAGTGGGGATCATGTGGAAGGATTAAAGAACGACCTGCACCACTCATGGACTTGTATGCGGAGAGTTGCCAAGGGAGAAGCTTCTCAAAGGAGAGCGGGAAAATCCGTAACATTCATCTCCCGTCTATTCGCTACTTTGCTTACTTTATTGCCAAGTGTGTTCTCGCTAGGAAAACTGCTAATAAGTTATCCTCTTATGATCTAGCATTCATCTCAGCTGCTTTAAAACGAGATAGGACTTATAATTTGGGTGCCTTGATAGCTTTCCGTCTTGCTGCTAACCACAAGAAAGGTGGAATTTGTGGAGGCCTCATCGCCTCTCGTTTATTAGCTTTGCATGGTGTAGTGCCTCATTATCTAGACCTATAGTTTCCCATAGAGAGGCTTAACCTTAATTCCATGATACAGCATAAATTTGTTTCTTCTTGGGCTAATTTGAGTGATTTTTCTTATGAAATAACCTTTCTCAAGGCTGGTTGGAGAAGGAGTAAGTCTGAGCGAGCTGTTCTTTTGCCTGCACCCGTTTTGTTTAACCTTGATACCAGGGTAGGATGGTCACTCACTTAGGAGGAGCTCGATACGTACTTGGGAGAGCTCTCCCAACAAGAGCAGGATACTGGAAGGGAGGTTACAGATGATTCGGTCCAGCCCTCGAATGAGGGGGAGTCTTCATATCAGCAGCCCACCTATGATTGGGGAGCTTCTTCTTCCCAAGGGCCTAACCACGATCATTCTTACAATGATCCGCCTGCTTGGAACCCTTACCCGTGTTGGGATTGATACCCACTTAGGCCAAAAGCCTAAGCTTGGGTGGGGGGGGAGGTACACCGACATCACACTCATCTCCATATCATGTTTAGTCGGCACTTTGTATATCCATGCTTCGCTCTCTTTTTAGTCTTTGTTCTTTATTTGCTTTTGTTTTCTAAAACACAAAAAGACCAAAAATATTTCCGTTGTTTCTCTTTGTTTGCTTCTTCTTATTTTTGCCTTGGTTTGCTTTTTCCTTTTTGCTTTGTTTGAACTATTCAAAAAACCCAAACAGATTTTGCTTTGCTTGTTTTTCCTTTTTGTTCTTGCCTTTAAAAATCAAAAACACAAAAAAATATTTGTTGTTCTTCTTTGGTTTTGTGAAGTTTGTTGCAGGGTTCAGCAGTCCTCAGTGGAATTTGGTTTCATGTTATTATTTAAGCTACACAAGTGAAGGGAAATAATGAGGATTAATGACAACTTGAGGTGTGGTAAGGAGCTGGTAACAAACTCTATTTATTTTCATTTTTGTACATATACTCATCATTGTGGGCATGCTTAGTCTGTTCATGTAGGGTGTATGTTATTTATGGATGCTTAGTAGTTCTTGCTTTCTTATGATTAGCTCCAGCTCGCTAATAGTTTGTAGCATGTCATATGAATGTTTGCTTGCATTGCTCTATTCATAACTTGGTATGACACCGTGGTATCCTCCTCTGAATGTTTCACTTGAATTGACTTGGCACATGCTCATGCATGCATATGACTGATACAATAATCAGTTAAGCCTCGATGAATTATTTTGCCTCAGGGTTCTTGAATCACTTTCATGCCATGATTAGTCCTGTTTTGTCGCAAGCATGATTATGACAGTTATTGCTCTCTTGTTTGTCGCTCCCTTACTATTGCTAGCCTTCACTTACACTGAGTATAAGCTTTACTCGTGTTTCCAACTTCCTAAAACCAATATTGCCAAAAGTGTCCACCATACCTACCTATTATCATCATTTGCTATTCCGTGCTTATTTAGTATGCCTTGTTTTCTTCCGAATAAAATGTTTGCTTGTTATGAGAAAGTTAGTTAGTAAAGCTCTCACGAACTTGATGGCACACTTTACTTTCTTGCACTTAATAATCTTGAACCATTGCGTCCATCTTTTTTGCGTATATGCTTGCGCTTTATAAGTTGAAGTTAGCAGAACCATGTATCATGGGGAACGCTTTCAACATTGCATTGGTACTTTTTACCTCGTTGATATCAAGATTCTTTTGCTTATGGATCCCGGTGGTGTGAAATAAATGGGGAACTTGTAAGATCATGGAGTTTGTATATGTGTTAGAGAAACGCCTGGGCCGCTAGCCTAAGCCATGCCTAATCATGGTGGAAACTTGCAGCATAACCATAATGAGCATTCTATGAAGCATCCTCAATAAAAACCTATGCAAATAGAAAATAAAAAGATCGCTGAGATGCTCATTGTCTGCTTGCCTTGTCATTTTGATTATGGGATAGCTCATGTATCATGTGCAAGGGGTACCCCGTTGGCGGTTCTCTATGATACATATGTACTTACAATGACAAGAGCTTACTTGTGACTGAAGTTGAGTAGCATGAGGTTCGGTACTCGTAAGTAAGGGGCATGAGATTTTAACTTATAACTTGTCAAGCATATCCTCTTAGTTGTGTCACTTTAACCTTAACCATTTAAAGATGCTTATGATAGGGGCAATGAGAGCTCAAAGCTAATGAGTACCATACTTTCAGCATTTGGAAGCCTTTCAAACTTTTTAAAACCTTTTCATTCCCTTGTTGAGTCACCACCTATTCTATGAGCACTTTCTTGAGAGCATAGTTGTCATTCTTAGTGTAATGTGCTTGTCTCAAAACTTGATTAATTGTGTTATGACTTTGATGCTTGTATCTTTGATATCTTTACTTGAACTTCAGAGGTGCCTTGGCGTTTATGTTTGCTCTACAATCAAAGGCAAGCGAGATACCAGTCTATCATACATTTTTATGAGCATTACAATGTTGCTTATGTTTATGTTTCATGCTACTTACTATTTTTCAGTTAGAATCTCTTCATAGCTTGCAATGACTATCTAGTGACCTTATTTGCATACTCCTTATTATGAGTTGCCTAAGTAGTTGATCATATGCTGAGAATATATACATCTTATGAAGCAAATGTGTTCGTGAAAGTTTCTTTTATCGCACTCAGTTTTCAACTAAATTGCTTGAGGACAAGCAATTAGCTAAGATTGGGGGGAGTTGATATGCCCAAAACATATCTACTTTCCCGAACACTTTTGCTACTGTTTTTCCTCTAAACTTGTGTGATTTAGATACAACTAACACGGACTGACGCTGTTTTCAGCAGAATTACCTTGGTGTCTAGTTTTTGTGTAGAAAATCAACTATCAAGAAAAATCCCGAAAAATATGCCAAAAATCCTATTTCACTAGAAGACTCACGAAGCCACAAGACGAGACGGAGTAGGGCCACGAGGGTCCCACACCACCTGGCCGCGTGGGCCAGGCCAGGCCACGCCTGGGGGTGGTGTGGCCGCCTCAGCTGCCCCCTCGGCCTCCCTCTTCGCCTATTAGTTGCCTCTTGACCTAAAAACAAAGGGGGGTTCGACGTTTTTCCAGAAAGAGTTCCGCTGCGCCGCCACCACCAGATTCCGCGATTTGGAACCAGAAACTCCGTTCTGGTACCCTGCCGGGACGGGGAATTGGAGGAGATGATCGCCATCATCATCACCATCGCTTCTCCATCGACCATCCATGTTTCCCCCATCTATGAGTGAGTAATCCCCCGCTGTAGGCTATGGGGATGGTAGGGATTGGATGAGATCGTTCATGTAATGGCATCAGATTGTTAGGGCATGGTGCCTAGTATCTATTATTAGTGCTTTTTGACTTTGTTGCAACTTGTTATGCTTAATGCTTGTCACTAGGGCCCGAGTGCCATGATTTCAGATCTGAACATGTTATTGATTCATTATGATAGTATTGTTTTTGGTCTTACCTGCAAGTTGTATACACATATTGTTGTCCGAAACCAAAGGCCCCAAAGTGACAGAAATCGGGATAACCGGAGGGAATGGCTTTGATGTGAGGATCACATGTGTTCATGGAGTGTTAATGCTTTGCTTCAGTGCTCTATTAAAAAGAGCACCTTAATTGCCAGTAGTTCCCTTGAGGCCTCACTGCAAACGGGCTGGCAGGACAAAAGATGTTGTGCAAGTTCTCATTGCAAGCACGTATGACTATATATGGAATACATACCTATGATTATTTAGTACTTGGATGCTTTATCTTATTTATCTGCAAATGCCCTATGTCTTGATTGACATATGAGTTATCTTGTCCATGCAACACCTGTCCATCCATCCCTATGCCTACCGTGCTTTAATCCTACTATTTACTGCAATTGTTACTATTGTCTTTACTTTTACTACTGCTATTACTTTGCTATTGCTACTACAAAACTGTTGCTACTGATAAACTGTTGTGAGCAAGATTGTTTCCAGGTGCAGCTGAATTGACAACTCAGTTGTTAAGGCTTATAAATATTCTTTGGCTCCCCTTGTGTCGAATCAATAAATTGGGTTTCACTTCCCTCGAAAATACTGTGATACACCCCCTATACTTGTGGGTCATCATATCTCTTCGTTTTCTCTCTCCTCCATTAATACAAGAGCTTCACTTGCCTAGATCTGTCCCCCTACCCACTCAAACCTCTTGATCTTTTGAGGATTGGG
Organism: Avena insularis; assembly: GCA_023614405.1. NCBI lineage: Eukaryota > Viridiplantae > Streptophyta > Magnoliopsida > Poales > Poaceae > Avena > Avena insularis. The sequence continues at coordinate 180,139,887 of CM042686.1, forward strand.
GGAGGTGACCTAGATCTATAGTTCCACCAAAGGAATCGTGATTTCCCCCACTCATCCTTAGTGGATCTTCTTAATCTTGGGTTCTTTGAATCCTAGACGGTGTAGGGAATCCCCGGAGCTATGGCAATTGTTGTGAAGCTTCGTGGTATCGTTGAGGGCCTCCAATTGAGTTGTGGAGTCTCCCCTCAACCTTGTTGTAAAGGTTTTGGTTGGCGCCTTCAAGGTCACCGGTTAGTGGATTGTGAGGCCGCCTTTGTGGTGGTGCTCACTGGAGAAGAAGGTTAGGCCTTTGTGGCGCTCGGGTGACCTTGTGTGGCCCCGACACCTCTCCAACATAGACGTAGCTTCCTTGGAAGTGAACTATGGGAATTACATCTCCGTGTCCCCTTGCCGGTTTATCCGTTCCTCTCATTTACTTCTTGCAATTACCGTCTTGTTTACTTGTTGTATCGTATGCCATATAGGTTGTTCATCTAGTTACATCTCTAGTGAACTTTACTTTGTGCAAAGCCTAGAATTGCAAGAAAAGAATAAAAATTGGTAGTCTCCTATTCACCCCCCTCTAGTCGACCAAAGTTGGACCTTTCAATTAGTATCAGAGCCAAGGCTCTTACTTCGGGCTTAGCCGCCTAAGAGACAATGGCCGACGATGAGGGGAGTGTGGGTGCAACCATCAGGAAGTTAGCCTCCATGGATGACCTCAATCGATTGGAGACATCCATGATGACCAAGTTTGAGGAAATGATGACACTCTTGCAATCCCTCAAGCCTAACCCATGCTAGCCGCTCCTCATGATGCATCCCAAGCCGCCGAGTCCCCTCCCGCTACAGTGTAAGTGGTCGCCCTGGGGTGAATCCCGTGGCCGCCCCAAAACACTTGGGATTGTGCTTTGTAGCTCAAACCACCAAGCCCCCCCAGCGAGAGCACCGAGGGGCTAGGTGACTCCTCCTCCAAGGAGGGAGAGGAGGGAAAGGACTACTCGGCGGTACCACCACCGCCGAAGTACACTCCGGACCCACCTATTCCCATGCCGCATATCATACCTCAAGGAGCACCTCCCATGTTAGATACTTCAAATTTCGCCAATTGGCAATATCTAATGCAATCTCATATTTCCAGCTCTTCTATTGAATTGATGAGGATTGTGGAAGAAGGATTCTCCCCATATGATGCAAAGAAGTTGACCCGGGCCGAGGTCATGGACAAGCAGCTCAATGCCACCATGTTGGGCATGATCCAAAAGGCATTGACCCCCAAGGACTTTGCTCACATTCGCCAATTCTCTACCGCCAAAGAAGCTTGGGATCATCTCACCGAATTGTATGTCAGGAATGCTAGCATTCAAAGCTCCAAGTTTGATGAAGTCAACAATGAGTTTGATGGCTTTGCAATGCAAGATGATGAGACCCCCGAGGACATGTATCGCTGTCTCAAGCTTCTTTGTTGCACTATGAGGGATCTTGGCGCTACCTATGTTAATGAAAAGTTCATGAAGAGGAAGTTTGTTCAAGCCCTCCTTCCCTCTGAAGAGCAAAAACTCAACCCTATCAAGGGGAGAAGCAACTACCACATCATGTCCTCTCAAGATGTGTTGAGTGAAGTTATTGCCATGACTATTGCCAAGAAGAATGTGGAGTTCACTCGTGCTCGTGCCTATGGGTATCAAAGGTGAACCTTGCCTTGAAGGCCCAAGTGGTGGATGTTGATAAAGATGAAGACACTAGTGAGTGGTCTCAAGAGGACATCAAGTATGCCTTCATGAGCACTTGGCTCTCGCATCAAGGGCCTTTTGGAACAAGCCGGGCATGAAGTCAAGGTCAAGGGACAACACAAGATTCAACTCAACCATGAAGGCTCCAAAGGCAAGATCTTGCTACAATTGCAATGACAAGAGTCACTTCGTGGCCCAATGTCCTTTCGAGAATAGAGAGGACAATGGAGGCCATCTCATTCACAAGAGTAAGCCAATACCTCCTCACCCTATGAAAAAGAACTTCCAAAACAAGAACCCTCCAAACAAGGAGAGGGCGATGGTGGTCCATGAAGAGTACTTCTCGAGCATGGATGATGATGATGAGAGTGAAGGTCAAGGTGGAGAGATCATGGGAGTTGTCGCTATTGCTACTTCTTCTACCCCATGAGTGTCTCTCTTCGACTCTCCAAATGAGAACATCACCAACCGCAACCAAAAGTGTCTCGTGGCCAAGGCCACCGAGGTAACACCCTCTTCCAAGTCTCCCTCAAATGAACTCCCTTTGCATGATCTAGATGGTCTAGAGATTAAGAAAGAGATGGTAAGCACATGTGAATCCATGGAGCATCTAGATGATGATACTAGAATGTGCTTTGAAACCCTTGTAAACCAACTTGACCATGCTAGGGAAATGCTAGATGAGAACGAAGAGCTAGTTTACATGCTAAGTAAAAATGAAAGAGAGGACGCCGATGAAATTGCATCTCTATAACAATCTCTTAAAGATGAACATAATATGAGAATAACTCTTAAGGAAAGTGTGGATAAACTTGTAGATGACCATAATGCCGTCATATCACAACTTGTTAAAGAACGAGATCATGCTCTTGCTTCATTGAATGTCCTTAAAAATGAAAAAGTTTGAGTTTGGTGTTAGTCATGAATGACTAAAGGACTTTGAGAAACTCAAGGAGGAACATCATGCCTTGGAGAGTAAATTCTCAAGTATTTTTGAGGCTCATGAGAGACTTCAAACTCAATTGAACAATGGACAATCAAAGTCTTCCGCTATGCCTATTATACATTTGCCTTGTTCTTCTAACCCTTGTTGCAAGCATGTGAATCTTGTTGAAGAAAACAAGGAGTTGAAAGAACAACTTGCAAAAGGGCAAGTTGACAAGAAGGGTATTGGGCACATTCCTAGGCCCAAAAGAAGAAGAAGAACAAGAAAAATAAGAAAAGCAAGAGCTTTTCTCAAGGACCCTCTTATGCTTCTACCTTTGTGCAAAGTGATAACTTTGCCGGGAAGAACAATCCTTCTTACATTCTTTGCAAATCTTTTGATGGTCATGTTTATGCAAAATGCATTGGCACTTCTTACACTCATGATTATCAATGGATTATTTGGGTACTAAAGACCCTCGTGACTAACAAAAGGGGACCCACTGCAAAATGTGTACCTAAAACCAAAGCTTGATTTTCTTGTAGGACTTTGCTTCTGGTGGAGCAAAATGGGTGCTTGATAGTGGAGCTGCAAGCCATATGACCGGAAGAAAGTCTATCATGTCGCAGATTATGCCTAATTTTTCCAATACTATGGTCTCCTACGGCGATAAAACAAGTTCTCAGGTATTAGGTTTTGGTAAGGTGGTAGTAACCCCGGATGTATCCTTGGTTAATGTCATGCTTGTCAAAACCCTTGGTTATAATCTCCTTTCCATTCATGCTTTAGCCATTATGGGTCTTTCGTCTTTATTTAATGAGCATTATGTGGTCCTCATGTGGAGCAAGCCTCTCATGGTGGCTTTCATTGGATACGTAGAGCATGACTTGTATGTGGTGGATTTCTCTGGAAAGCCCTCTACACATGCTATATGTCTCTATGTGAAAGCCGATGTGGGCTGGTTGTGGCATCGCCGCTTCCCATGTAAACATGAAGTCTTTGCAAAGTCTCTACACGGGGGGCCACATCCTTGGACTAAAAGACATTTTCTTTGCCAAAGATCATGTGTGCAGGGCTTGTATTGAAGGAAAGATGCATGACAAGCCTCATAAGATCCTCAATCAAATAACCACCAAGCGGTGCTTGGAACTTCTTCACATGGATCTTTTTGGGCCTCCTTCTCATGATAGTCTTGGAGGGAAGAAGTATTGTTTTGTGATTGTTGATGGCTTCTCAAGATACACATGGGTCTATTTCTTCAAGTTCAAGAGTGAGACTCAAAAAACCATCATCAACTTTGCTAATCAAGTTCACTAGAAAGACAATGCTACAATTATTACCATTCGGAGTGACAATGGGACCGAGTTCAAGAACTACACTTTGGATGAGTTTCTTAGCGATGAGGGGATCAAGCATCAATATTCAACTCCATACACCCCTCAATAAAATGGCGTTGCTGAAAGGAATAATCGTACTTTGATGGATGCATCCCGGACAATGTTGGCCAAATTCAAGCCCCCTACAACTTTTGGGCCGAAGCCATTTCCACCGCTTGTCATGCAACCAATCGCCTCTACCTTCACGAGAAGAAGAACATGAATCCATATGAACTTCTCACCACATGCAAGCCAAATGTGAAGTACTTTCGGGTGTTTGGTTGTAGATGCTTCATTCTCAATAAAGGTGTCCGCTTGTCAAAGTTCGAGGCTCATGCTCAAGAAGGAATCTTCGTTGGTTACTCATGTCAATCTCATGCCTATAGAGTCTACAATAAAGCCACGGGGAGAGTTGAAGAATCTAGCAATGTCGAGTTTGATGAAGATCATGAGTCTCTCATGAGGCAAGATGGTGTTCATGATCCAAGTGATGAAATTCCTCCCCAAGCCATAAGAATAATGGGTGTGGGATTCTTCCACCCCATTGAGGATACCCTTGTGGTCGAAGGAGAAGGACCAAGCTCTACTCAAGTGGAGCCCTCACTCTCACAATACCATCATGCCTCTCAAGGACAACTTATTGCTTCTCAAGGTTCTCCAAGATCTTCACAAGATCATCATGTCCATGACTCTACCTCAAGTTGACCAAGCTCTACCTCACCAAGATTGTGAAACTCCTCAAGACAATGTTGACCAAGGTCAAGTTGAAGAAGGACAAGGCCAATCTAGAGAAGATCAAGGTCAATATAACAAGGAGCAAGGCCAAGCTAATATTTCTCCACCCATTGATGATGACTCTCTTACGGTTGATATTGATGAAGATAGTGATAAAGTTTGTGCATGTACTCAAGGCGGGGACTCGAATCATGCTGATGATCAAGTGGTTGCTCAAGAATCTCGTCTTGAAACCCAAGCCTTCTGTCAAGCATGCCGTCTCGCCAAGCTCATCAAAGATGGCCATATCCTTGATAATGTTTATGGAGATTTCAATAGGGGCTCTACTACTAGGAGACAACTAACCTCGTTTAGTTCACATCATGCTTTTATTTCTCATGTTGAGCCCCAAAAGGTCTTCGAAGCTCTTGAAGATGATGATTGGCTTGATGCTACGAATGAAGAACTTCACAACTTTAAGAGGAACAAGGTGTGGACACTAGTGAAGAGGCCAAGAGATTGTCAAAATGTGATTGGGACAAAGTGGATTTTCAAGAACAAGAGGGATTCCAATGGTATAGTTGTCCACAACAAGTCAAGGTTAGTTGCCCAAGGATACTCTCAAGTTGAGGGCATTGACTATAGTGAAAATTATGCTCCCGTTGCTCGTCTAGAATCCATTCGCATGCTTCTTGCTTATGCTACCCATCATAACTTTAAATTGCAACAAATGGATGTCAAGAATGCTTTTCTTAATTGTCCCTTAAAGGAATTGGTCTATGTAAAGCAACCTCCAGGTTTTGAGGATCCCCTCTTCCCAGACCATGTCTACAAACTCGATAAGGCACTATATGGTCTCAAATAAGCCCCACGTGTGTGGTATGAGTGCCTTAGAGAGATTTTGTTAGACCATGGTTTTGAAGTAGGCCTCATTGATCCCACTCTTTTTACTAAGAAAGCTGGAGGAAACTTGTTCATTTGGCAAATCTATGTTGATGACATTATTTTTGGGTCTACTAACAAAGCTTTTAATGAGGATTTTGCTAAGCTCATGACCGACCGCTTTGAGATGTCTATGATGGGGGAGTTGGAATTCTTTCTTGGTTTTCAAGTCAAGCAATTGAGGAAGGGAACCTTCATCAACCAAGCCAAATATATTCAAGACATGCTCAAGAAGTTCAACCTTGATCAAGTAAATGGAGTCAAAACTCCCATCCCCACAAAGGTTAATCTTGATCTCGATCCCAAGGGTAAGGATGTGGATCAAAAACTTTATCGCTCGATGATTGGTTCTTTGCTTTATCTTTGTGCATCTCGACCGGATATTATGTTGAGTGTGGTTATGTGTGCAAGATTCCAAGCCACACCAAAGGAAAGCCACATGGTGGGGGTCAAGAGAATCTTTCGATATTTGGTTCGTACACCTAACTTTGGGCTCTGGTACCCCAAGGGAGCAAGCTTTAACCTCATTGGATACATGGATTCGGATTGGGCGGGAGAAAAGGTAGAAAGGAAGTCAACCTATGGTACTTGTGAATTTCTTGGAAGATCCTTAGTGTGTTGGTCCTCGAAGAAGCAAAATTGTGTGTCTATGTCCACCGCCGAAGCCGAGTACATCTCCGTCGCGAGTTGTTGTGCTCAATTATTATGGATGAAGAGAACTTTGAAGGATCTTGGACTCTCTTTGAACAAGGTTCCCCTTCTTTGTGACAATGAGAGTGCCATTGCTATTGCTCACAATCCGGTGCAACACAACAAGACCAAGCACATTGAGATTCATCATCATTTCATTCGGGATCATGTTGCAAGAGGAGACATTTCTTTGGAGTATGTTCCTACCAAGGCCAATCTCGCAGATCTATTCACAAAGCCTCTTGATGAAACAAGGTTCCGGGAGTTGAGGCATGAGCTAAATATCATAGATTCGAGCAATGTGGTTTGATTATCTTGCACACCTACTCGGGTCTCAAAGAATATCTTGTTTGGATGTACGCATGGATTTAGGGAGAGTGTAGTTCCTCATATGAACCAACACTCTCCATATTATGCACACATTAATGTATTCATTATCCATGGTCTCTCAAGGAGACAAAATGAGCTTAAATAATGAGTTTTGGTAATGAACCTAAGATATATCTTTGCGGTGTCAAGCCAAATATACTCATATATGGTGTCCTAGGCCACCGACATTGTGTGTTTTTCATTGTGTTCATTCGTGTTGTTTCCCCTTGTTTGGTGTTTTTGCTTGTTTTTGGATCTTCATTTGGTTCTACCCTGTTTTTATTTCTATCCCAAGCCTTTGTTCCTCCCCAAGAACCCCACTCTTTCTTGCACAAGGTCATTTCCTTGTCATTGCACATTTGGGGAAAAAATCTTGGCATCACAGGTAGTTCTGGTCAGCACCGGTACTACCGCCCCAGGCTCAACTTCCCTGGAAGTTCCTTCCGGACCGGTAATACCGCCTTGGCCTACACTACCCGTGTCAGCGGTAGTTCCGGCCCCTGGCCGTTACTACCGGTCGAGTGATCTTCCTATAGGTTGCGGGCTAGGGAGGCCATGGGGTCTTCTTCCCCATTTTCCCCCTGACCCTCTTCTTACAAGAACACACACCCAAGGAAGTTCTCCACGGTGGCACCACCGGCACCACCGATTTCGTCCGCCCCTCTTCAGATCTGCTCCGTGGGAATCTTCCCCACCTTGATATCCCGCCATGGACCCTGGTATTTGCTCCTCTCTCCCTCCGTTCATGGAGATCTAGCCATTCTTCTGCTTGAGTAGGGCATGCCATGTCTAGGGCTCTTCTTTGGCTAGAACTGTTTCGAGAGATCGTGGTAGGCTAGGATTCGTTGGTAGGATAGATTGACCCAATCCATTGGTTGGATTTCATATTTTGGTGCCCCTAGATCCGACGAACTACTTTGTTCGTGCTCGCACTGGTACTACCAGTGGGGCATAACCGATACTTCCGGTGGGCTCCGCACCACTGGTAGTTCCGACGGCTCAGCAAAACTACCATTGCACCCAAGTCTGGACTCCATTACTGTATTCTATCAATCTCTTCTCATTTTTTTCTTTCAACCTTGTGCACTTATCCTCCATTCCCTCTCTACTCTATGCTTTCTTCTCAGGGCAAGGTGGTTCTCGTGGTGGCTCCAAGCGGTCTCGTGCTCCCCCTCGTGGTCCTCCAGAAGTTGCTGAAGATGATCTCAAAGTTGTGCTCCCTCCTAGTCAGACTACCCATCAGAAAGCTATTGTTGAGCGCCGCGCTGCTGCGGCTGAAGGAAAGCGCTCGGTTCTGGCCAGCCAGAAGAGAACCACGTCTAGGCCAGACACCAACAAGAAGAAGATTTTGTCTTGGCCTCAGCTCGCTTATGAGGAGTTTTGTAAGTTGGATCCCTATACTGCTCCCCGTGACCGTCTGTGTCAAGATCCCTTCTTCCACATGAAGCATCAAGAAGAGATCTATCTCGAAGTATATGCTATAAAGAAGAAAAATGTTGTTTCCCCTCAGAAGCACATCAATGTCGCTCACATGGAGAGGAAGCCTAAGTACTTTGGTGAGGCTCTTGACATGTGCAAGAGATTTGGGCTCGTCAAGCTTATGGAGCATTGTCAAGATATTTATGAGAGAGCCATTGCTCAGTTCTACTCTACTCTTTACATTGACACTGATTCCTAGGATAGGACTATGAAGTGGATGACTCTTAACAGGTTACAGTCTGCCAAGTGGTCTGAGTTTGCCAATCTCCTTGGATATCCCATTCTTCAAGGCTCGCGGGCTAATGGGTGGCACTATCACGGGTACAAGGCCCCTGCTCCTGAAGTTTTGGAGCCCTTGTACATTGAGGGCTAGGGTGTCAATGGTAATGTAGCTCATCTTCTCCCAACCTATGATATCATGCACAAAGTTTACCAAAACACCATTGCTCCCAAGGCTGGTAACTTCGATCAGCTTCATGCCTTCTAGATTGATCTCATGTACCAGACTTATCTCCACAGAAAATCTCAAGAACGTCTTGATGTTATGGACTATCTGTTTGAAGAGATTTGGTCTGCCCTGATTGAGAAGAGGTCGTGTCCTTATGCTCCTTACATCCAGACTCTCATTAATGCCAAGTGGCTAGAAGCCACAGGCGCCCCCTTTCCTCAGGATGGCTACACTGTTCATGAGTTAAAGACCCTCGGTGTGATGAAACACGAGAAACCCCATTCTCAAGCTGAGAGAGAAGCTGCTGCATTGAGGGCTGACAGAGACGTGCTGAGGCATCAGGCCATGCTAGTGATGGGGACCGTGCTGAGGCTTCTCTTCCACCCCGACTTGAGAGACAACCATCTCAGGCTAAGAAGCTGCTGAAGAAAGTAAAGAAGACCTTCTGCTTTATTCAGGACCATGAGTATCAATCATATGTTTCTCAGAGGAACATTGTCAAGAGGGAGAAGGCAATCACGAGGAAGCTTGATATTGAGGTATCTCCTGAGTCCAGCTCCATCACCGCTCCCAAGTATTAGTGGGTCAATGCTCATTGTAGGTGGACTGACAGTGATGATGAGCCTAAGGTCACCGGTCCTTATATGCCTACTTGGAACAATGCCTCATGGGACCCCGAGCCTCCTCCTCCGTATGTTGGTGGGTGGGGCGCTTAGTTTGTCTTCTTTGTCCCTTTTTGGCATCTTGATGCCAAAGGGGGAGAAAGTGTTCCTCTACGACTACGGGATTTGCATGGGTTGTGTCACGAGCTCGCTCTTTCTTTGATCTTTTTATGCTCATGCACGCTTTTCTTTCGTTATGTATGCTTGTGGGCCTCCATTATCTATTTGTCTGTGGACCTCGTTTATGTATGCTACTATGTTGGTGAGACTATGTATTGTGGTATCTATGTGATGTTCTAGTGGTTGGTTATTGTGGGCTAAGTTATCTTGCGAGGTATCTTATTTTATCTCGTATTGTCTTATCATATTGGTATTGGTGCAAGGTATTGATGATTGCAAGTGCACAGATCAATTGTACCTAGTTTCGAAGGAAAGATATCGAACCCACAGAGAGCTATTGGTAAAGGTGTTTATGCCCCTAGTTACTATTCACAAGAGAGTACTTGTAAGTTATTTTTAATTCCAAGTAAAGGGTGTGTAAAGAGTGTGTTTGAATAAGTGCTAAAGTAAACAAGAACAAAGTAAATAACAACAGTAAAGTAAAACAAGAGAGTGTCTATGAAGTCTTGTGTAATATGATTGAGGGGTTCTCAAGGAGTGTAGGATTCATCACTAGCATGGAATAATTATGACTGATTAGGATAACATATTCCTTATGTCATGACATGTGTGGAGAGAGCTCCATAATAAGATGTTCACTACAAGGCTCGTAGGAAGCCACTTTGTAGATCCAAGAGTGAGGTCACCTCTAAATAACCACTACGATGTCTGAAAGCAATCACCCATACAAACCACCGCAATTAAGGGTTTCCCTGTGGATATCGTCATTAGCTTAGGGAGTCCTCTTTGATCCTGCATTGACCGTGTAGGTTATGAGCCATAGCCAATCTCTCACGGGGCATTCTGGGTACGCTCTTCCAAGACACGTCCAAAGGATTTCTCCCTCCCTTTAGTACCAAGGGCAAATGATATGCGGTCAACTACACATACCATCTAGAGAGATCAAACACAATTCATAGATCAATGGATATTTGTACACAAGTAATAGATCATCTTTATTTCAATGCATAATAATACTAGGGTTTCACCATCTCTCCCCAAGAACAAGGAAACTACTCACACATGAAGGGGATCAACATCATGGCAATTGTATGGATGCAATATGAAGGTACAATTGAATACAAGTGCAAATCCACAATAGAGATTAGACTACAACAAAGTAAAGAAAGGGGATTGATATGAAGATGATGTTGATGAAGATGGCGATGAAGATCGATGTGTAACCCTTCAAGATGCAAGTGTCCTCTCTCCCTTGAGGGTTATGGTGATGTAGATCTTGTGGGCGGCGGCTATGGAGGCGGTGGAGCGGCAGGACTCCACCCCTATGGCGTATGTGGACTCTGTGTTTTCATCTATGGTTTTCCCCTCTTTAAATAGGCATCTGGAGGTCGGTTTCGTGAACCTACGGAGCTAGGGGCCGAATATGCCCATTGGACCTTCACAAATGTTGTTCCGTTTGACGAAACGAAGCTATCAGAGGGCGGTACAGCCGTACGGTACGGGTGGGCTCTGCCCGTACCAATGGTAGTTATCCCTGCGGTACTCTGTAGTATTTTGGCCGCCATTTCTTCATATGGACTCCGATTGAGGTATTCTTTGGCTCATTGGATTCATATGGACGAGGCATACAACACCATGACCTTGTATAGTCATTTGGAGTTGATGTAAAAACTCACTTCTTCCTCCCCTCAAATGGCTAAGTCTGGTGCCTACAACTCCTCCATATTGAATCTTCTTTGCTTCTTTTATCCATGATTCTCCATAGCACCTACACACAAATCAAAGACAAGAAAAAGGTAATAAAATCCTAATAAAACTACTAGTTGTGCAAACCCCATGTGAAAATGAATGAGAACTAGTAATCATACATAATAGGCATAGTTATAGATAAATGTAGCATGTAATGAGTGATAATATAAATAATTTATATACTTAAATAGCTTCAATTTTGGACTCATAAACTTCCCTAGGCTAGACTATTGCTCGTCTTGAGCAATAAAGTGTCTTATGGACAAGGTCATCATGTTCATGAGGCACGAGTCGATAACATAAATGAGGCAAAAATTGAAACAAAAGTATACTACCAGACGTAGAGGATTAATGCCTTATATCCTTATTTTACCTGCAAGCTCAAAGTAAGAAAGAACATATTCATACAAGGCAACACAAGCTTAGTTATGTCAATCCATAAAAGATCAATTAAAACTTCAATGCTCCATGTCAAAAAGTGAATCTGCTTAAAAAAAACTTGTGATCCTCCTATTGAGCCTTTTAATAAGTTTTGTATCTCCTTACTTTTGTATAATAAGAGCTTCAACGGGAATATGAATTCACTTACGGTTGGCAGTCATATGCGTTCAGCACTTCATCCATTTGTAAAGCTCATCAAAGTTAGAGAGATGTCAAGAATACTATACAAGCTTAGATAAATCAGACAATCAAAGTAGAGTTTAATATAAGTATAAATAACTAGAAATGCAACAATCAATCCAATTATTCTAGTTAAATCTCAGCTTGCCAAGGAAAACTAGGATGTTATAATAGCAAAATTGAGTAAGAGAGTTTCATGTCCCAAGTAGTATAACAATGAAGTGTCTTATTTACACCCACATCAGTAAATCAAGTGTATCAAAAACAATTCTAATCCAATCATTGTATTCCAAGACAAATTCATAAAGTAGTAATGAATCCATGCCAAGGACTTGTTATGTGGATCTTCATTTTCATTTTTTTTCTTCCTTCTTTCAAGGATCATTGAGTGTTTCTTTAAACAATGGCTTGCACAACCTTTGAGAGTACCAATACTTTTGCCCATTATAGTGACATTTATGCCACTCATGTCATCAACTCATAGCCAAAATCAAGGGTTGTACCATAGATCGTTCATAGGCCAGCGGAGTTTTTGGCATCCAAAGGTGTGCATGAGAAACCCTTTTATCTTTTCTCTTTTTTTATGCTAGTACCGCGGTTTGATCCACAAATTTAGCTTTGACATGCATCACAATTACCACTAGACTTGATTTCTATCAAATAACTCCTTTCAAGAGTGACGTCAAGTCTATCAAAACATATATGGGGTTAAGTATCTTCAAAGGTAAACTCTCAAGACAATCACTCATCAAACAAGTCATAAATTTCAGACTTTTTCTTGTTGTACTTGTTTGGTAATATTATTTCCAAGGCAAGACTCGGTTAGCTAAAAGAACTAGAGCAAAAGTTTCCACAACTAATCATCATACCAATAAAAAGCTTTACTCTAACTATTTTGAATTACTCCCACAAGCATGGCATCTTCACAAATCAACCAATCTAAGATAAACAATTCAAACTTCAAAAGTGGGAGACAAAGGTTTTAAGTGTAGAAATTATGGCAATGCATTTTTAGAGAATCACAATGTTCTTCTCAAGCGATAAAGATATTAACAACATGCATCAAGCTCTAACTCAAATCTTATGAATCCCAACAAAAGCAAGTACATCCATTATACAAACATGAAACACAACTTACCTAAGCAAGCATAAAAAAATGGATACGTGATTGCACAAAGAGTTTCATCGAACAAGAACATTGCACAAGACTCTACAAATGCAGAAGTAACTTACCCAAGCTAGAAATTTTGTAAGAACCAAACTTGAATAGATTACCATAAGAAAAGAGAAAATGCAGTTATCAAAAGAGAGTATGAGAAGTGGTTACCTCCCCAAGCTTGAACAAAGAAAGGGTGACACACTTTACCATTGAGGTATGAATAACCTCACTTTTGATGGACATGGACCTTTGGTTCAACCAATACTTCCTTGTTGAAGTGTTGAGTTGAAACAACCAAGTGGCTTGTGCAAGTATTTACACGGTTGACACAAACCATGCACGTCATCACACAAGGTTCAAGTCCCTGCGAAAATAACAAACGAAGTAAAAGCAAATGATTTGGTGTATGAACAGAGTTCGTTCACCCAACCGTGATCATAAAATAAAAGAAACACAAAACACTACAGAGAATTATAGGCTAGGGAGTTTCGAATGTAGGTAAAATAAAATGAAGTATAAAGGAACATGTAGAAGGTAACCCACTGACCTGAGTTTGTTAAAATAAAAAGATTGGAGGGGTTATAACCTTTTTATACTCGTCCTTTCCCTTACTGCGTGATGCTACTCCTTGGTACGGGCGCGTGGTACGGACGGGATCCGCCAGTAGTGCACCTTACCTTTTTTTGAAGGGTTCCGATGAAGTTGGTACGACTGGGTGATATGGGCGGGATGCGCCCGCACGGGTGGTCGTTAAAACTTTAGGTTCCTCTTCGTGTTTCCTTCGCCTGATAACAAGGTCGGTATGGGCGGATGGTACGGACGAGTCCGACTGTACCAGTGCTCATTAAGCCTGCTATCATCTTCCTAGAGAATTTTCTACTTCTTCCGAATTGTCATATGAGCGGTACGGGCGCACGGTACGGACATGTCTGCCCGTACTGCTGCTCGTTAAGCTTGCTGTGAGCTCCAGAACAAGTTTTTTTTCTCCAAAAATTATACTAAGGACCTAAAACATTAGTCTAGAATCTAAACAAAGCAAACATATATTTTTGTTGAGAAGATTTAATCAAGATATACAACACATGATTAGAGCAACAAATAGTTCTACTTGTAGAAAATAGTCCCAAGACAACTCTAATAGGAAATCAAGCATATATACAAGTGCCAATGCAACATGAATGCATCTAAACTCAAGACTCAAAATTAAGAAAGACACCTAAAAACTTCCGGGTTGCCTCTTGGGAAGCGCTTTCTTTAAAACCATATAGCCAGGCTTAGATGCTCCATTAAATCATCCACCTAGATCCTAGGGGATATCAATTCGAGGTGTAATGGTACTTACCTCTATCAAAGAGTTGGAGCATCTCATTGCAGAGTATGGTCGGGGTCATACCCTCTTGCGGTGCATCGGCATCATATAGATGAATAAGTTCTCGCTTCCAAGCGAGTGTGGATTCACCAAGCGTGGTGAACATGCCTCCTTATATAGCTGCAACGAGAGGATTAGAGGTTGATATATAATTATTGAACTTTTACCTTCGTTACCATTATAGGGGAACACTTCATAATATTCTTCCTTTGCAATAGGGAGTAAATCAGGTCCCTACATATTAGCATCGAAAGATTCATTGCAAGGTTCTATTTCTAGTTCATCATTAGTAATGCTCTCCTCATGAGTGTCTAGGCACAAGGCCTTCGCAGATAAATTACAATCAGTTTTAGCATTATAAGAATCATTACTAGAGAGAGAGGCATCATAAACAAATGTAGTATTTGTAATCTGCCAATGTTTGTCAACCTCACCTTTTTGTTGTTCCTCCTCTTTATCTTGTGGTTCCTGCAAATGGTTATCTCTGGGTACTATGGTTTTAGATCATGTCTTACTATCTACCACAAGTGGATTATCACTAAGATGTTCTTGGAAATAAGACTGTAACTGATGAGGGTTTAACTCATCAATGCCCATTGTTATGGACTTGGGTTTTGGAGAAGGAAGGAGCGCTGAAGATCTCGGTACGGCTAGGAAACAAGCACACAGGGACGCAAGGTTTATCCAGGTTCAGGCCTCGTAGAGGACCCTACTCCTGCTTGTCTGCTCTTGATAGATGATGATCCGAAGGATTACAATGTCGCCGAGGGCGGTGTCGCGCAGATTAGATCTGGCGTATGGGAGATCGTAGATCTGTCTATTGTCTATTGCGGTGTCTAGATCTATTGTCTATTGTGGGAGTTGTGATTGAGAGGTCTTAGGTCGTGTCCTCCTCGTTGGACCCTCCTAGCCTTTATTTATGGGGAGGCTAGGTCTCAGGTACCAATACGAGTTGGTTACAAGTTGTATTCAAACTCTAGTATTGAGACTTCCTTGTCTTGTGCGTTTGGGAGTCCGTGTCCATATGGGAATCATACCACTCGAACCATCATAGGCGGCATGGACCTTGGCAATTTGTCGAGTGGGCCTTCCGTCGAGCCGCACCAGGTAGGCTGTAGTCGAGTGCCTATTGGGCATACCTATGTTAGTATCCCCTGAGTGTCCATGTGAATCGTAGATTCGGGTGGAGACTCAGAAGTCTTGATCCCTGCATTAGGATGTCGGAGTCGACAATTGTGTCGAGTGCGAAGCACTTCACCGGGAAGTACATCGAGTCAGTCGAATTTGTAGTAGTTTCATAGGGATGATGGTAAACGTGTCTGGTGCGCTCGATGGATCGAGACCAGTCAATTGCTCTAGGGCAAAAACAACGTCACCTACTCAAACTCGAGTCCCCAGACTCGAATTCGGAAATTGCTGGCGTAATTCGACTCAGGCCGCGGAGGTCTTATAGAGTCGAATCCCAGTGTATAAGTGTGAGCACTCGACACGTCCGTCAAGGCTTATTCATCGTACCTATAGGTACGGATTATTTCTGGTAGAGCGCAGCATATGCGTTGCCAGGCCTTATTCAGGTCTTATCTTCACGCTGTAAGCGTGGCATCCAAATTTTTTGTCATCGCGGAGATGATTCGGGTGGCCCAGGAGACGTAATCTCTTTGTAGAGAAAATATGAGGCGCAGTCGCCATAGCATTCGAGTGTGGATGTTATCGACACATAGTACGATGTGCAAGGAAAAATAATCATAGGGTGCGCGACCAACGCTCCCTATGGGAGTAGCCCCCGAGTGCCTATTCGAGTCGTAGACTCGAGTAGGGACTATAAATATTTTGTGACTGTTGTCGTCTTTTGCTTGTTTTAGTCGAATATGCTTTCAGCGCTCCCTATAAATATTTTGCGACTGCTGTCGTCTTTTGCTTGTTTTAGTCGAATATGCTTTCAGCGCTCCCTATGGGAGTAACCCGAAGCCCACAATTGAATCGTAGATTCGAGTGAAGGGTTTTCATAATGCTTGGATATCTTCACAAATTTCTTCGGTTGCGCGGCCAGCGCTCCCTATGGGAGTAGCCCCCGAGTCCTTAGTCGAATCGTGGATTCGAGTGAGGATTCAGAGCATGTCACTCGAGGATCTTGTATATGCGCGACCAGCGCTCCAGTTTGGAGTAGCTCCCGAGTGTCTGGCGGAGTCGTAGACTCGGGCAGAGACTCGAGACTTATATCTTGAAGTGGTAGTCGAAAATCATGAGAGGAGAAACCACTGACTTGGAAGTGCATGGGGTCAGCGTCTCATGCATAAGGAGCGCCAATTGACGATGAAGTCAGAGTCGACGTAGCGGGGTTATGCGGCGATGCAGATGGAGTCGACGATGCAGATGGACTCAACGCAGTCGCTTCCGTCGGGTGCGTGGCCAACGTCGCGTGTGTGTAGCATCAAGCGATGCAACCATCCGAGGAGGGACTCGACTCGGGTCTTGAGTGTATGACGTAGCCAGTTGTTTTGTTGACTCGTGTTGGAGAACCCGATAGAATAGCTCGACGCAGTCAACATCCTTGTAAGCTGCATAAAATATTAAGAATTGTAAAGTACTTGTATCTTGTAAAGAAATATTTGCCTGCTGACTTGTAAAGTAAGATTCTGGTGCCAATCGAGTCGACACTTTTGCACTGTATGCTAGGCCTTTTCGTTAGCCTGATTACCCTTAGTCTAGTACCTTGCCTTGGCACTCGGAGTTCAAGGATTCGACGGTCAGGCAGAATCAGCTACTCGGGCTGTCGCGTATGAGGTGCTCGAGTGCGTGGAGTCGACGGCATATTAGGTTACTCGAAGAGGGCGCAGTCCCCGAGTGTATCGAGTGCGAGTTAAAAAGAAATCAGCTCTAAGTAGAGAGAAACTTAGCTTTGTTGATAGTTGCCGTGATGAACGAGTCACAAGATGCGATGCGATCGGTGGGTCGCGGGAGTCGAAGATTGTAGCAGCTCGTGGTCGCGAGAGTCGAGGGAGCCCCCGAGTCACCCGATATGAAGACCACAGCCGGTCGTTGAAGTTGAAGACCGCGGCGGGTCGCCGAAGCGGAGGGAGCCCCCGAGTCGCCGGAGCCAATGGCGGTAGTGGATCCCCGTAGTCGAAGACGGAATCGAAGGACGTGGCTGGTCGCCGTAGAGGAGGGATCCCGAGTCGCTAGAGCTGAAGAAAGAAACGAGTCGCATGGCGTAGTCGAAGACCGTGGCGGGTCGTATGGTGGAGTCGAAGGAGCCTTCGAGTGTAGAGTTGATGTGGTCGATGTAGTCGTGACGGCGTCCCTGAGCCGATGCGGCGGACCGGAGTCGACACGGCAACGAGTCGCCGAAGCCGATAGCTGTAGCAGTTTGCCGCAACCGAAGGTCATAGCAGGTCACGACATCCGAAGATGTAGTGGGTCATGACAGTCGTAGACAACGGGGTGGATCCTAAAGACATACCACTTCCCCATGAATTTATCTTGAATCGTGACCTTTTGGCTCAACTTTATCCTAGTTTTGCCGAAGGAGCAACCCCCTTTTTCACCTTAAATTGGTCCAAATACGTAGAATTTCTGACTTTTCACGAAGGACTCGATCCTGTAGAAGGATGTGCGGTGGTAGAAGACCGTAGCGGGTCGCGCGACAGAGTTGGTGCAACCCCGGGTATAGAGACGATGTAGTGGACGGAATCGGCGAGGCAAAAATATACCGCGGTGGCAGTGTTGAAGTTGAGCCACTTAAATCGTGCACAGTCGCCGGCCTACGTGTTGTAATAGCGTGTTTGTTCGATTGACCTGGCCGAGAAAACCTTGCATGTATGATTGGTTGATCTGATTTGTATATATATATTTCTTTGCTTGAGCTGATTCACGTGGAGTTGCACAAGCAAATTTTCCTCGCCTTCACCCTGGATCAATACATTTGTGGATTTTTTTACACGGATGCTTCTTGTTCTTGATTAGATGAAGCCTTTGCTGATTCCCATAATAACAGCAATAGGATCGTACTCCTCCAAATTGTTGCTCTTGCTCCAATTACCTAACCGGTGCACATCCCCTTTTTTATTTGATGTTGAATCATGTCAAGTACGTGTGGCAACGAAGGCACGTAGATTGGATCTTCGAAAGAGCGTGCTTCGCTTCGATCGGGCGCTTAGTGATCATGTAGATCCTTCCACGTATACAATACGTAGGATTTGAGTTGATATTGAGGCAGATGTTGTGCACAGACGGCAATTCCACCGGCCCAATCCAAAGGCTGGTGGAAGATGACGCCAAAGAGGTTGCGAGCCGATGCGATCTGGCCGGCGGCAACGAGGACTCCTGTCGTGATCTTGATTCCAGGCACTGTCTTTAGCAGTGACGAAGTCGCATAGTTGTTCCCCTGCGATCGGCGAGTCGTAGATTGCTAGTGATAGAGCCGTCGAGACCACAACATCAGCGCTCCTAGTTCCCATAGACGGCGCTAATTGACGAGGGTTTAACTCATCAATGCCCATTGTTATGGACTTGGGTTTTGGAGAAGGAAGGAACGCTAGAGATCTCGGTACGGCTAGCAAACAAGCACACAGGGACGCAAGGTTTACCCAGGTTCAGGCCTCGTAGAGGACCCTACTCTTGCTTGTTTGCTCTTGATTGATGATGATCCGAAGGATTACAATGTCGCCGAGGGCGTTGTCACGCAGATTAGATCTGGCGTATGGGAGATCGTAGATCTGTCTATTGTCTATTGCGTTGTCTAGATCTATTGTCTATTGTGGTAGTCGCGATTGAGAGGTCTTAGGTCGTGTCCTCCTCGTTGGACCCTCCTAGCCTTTATATATGGGGAGGCTAGGTCTCAGGTACCAATACGAGTTAGTTACAAGTTGTATTCAAACTCTAGTATCGAGACTTCCTTGTATTGTGCGTTTGGGAGTCCGTGTCCATATGGGCTTCATACCACTCGAACCATCATAGGCGGCATGGACCTTGGCAATTTGTCGAGTGGGCCTTCCGTCGAGCCGCACCAGGTAGGCTGTAGTCAAGTGCCTATTGGGCATACCCATGTCAGTAACTTTGGTAACAAGTTGGGAAGTTGCATAAGAAGCATACTATCACTACTCTTTCTCATAATTAAATCTTTTGAGAGTAGATCATGGACACCTTTATAAACCAAATACTCTAAGACTTTAACTCTAGTGTGAGATATTAGGGATTCTTCAAGAGTAATGGAACATTGAAAACTAAGGTGGCCAACTGCCATACATTTATCACAAATCTCATGATATGAATTACAAAATGATTTTGCACAACCATCTAGAAGGTCATACAAGTTAAACAAACCCATACCAACGGCAGTAGTATCTTCTCTGTGGTGTATATCCTCTTCTTCTTTCTTCCGTGAGTCCTGCAAAAGGTTAGTCTCTTCCGCGGCTATCCGCTTGTGAGAAATCACTAATGCATTATCACAAAAGTTATCAATACAATAAGAGTATATAAGGTATACTATTCCATAGATCTTATCGAGTACTTCATTTTATCTTTTTTATATCACTCATGCGAGCTAGTAACTCACAACAAATGGTAAAAAGTGCTCTCTCATAAACCTGTACATTAGTAGAGAATTCGCAATTCCCATTATAGAGTGCTAATTTGATATCTGAGGTATTATTCTTACATTGATAAATAAAATGATCTTTGGAACCACATCATTCACAAGTAAAATTGTATGAGGTACATAATATGGATGAATATTCTTTCAACCAACTCACCCATTCTTCTAATACCTTTTCCCTCGTCATATAATATTCGAAAGTTCCAACTTTCTTCTCTTCTATTGCGAGCTTCATCTGTTCAAACATACCAATCTCAGAAGACATGATTAGTAGCAAATGTTTTTATAGTTTTTGTTTTATAAATTTTTATGGGTTTTTGGTTTTATAATGTTTTTGTTCTTTTCAAATAAGGAAAAGCAGTACAAAGTAATAAACATAAATAAATTGAAACTCGTTAATAACTTTAGTACAACAACAATAAATTAGCAACTAAAGTCAAAGACCAAAAGCGCTTAGCTCCCCGGCAACGACGCCAAAAAATAGCTTGATGACTGCAAGTGCAAAGATCAATTGTAGCTAGTTTTGAAGTAAAGATATCGAACCCACGGAGAGCTATTGGTAAAGGTCTTTATGCCCTCGTTACTATTCACTAGAAAGTACTTGTAAGTTATCTTTAATTCCAAGTAAAGGGTGTGTAAAGAGTGTGTGAATAAGTGCTAAAGTAAACAAGAATAGAGTAAATAACAAAAGTAAAGTAAAACAAGAGTGTCTATGAAGTATTTTGTAATATGATTGAGGGGTTCTCAAGGAGTGTAGGATTCACCACTAGCATGGAATAATTATGACTGATTAGGATAACATATTCCTTATGTCATGACATGTGTGGAGAGAGCTCCATAATAAGATGTTCACTACAAGGCTCGTAGGAAGCCACTTTGTTGATCCAAGAGTGAGGTCACCTATAAATAACCATTGCGATCTCTGAAAGAAATCACCCATACAAACCATCGCAATTAAGGGTTTTCCTGTGGATATCGTAATTAGTTTAGGGAGTCCCTCTTTAATCCTCCTTTGACCGTGTAGGTTACGATCCAGCGCTAATCTATCACGGGGCATTTCGGGTACGCTTTTCCAAGACATGTACAAAGGATTTCTCCCTCCCTTTAGTCCCAAGGGCAAATGATATGTGGCCGACTACACATACCATCTAAAGAGAGAGATCAAACACAATTCATAGATCAATGGATCTTTGTACACAAGTAATAGATCATCTTTATTTCAATGCATAATAATACTAGGGTTTCACCATCTCTCCCCAAGAACAAGGAAACTACTCATACATGAAGGGGATCAACATCATGGCAATTGTATGGATGCAATATGAAGGTACAATTGAATACAAGTGCAAATCCACAATAGAGATTGGACTACAACAAAGTAAAGAAAGGGGATTGATATGAAGACGGTGTTGATGAAGATGGCGATGAAGATCGATGCGTAGCCCTTCAAGATGCAAGTGTCCTCTCTCCCTCGGGGGCTATGGTGATGTAGATCTTGTGGGCGGCGGCTATGGAGGCAGAGGAGCGACAGGGCTCCGCCCCTATGGTGTATGTGGACTCTGTGTCTTCATCTATGGTTTTCCCCTCTTTAAATAGGCATCTGGAGGTCGGTTTCGTGAACCGACAGAGCTGAGGGCGGAATATGCCCATTGGACCTTCAAAAATATTGTTCTGTTTTATGAAACAAAGTCGTAGGAGGGCGGTATGTCCGTACGGTACGGGCGGGCTCCGCCCATACCAGTGGTCGTTATCCCTGCGGTACTCCGTAGTATTTTGGCCGCCATTTCTTCATACAGACTCCGATTGAGGTATTATTTGGCTCATTGGATTCGTATGGACGTGGGATACAACACCATTACCTTGTATATTCATTTGGAGTTGATGTAAAAACTCACTTCTTCCTCCCCTCAAATGGCTAAGTCTAGTGCCTGCAACTCCTCCATATTGAATCTTCTTTGATCCTTTTATCCATGATTCTCCATAGCACCTACACACAAACCGAAGACAAGAAAAGAGGTAATAAAATCCTAATAAAACTACTAGTTGTGCAAAGCCCATGTGAAAATGAATGAGAACTAGTAATCATATATAATAGGAATAGTTATAGATATATGTAGCATGTAATGAGTGACAATATAACTAATTTATATACTTAAATATGCATCAATTTTGGACTCATTAGGTATGATTCTCAGTCTCATATTCCTTTCCTTGCACCCTTGTTGGTTTGTTTAGAAAGGGGGAGCTCTCTCATGTGTGCATGTTGCATTCCATAAGCAATTTTTCATATATCTTGCACACATCTAAGGGGAGCTACCTCTTTCTTTCATTCATAAGGATTTATCCTGTTGATATCTTTTATGCAAATCTTATGGGATTGTCATCAAACACCAAAAAGGGGGGAGATTGAAAGGATATTGATTTCTCCATGTATTTTGGTGTTGATGACAACTTCAACCGTGGTTTAACCGTGTGCCTAAGTTGCAAGTTTTATCTATGGATGGTTTAGTTGGTGGACTCCTCTCCTGGAGGAGCTTGAAGACGGTGGTTATTATTTGCACTTTCTCTTCCGTTTGTTTTAGGAGACCATACTATTAAGAGGAGGTCCACCTAGGAAGGTTGTGGGAAATCACGCTTTCATGCACAGACCATATCAGCACATCCACAGCCTTCCCATATTTTCAGCGAGAGAGAGAGAGAGAGATCTTTAGAGGTGGTTGAGTTTTTTTTGTCCTAACCGGTAGTACCGGCCAGGCGCCAGTAGTACCGCCAAAAGGGTATTGGGAGCTGATCAAGTGGTACTTCCGGTCCTTGTTCTGGCCCTAATTCCGCTAAACCTCTGGATACTTCTGTATCCAAGTATCATATTTGCCGAAATTAGCGTCGGAACTAGCACGGGTAGTACTGGCCAGAAGTTTTGGTCCATTTGGACTAGAACTTCCGGCCAGCGCTATCTGATAGTTGTGAGATTCGACACATTTTTATGGCTTTTATTGATGGGTTTCTCCCGGATTTGATTGTTTTCTGGCTTTACCTAACGCTAATACTTCGATAGCAAAGAAAACTTGGTTTTTAATGTGTGTTTCAGGTTCTGAATGTCAACAGAAGGTTTTAACTAGAGAAACACAGTATTCTGGAGAAAACAAGCAAGTCTCTCTTTGGAAGCACTCGAGGGGAGCACATAGAGGCTTTAATGAGCAACTATACAGTAGGAATATTTTTCCGGCCATATAGTTCCCGCCGTATAGTTGCCGCCGCCTCTGTCTTGTCAAAAGGGACAACTTCCATGAACGGACCGAGGTTGAAAACACAACACAGCAGCCGCCATACCATCCAGAAGGAAGAAAGAAGAGATCCGGAGAAGAAGGGGAAGTGTTCTTCATCTCGCTCCACGATCTTTGCCCTCCTAGCCAATACACCCCCATAACCACTACTTGTACTAGAGAGAGAGGGATCTCCACATTGCAAGACTTGGGTTTGAGATTGTTTCTTCCCATCTTGAATTGTGTTGGATATTTTTCTATTCTTATTGTGGATCTCTACAGTAATACACAGACGAATTCCCTTTATTTGATTATATTGATGATTCGTTCTTCTCTCATGTGTGAGTAATTACCTTGGGCATGGGAGATGTAGGGGATTGGTGAGATGTGATGTGCCTTCATATATTTTCCATTAGTTTGTGATTGATTCTAATTACTATATTATGTGTGCTTGACTATCTGTGGGATGCCTAATGCTTGTTGTCCAATTAAGGGCCCAGACAACATTATGCTTTGTTCTACATAGATAAGATCTTGTTCGCTAGTGGACTGGCGACCCCCGGGTGACACGGGGATATCAATGGAAAACTAGTAGACTCGAGGATAATGAGGAACCATTGTGCTTATTGCATTAGTCTGATCCAAGGAGCTTAATCACTAAGCGACCTGAAGGGTCTTAATCGTCTAGTGTCTGACCATGGTTTTGGTAACGGGCTATCAGGATTATTGAAGTTGGGATGAAATCTACCAAGAGGAGTTCCGGATAATTATGGGTTGCTCACCTACACATATATTTATAAGATTATAATTGTTACATTTATCATTCGTCCACCTAGCACAGTCACTATCACCATGAACTGAATCTCCCCGCGCTTTCTTTTGCCATCTGCAGGAAACAACAAACAATCAAGTCGTTCTTTACTTTTATGCTTTACATTTCTGAAGTTTACATTTTAGTTCTATTTAAATACATCTCTTTTAGTCAAAACCCCATTCTTATTTCAACACTTGTAGTCAATTCACTCGAAGACCTATGACAACATCGGGTGTGACAGAGACTTCACCCATAAACACTTACCTTTGGGCTCCCTGTGGGATCGATATCTATACTTCGAAACTAGCTACAAATGATGTGTGCACTTGCAGACATCAAGCTATTTTCTGGCACCGTTGTCGGGGAGCTGAGCGCTAAGTGTTTGTCTTTTGACATTTTAGGTGTTGCTACTACAAAATGTTCTCCTTAGGAGACAAAGGGTCTACACGCTCTGGTAGGACTTACCTGCCGGATTATATTGAGTGTGTGCCTACTTAGAGGCGCGAAGAAATTATTGAAAACTTTTAAGATCAAATAAAATTGAAGTTGAAAACCTGAGTGATATTATGGAAATCATGTCTATTTACAGGACAACTCCTATGAAACCTGAGAAAACTCTCAGGGAATACAGTGCTCCAAGTTCTAAATTTCTTAAACAGCCAAT
This sequence comes from Avena insularis, assembly GCA_023614405.1. Taxonomy (NCBI): domain Eukaryota; kingdom Viridiplantae; phylum Streptophyta; class Magnoliopsida; order Poales; family Poaceae; genus Avena; species Avena insularis. Next base: position 180,164,556 of record CM042686.1, read on the forward strand.
AGAGTTCCCTAACCCTGGAGTTAGAGTATATCGATTTGATGGTGGATGGGAAAGACTCTTTGGAATGATCAATAGTATTCCTAATCATGGCTATTCTGAACTAACTATTTGCCATTTATTTTACCATGGTCTTAATACTCAATGTAGAGAGTTGCTTAACTTCTCAGTGGGAGGATCAATAAATACTTTAACTATTAAAGAATGTTTGGAATTGATGTCTACTAGGGCTAAGAATGATTCTTTATATAATCCTAATTTTGGCACTAAGCCAGAAAAAGGGATACTTCGTATAACTCCTGATCTTATGCCTGAAGTACGCAAAACTATGAAACAAAAAGGTATACCTTCTGAACTTGTTAAGGAAAACAAAGTAGATTTGTTACAAGTTTTAACTAAAGAAGATAAACTAGAAAAGTTTTTCAAGAATTAAAACATCGACAAGTAAAATCTCATAATAACTTGCATAAGTATTTCCAAAAACACAAAAAGATTTTGGCGGAACTCACGGAAAATTATGATGAGATTGGCCAAGAAATAAAATAATTTCACAAGTATCTTTGTATGATTGAAACCCAGTGTGAACAGATAGCATCTGGTTATCAAAATTTTCTTCGTGATGATAAAGATATTCATGTTTCTACTAATGTTGTCACAAGAAGGGGTGCAGTTGTTACAGGACCCTTAGGACCACCAGAATATGAAGCTGAAAAAGAGCGAAAGGAAAAGGCCTTGCTCGAAGAAAGTCAAGAAGATGATACATTGGTGGATCCTCAAGATGAAACTAAAACACAATATCAAACCAAGGAGGACCAAAATGATGCACATGATGACCATTATGACTCTGATGCGGAGACGGTTGATCCAAGAGAAGAAAAAGAGATAAGCAAGGAAGATGAAGTTGTTATAGTAGAAAAGAAGAAAAGTGATAAGCAACAACAAAAGAAAGCAACAAAAGGGCCTGATCCCCCACAAAAGGTAAAAGACAAGAGTAAGTGAGGTGAGAAAAAGCTTCCTTATCTAGACCAAAAAAAGAAAGCACCAGACTAGGTAATTTATAATTCTTTTACAAAGGCACTTAGTGACCTTCGTCTGGAAATTCCATTTGCGGATGCAATCAAAATTCCTACCTATTCTAAATTCCTCCGTGATATTATTAGTAGAAAGAAAGAAATAACTGAAACTATTTCCATGATAACTAGTTATCCTGCTAATGGGAAGCTGTTGTATAAGCCTGGAGATCCCGGAATACCAACTGTTTCATGATCAATAGGTAAAACTAATATTCACAATGCCTTGTGTGATCTAGGAGTAGGAGTTAGTGTAATGCCCTACTCCCTCTATAAAAGGTTAGGATTAGGGGAGTATTCTCCTACTACTATCACTTTACAGATGGCTGACAAGTCCACTAAACAACCCGTTGGTATGATTGAGGATGTTCTACTTAGAATAGATAAGCATGTTATTCCCACAGATTTTATTATTCTTGAGATGCCTAAAGATGAAAAATTATCTATAATACTTGGAATACCTTTCCTTAGTACTGCAGGGGCATCAGTTGATTGTGCTGAAGGAAAAATAATCTTCAATGTTTATGATGCTGAAATCATCCGGTATTTTCCAAAGAAGCTAGAAGCAGGAGAAAGATATATTCCACTGGCAAAACGAGTTCATGTGATAAGTGTCTTTGATAAGGGGCAACCCAAGGTAAGAATTCGAGAATAGAGAAGAGTTTGAGTTACTCAACCATTCTTAATAAAATGCTTAATGGGAGTTAACCCATCTCGTCAATAAAGTAGATTAGAGAATAAGAAGTTCATTGCATTCCTACCACTTTTTCATAGACATTCTTGCGGAAGCACGCCCATGAAGATGCAGATGTAAAAAAGTAGTAGAAACATCGATTGAATGAGTTTAGAATAAGAATAAAAATTAAAGTTCGAGTTTTTCATTTACAGAAGCTAATTTTTTCTCCTAATACGCCAATGTTGGTCGACAGTTTCTACTATCAATTTTCTGTCAAAAATAACGTATTTTGCTAAGTTTTAGGATAAGAAGGTATTCTCGAGGAAATAGAATTTTTTTGATGATTACTGATGGTTTAACGACCAACTATACTACAGGAATAAAAAATTCTGGCCGTATAGTTTCGGTCGTATAGATATCTTTGCCATCAACAAATTTTCTCCAAATACACAGAGAGTTTAATGACCAACTATACGGCAGGAATAAAAATTCCGGTATAGCTCTGGTCGTATAGATATCGATGCCTTCATACAAATTTCTCTTAAAGGTACTGAGAGTTTAACGACCAACTATATGATGGGAATAAAAATTCCGGCCATATAGCTCCGGTCGTGTAGATATCGATGCCTCTCTTAGAAATTTATCCCAAAGGTACTGAGAGTTTAACGACCAACTATACGGTGGGAATAAAAATTCCAGCCGTATATTTCCGGTCATATAGATATCGATGCTAGTTTTAGAAATTCATCTCGAGAGACAGACGGTTTAACGACCAACTATACAGCAGGATCATTGTGATCTAGCCGTATAGTTGCGTCTGTATAGCTGTTTTCTACATAAAGAAACCCTAGTTGGCGGTGCCGCCGCAACTATACGGGCGGAACAACATCACCCGCCTATATAGTTCTGGCCGTATAGTTTGGTGCAACCACAAAATCGCACCGGGGAGGCTAGGTCTTCCACCTCTCCTCATTATTTCTCTCATATTCTCTCTCCAAACCTCTCAAAATCCACCTAGAACTCTTGATTCTTCGTGGATTTCGTTTGTTTGAGTGGGGGAATCAACAGATCGGTATGTTTCTCTCCCTATCCATGCTTCATTTTCAGATTTCCATGGTTGAAACTCTCACATTGATCTAGTGGATGAACTCAAGTTTATTTTGTTTTTCCTATTAATTTCTCACGTTATGATTGAATTTTTCCACGTAGAATCGTTCATATATCATGTAGAAACCATATGCCTAAGGTTTTATGGTGAATTTTTTTAGTGCATCACGATGAACAAAATCAGTAACCTCTTTCGTTCGAGCAAGCACCAACAGGGTGAGGGCTCGAGATCGGGGTCCCGAGCCTCACGCAACTCCAAGTTGGACATTGTCTCATCGAGGAGGGTGCTGCCCACATGTTGAGCCGACCACAACTTTCTCACCGCGGCAGGGTTGAAGGAGGATTTTGACCTCATGTGCAACAGGGCGGGGTTGGCAGTACTTGGCTTCGCAAGACACGATACCTATGTCGAGCTTACCCATGAGTTCCTTGCCTCCTTCTACGATGACCATAGGGAGAAAGGTAATATGTGCATGATAAGCTTCACCATGAACCGACAGTACTATGACATAAATTTCAAACAATTTTGCAATGCTTTCAGCTTCCCTCATCATAATGGGGAGCCCACTGTTACTAACCTCTATAGCATCACGAGTGGAGAGACTTGGGAGGTTATTTCTGTTAATGGTGGCATGCAATTTTATCAGAAGAAGATTTCCACCATTCAGAACCCAGACATCCGTTACTATGCTTTGTTCCTCGCCAACACACTACTGGAAAGAGGTGACACAGGGTCCATGGACAATGCGGACATGGCAATGATCACCAAGGCTCTCTTCCCCACTTCACCACAAAGCCCCAGTCCTGCAGCTCTACTCATTCAGCACTTTCGCCTCCAAAGCAACAAGACCAAGGGTGATATTCGCATTGGTGGATTGGTAACCCACCTTGCCTATGCATTAAATATTATACTAACTCTTATGGAACCTGTTGACGGATCCAAACTCGTGGACATCAAGTATTTGACTGCTTGTGGCTTCCTTGGTGTTTACCATGCTAACCGGAGGCTCCGAGCATATCAATTCAGTTATCTTGGTGATGCACAGGGTGAGCAGGTTCAGTTGCCCTGCCCCTAAGCCTTCTTGATTATGGAGAAGAACACTTGGATCTTCACCAAGGACCAAGTGATGGAGATCATGGCCGAGCTCCAGCCCGATGAAGAGGAAGCTGAAGAAGGAGGGCAGCAGGATGAGGAGGAGTAGGAGCAGGAGGAAGAGCAGGGACATAACCCTGCTTGGGAAGGACAGCAGCAAGGGGGAGCTTGGGACCCGTGGCCCAACCAGCCACAGCAGGGGTACAGTTACGTCCCCTATCAGGAGTTCCAGCAGCTCAACCAGCGCATTGGGGACATCGACCACACTCTTTAGGAAGTGAATGAAGATGTGAATACTTTGACTCACAACTTCAGTCACTTCATGACCCACTTCCCTGACTACTACCAGCAGTATCCGCACTAGCCGCCAAATGACGGCAACAACTGAGCCTGGCAATATCCTAAGTGTAACATCCCAGCATTAGAGCTTAGAAATAAGCTGAGATGAGGTGTGTGCATTGCATTCATGCATAGAAAATCTGGATAATTTTTGCGCTTTTCAATAAAACTTGTCAAAGTTATTGAAGCTTCTCTTAAGTTGGTGGAACTGAAGTAGATCATCAAGTTGACTACGATAAGTTTCAATATGACCTTTGCTAAAGCCTTATCTTTGGGTAATATTTTGATCTAAGGGTAGATCAAATGTAATAAAACTAAGTCACAACACACTACTTAATAAGGAGTACTTGATCTTCTAGAGATCATTACATGGTATTCCATACCACAACTCAAGGATGAATACTTAATATTCTAAATATGATATCAAGGTATTATCTACCACAAACCCTGAATACCAAGTCAAGTATATAACTTAAGTAAAAGAAACTCATAATTAAATCTTGAAACACTTGTTTGCCATAGTTATTCGTACCATGAGTATCATGGTAGTTCTTAAACTTTAACTCTTATCACAAATAGAGTAGAAAGGGAAGTCAAGCTAAGACCATCCATCACATACCCTTAGTGTCATGTTAATAGATTACAATCCTATTTAACCAAGTCCTAGTGTCTATTGATCATCATTGTGTGTGATCAATTCTTGACCTAGAACTTATTGACTCTTAGCCTTTGACCTATTGTATTGACCTTCCAAACACCTTAAGTAAATTAATATGAAGGAGAAGCTAGTTATGGTAGAGTGTGCCATCATCAATGGAATGTGATCCTTAGTGGAGATCAAACCATTTGATGTTGGAGGATTTAACTCACTCCTAAGTTAACTAGAAGAAGTATTTAAACCCAAGAGTTTAGATAGTAATTATGGAGCCATTAGAAAGCTGGAAGTATTAGAGTATCCAGTGATAATCTTGTTAAGTGATGACCCACAAGTATAGGGGGTGTATCGCAGTATTTTTGATAAGTAAGAGTGTGGAACCCAACAAGGAGCATAAGGTGTTGGCTAGTGGCTTGGAGCAGGAATTCTCTGTAAATACTTAGCAAACAGATTTTTAGGGGTTTTTGATAATGCAAGTAAATAAAGTACGAGTAAATAAAAGACAATAAGAATAAATGCAGCAAGTGTCCCAATCCTTTATTCAGCAAAGGACAAGCCGGTTGTATTACTTAAGATGACCAAACGCTCTCGAGGACACATGGGAATTTCATCAAGTGCTTTCCCATCATATAGTTGATTAATATTCTTTAGTTTGCTAAGTGTTGTGTGGGTGAACCTATGCTAATGTACCGACCTTCCTAGGACTAATACATACTTGTGATTATACCCCATGCAAGCATCCGCAAGTACAAGAAAGTAATTAAGGTAGAAACCTAACCACAGCTTTAAACTCTAAGACCCTTACGTCCCTTGTGCAATGGTTTCCTAACGGGGGTTCAGGTTGCTGTCACTCCGGCAACCCCTACGATTAGTAGCCAAATACACAATGTATTCCCCTAGGCCCATATAGGTGAAGTGTCATGTAGTCGACATTCACATGACACCACTAGAAGAAGTACACCACAACTTAAATATCAAACTATTGAATCTTTCTCAACACAATTCCACTACTAACAACATGACTTCTCCCATGTCCTCAAGAACTAAATGAACTACTCACAAGACATCTTATGGATCATGATCAGAGATGAAATAATGATGTATACCAATTTGAACATAAACAATAATTCAACGGTTCACTCAATAGCATCAACTACAAGGAGTAATCAACACCGGGAAAGTTTCCCCTAAGAACTATGCAAGATTCAACCCAATTGTTACAGCGGTATGAAGTGGTGATGATGGTGCTGGTGGATATGATGGTGGTGATGATGATGATGATCCCGATGAAGTCCAGTTTGATGGTGGTGTTGATGGCGATGATCTCCCCTCTCCGGGAAGGAATTCCCCCGGTAGAATTCTGTCTGCCGGAGAGATCTTTCTCTCTTGGTGTTTTCCGCCCTGCAGAGGCAGCGGAATCTTTCTGTGGTCGCTCCTCGAGTCTTAGGGTTTTGGGAGGATAATATACGCTAGAGGGGAGAGCCAGGGGTGGACCAGGATGGCCACACCACCTGGTGGCGCGGCCTAGGGTGGCCCGTGCCAAGGGGTGGTGTGGTCCCCCTGTGGCCCATCTCCGCTTCCCCTTCTAGCTTTCTTCGTCTTCTGGAAAAATAGGATTTTCCATGTATTTTCCCGGATTTTCTGATCTTCGCGAATTTTGCCTCCAAACAGCACCTTTTCCATCAGAATCCTGACTACAGCGGTCCATGCTCCAAAAGTCATCAACCATGCAAAAACAGATGAAATAACATAAGTATCATCTCTTAATATGAAATATATCAATGAATAACAGTAAATTATGATATAGAATAGTGATGCAAAATGGACGTATCAACTCCCCCCAAGCTTAGACTTTGCTTGTCCCCAAGCGAAATTGAACTCAATAAACATGACCTCAGGTTTATGGAGTGAAGAGTCGATAAAAGAATACGGACAAGAAGCATCACATTCATCAATACACAAGTCATAATAGAAGACAACTCACTATTATATAACTTAACTTGCAAAAAGTAAAGGAAACACAATAAAGATACATAAAGTAAATAATAATTGGTAATGGCAAACTTAGCTCTTGGTCGAAGGATAGTTGATAATTTGATGGAGTTCACAAATAACTGGTTTTCAAAGATAGCTTTCAAAGTGGTAATCACCAGGATAAGAGCAAAGTGCAAAACAAGGAACACAAGAAACATGATTGAATAAATCATCATATGAATGAATGAAACACAACAACTCAAAATGCTTGCTGAGGTAGAAGGGAATAGGTTTACTGACTCAATTAAAAGATAAAAGAAAGGCCCTTCGCAGAGAGAAGCAGGGATTTCAAGTTTCATAAAGAGCTTCCAAAAATTATGGTACTTATTAGCTTTCAGCTCTCATTGCCCCTATCATAAGCATCTTTAGGTGATTAAGGTTAAAGTGACGCAACTAAGAGGATATGCTTGACAAGTTCTAAGTTGAAATCTCATGCCCCTTACTTACGAGTACCGAACCTCATGCTACTCAACTTCAGTCAAAAGTAAGCTCTTGTCATTATAAATACATATCATAAAGAACCACCAACGGGGTACCCCTTGCACATGAAACAGGAGCTATCCCATAATCAAAATGACAAGGCAAGCAGACAATGAGTATCTCAGCGATCCTTTTATTTGCTATTTGCATAGGTTTTTATTGAGGATGCTTCATAGAGTGCTCATTATGGTTATGCTGCAAGTCTCCACCATGCTTAGGCATGGCTTAGGCTAGCGGCCCAGGTGTTTCTCTAACACACATATAAACTCCATGATCTTACAAGTTCCCCTTTTATTTCACACCGCCGGGATCCATAAGCAAAAGAATCATGATATCAACGGAATATAAGTTCAATGTTGAAAGCATTCCCCATGATACATGGTTCTGCTAACTTCAACTTATAAAGCGCAAGCATATACGCAACAAAGATGGACACAATGGTTCAAGTTTATAAAATGCGAGAAAGTAAAGTGTGCCATCAAGTTCGTGAGAGCTTTAATCACTAATTTTCTCATAACAAGTTTAATTTGGAAGGTAGATAAAAACAAGAATTTACTTGGAATAGCAATAATGCTAGTAGGTAGGTATGGTGGACACAAATGGCATAGGTTTTGGTTTAAGGATTGGATGCACGAGAAGAATTCCCTCTCAGTACAGGTTTTTGGCTAGCAAGGCTGGGTAGCAAGCATACGAGTTGAAGTAAACACACAAACATACAAGTGATAAAAACAAACATGCAATCTTCCTTGGAGTACAAAAGATCTTAACTAGAGAATACTAAGCTTATGAGCAAATCAAGAAAGAAAGATGATGAAATGATATTTCCTTAAGAGTACTTTTATCTTTTTCATTCAACTCTCAAAAATAGTGTTGCTATTGACCGAGCCAGGTTTGCCAAAACCAACTAAATTAACTCAATGATCCCAAAGTGATACCAATACTAAGATCAATCATAAAACCATGAATTGAAAACTAAAATAAGATAAGCAAAAAAGTAAATGAAAGAACTTCTCATTAATATTCCATAACGGCAACTCACACCAAGGGATACATAGATATCTAACGAGAGGGGGGACACTTCCATAATGCAAACCATCCTACATGATAACTTCTCTATTCATGATGTGACTCTACTAAAAAGGTAAAAAGATAGAAGATAGTGATGTGATACCGCGGCACTCCCCCAAGCTTGGAATAAACCAAGGGGATGCCAAAACCTGATGACGAATTACTCCTTCGATGGTGGTGGTGTTCTCTCGATGAGATCTTTGATTAGTTTCCCCAAGTCCTCAATCTCGAAGGTTAGATTACAAATCAACTGTGAGTTTTGCTCAATGCGGCTCATGATCATGTCGGGTTGCGAATTCCAACTCTTGCGATTCTTTCCCCACTCTTCCTCCTTGAAGTCTTCTTTTCCTGCATGGCTAGAACGAGGCAAATCCCAATTGGAGGGTAGTTTCTTCTTGGGCATATTCTGGTATTGATGCTCATGGATAAGAGTATGGAAAGGATTCTTGGTGCGTGGAGGAAGTGACCGTGGAGCCAAACAGTGACGCAGAGGTTTCCCTCCAGTTGACATCCGTGCAGTCCTCCTGACCCTGGCAGATCTTGTCAACACTCCAATGCTTGCAATGGTAGTGCCGGTGTGCGGATGTTGGCTTTGCTTTGCCTCCTCTTCATCTTCACTCTTGATCTCCTCCTCCTGCCCGGGGTCTTGGGGATCTTCCTCCATAGGCTCCTTTCCTTTATCCTTGGCGGACACCATTGTGCTTCTAACTTTCAAGAATAGTTCCTGGCAGAAACAGATCGAAACGAAAACACGACGAGAACACGATATACGAACCTCGGGGGATCCGGGGGATTATATATTACGAAGTTTCACAACAAAAGGAAGGTACTGGGAGAAACCGAGTCGGAGACGAAGGCCAAGGTGGCCACACCACCTGTTGGTGTGGCCAGGGGGGCCCGCGCCAGGGGGTGGTGTGAGCCACCCTTTTTCCATTTCCGTCCCTCTTTCGCTTTGTAGCTTTCCTTATTGGATAAAAATTGCAAAAATATAACTGGATTGTATTTTCGCGGAACTTTTCTTACCAGATTTGTTACCTATTCGAAAACGGACTCTGCAGGTCTCTGAATTTGGCATTTGGTAGATTTTTCCAGAGTCACCACTTGGATAACATCAATATCTTCATCTTCATACACTTATTTCTTGAGTCATGAAACCTTTCACTTCTTATTACACCATTTCCTCCAATAACCTGGAAATTTCTTTCACACGAAACTTCACACAATTCTCATTAGTAACATTAGTGTGAGCGAGGTAATAAACCTTTTAAGTACAATTTCAACTGAAATCCATCAAATCATAAGCTACTATAGCAACTCCTTCCGAAAACCCAAAAAGAATTCAAAAAGGAAATCGTTTAAAGAAGCAAATGCAAGAGTGGCAAAATCTGTCAAAACAGACCAGCAGGTAAAGATCAATTTTTTAGAAAATCTTCTGTTTCTCAAATCAAAAAGTCAAAAACTAACAAAAGTTAAATAATAACCTGGGGCAGAAACACCAAAAATTACAGCTCAATCCGACATACAGAGATCTCTCACGAATTTTTACGGTGAAGCACAAAAATCTATTTCGGGGCAGCAACTTCCCCAAATCTTACTTCTCTCTCATTAGAGGTTGATCTTGACACAAAAAACAAACAAAAAGGATAAGGAGAGGTCATTACCGAATTAATAACTTCCAAGACTCAAATAAACAAAAACGAACTGAAAGCGAAAATATATTGGGTTGTCTCCCAAAAAACTCTTTCTTTATAGCCATTAAGATGGGCATGATAATTTCAATGATGCTCACATAAGAATATGAATTGAAGTGAAAGAGAGCATTAAGAAGCAAAAATACACATGTTTAAGTCTAACCCACTTCCTATGCAAGGGAATTTTGTAAACAAACAAGTTGTTGAAACCAGAAGCTGCAAGCATAGGAAGGCAAAAGAAGTGCAACATAAAAACTTTCAGCATAAAACGAAGAAACTTGATATTATTGAGATGCATAAGAACAGTCTTCCCTCTTTCATAATAACTTTCAGTATCATGCATAAATTTAATGATATAGCTATCACAAGAACCATTGTAGCAATGATCACTTATCCTAACAGAAAACACAGGGACACTAGCTTTCATAACACTACTTTGTGAAACAATATTAGGGATATCCTTACAAAGGATAGTGTGTCCATCTTCTACATATTTAGTGACAAAGTCTTTCACATCTGCTATTATAGGTTCATCATTTTGTTCATCAGGTTTAACAGCTTTACTTGTACTTTCATTACCCATACTAGCTATCATAGAATGTTCCTTTATCTTAACTGGGAAAGGCATTTTCTCAATGTAAGGTTCAGGTAAAGCATGATTAGCAGCATAAACTTTAGTATTTCTTGCAGGAACACACTTAGCAACATCTTTATATGGTTCATGATACTTATTCCACTTCTTTTTAGGAACTTAAATATAGGAAGAAAAAGCCTTAAAATAAGTTGCAATAGCTTGAGAGTCTAAACCATAAGCATTTTTAATATTTTGAAAGTCATCAGTTCCCATAAAAGATTCAATGCATTCATAATCATAATTTATACCTGACTTTCTTCCTTTGTCATTCTCCCATGCTTTAGCATTGTCTTGAATACGGTCCAGAAGATCCCATTTGGCTTCTTCTTCCATGCGAGTGAATGATCCAGCACAAGAAGCATCCAATAAATCCTTATCATGAATAGAAAGCCTTGCATAAAAGTTATTGATAATAATATTGTTGGGGAGTTCATGAATGGGACATTTGAGCATTAGTAACTTCAATCTCCCCCAAGCTTGAGATGTACTCTCTCCATAAAGAGGCTAAAAGTTGTATATTTGATTCCGATCTTTATGAATCTCACTAGGAGGATAAAATTTAGAATAAAAGAGAGGTACTATTTCCTCCCATTCAAGAGCTTGACCATTCTTCAGCAGCTTATACCATTCTTCAGATCTTCCTTTCAGTGATAATGAGAATAAATTCTTCTTAACTTGATGTATAGTAATACCTACACACTTGAACAACCCGCATAATTCGTGTATAAAGAGCAAATGATCACCGGGATGGACAGTTCCATCTCCAACATAATAGTTATCCATAACACGGTCAATAATTCTTGTAGGTATTTTAAAAGTATCATTCTCAGTAGGTGGTGGTTCATCTACTACCTTAGCAGTGGTAGTAGCATTACGAAATAAGAAACTCAGAGAATTATCCATGTTGAAAATAAAACAACTAACAGAAGTAAACAATACTCACGGTAGAAGTTTCCTTTACCAGTTCCACTCTCCAATAGCACTTCACTCCCCGGCAACAGCGCCAGAAAATAGTCTTGATGACCCACAAGTATAGGGGGTGTATCATAGTATTTTCGATAAGTAAGAGTGTCGAACCCAACAAGGAGTAGAAGGTGCTGGCTAGTGGCTTGGAGCAGGAATTCTCTGTAAATACTTAGCAAACGGATTTTTAGGGGTTTTTCATAATGCAAGTAAATAAAGTACGAGTAAATAAAAGACAATAAGAATAAATGCAGCAAGTGGCCCAATCCTTTATTCAGCAAAGGACAAGCCGGTTGTATTACTTAAGATGACCAAACGTTCTCGAGGACACATGGGAATTCTGTCAAGTGCTTTCGCTTCATATAGTTGATTAATCTTCTTCAGTTTGCTAAGTGTTGTGTGGGTGAACCTGTGCTAATGTACCGACCTTCCTAGGACTAATACATACTTGTGACTATACCCCTTGCAAGCATCCGCAAGTATAAGAAAGTAATTAAGGTAGAAACCTAACCACGGATTTAAACTCTAAGACCCTGATGTCCCTTGTGCAATGGTTTCCTAATGGGGGTTCAGGTTTCTATCACTCCGGCAACCCCTATGATTAGTAGCCAAATACACAATGCATTCCCCTAGGCCCATATAGGTGAAGTGTCATGTAGTCGACATTCACATGACACCACTAGAAGAAGTACACCACAACTTAAATATCAAAATATTGAATCTTTCTCAACACAATTCCACTACTAACAACATGACTTCTCCTATGTCCTCAAGAACTAAACGAACTACTCACAAGACATCATATGGATCAACTACAGGGAGTAATCAACACCGAGAAAGTTTCCCCTAAGAACTATGCAAGATTCAACCAAATTGTTACAGCGGTATGAACTGTTGATGATGGTGCTGGTGGACATGATGGTGGTGATGATGATGATGATCCCGATCAAGTCCAGCTTGATGGTGGTGTTGATGGTGATGATCTCCCCTCTCCAGGAAGGAATTCCTCTGGCAGAATTCTGTCTGCCGGAGAGATCTTTCTCTCTCGGTGTTTTCCGCCCCGCAAAGGTGGCGGAATCTTTCTGTGGTCGTTCCTTGAGTCTTAGGGTTTTGGGAGGATAATATATGCCAGAGGGGAAAGCTAGGGGTGGACTAGGGCGGCCACACCACCTGGTGGTGCGGCCTAGGGTGGCCCGCGCCAGGGGGTGGTGTGGGCCCCTTGTGGCCCATCTCCGCTTCCCCTTCTGGCTTTCTTCGTCTTCTGGAAAAATAGGATTTTCCATGTATTTCCCCGGATTTTCTGATCTTTGCGAATTTTGCCTCCAAACAGCACCTTTTCCATCAGAATCTTGACTGCAGCGATCCATGCTCCAAAAGTCATCAACCATGCAAAAACAGATGAAATAACATAAGTATCATCTCTTAATATGAAATATATCAATGAATAACAGTAAATTATGATATAGAATAGTGATGCAAAATGGACGTATCATTATGCCAAGTAGGTATAAACCTAGAGTAAGTTTCCTTAACATGATAAGTCTTATAGAGAGACTAGTACAAGTCTACTACTTAGTGGATAGATGATAGATCTTGATCAGACAATCAGAAACCTAATCTTAGCATGATTAAAGGATGGTGGTCATTATTCTCAAGTCACTTGAGAATAGATGACCAGCTGATGAAGAAGAGTTGTGAGAATACCACATTAGGCAAAACCTTAGTAAGAGGAATCATCTCACTTGATCATGAGAAGTCAAGCTAGAGTATGATGAAGTATATAACAAGAGTATATGGAGTAGTTGGGGCATAGTAGTTCAACCAAGCTAGTACAAGAACAAACTTGTATCATGGGAGTAGTACCATACATACTCTAGAGGATTGATATCCCTGGTTATATATAGTGAGGATTGAAGTCTGGCAACCTTGGTAGTGGTTGCAAGATGGAATTAAGGGAATTAATGGATGGAGTTAGAAGTAGCTACATTGATGGACTCATTAAGGGTAGTTTAGCAATGGAAGTTATATAGATACTAGGAGAAGAATGGAGAATGAGTATTGTTGAAGTGGCATGACCATGCCATCATATGATGATGGATATGGTGGAGCCAGATAACTAGTTCTTTTAGGCAGAAGAGATCTTAGTGAAACATATGAGAATTTAAATAGAGTATATTTAGGAAAGGAATTCTTTAACTGTGGCCCAAGCTTAGTGAAGTGTGAGGATTGGGATCCTTTAGAAAACCTTAACCAATAGTATATCAAGCCATGACAAAACCTATGTCTATCTCTTTGTTTAAAACCCTAGAATTAAGTTAGCAGTGGAACCAATTCCTAATTTTAAGCAGCCCTTGGAAAGGTATCTCCTAGTCAAATAAAGCTTCCAAGAGATAATTAGGGAACCAAATGAGTGTTTATGGATGGAAGCATTGTCCACCTTATTGGCTTAAACCTTAATAGAAACCTAGACCCATGAACCATCAAGATCACATTAGGAAAGTAATCTACATAGCTCACTCTAAGTTGAGATATTACCATGGTCAAAAAACATGATGGCAATATCTTAGTCTTAATACTCATCCATATCCATAATTGAATATGAGTTATTAAATCCTCTCAGAACCCATAATACCTATATTTTGATTAAGTATTGGCATTTATCCACCAATGATTGTTATTGATTCATAATGATCTAACCAAGATTGTTTTGTGGTAATTCTAAACATTACAAATCAAGTAGAATCAGAATTGGTGAAATCACCAAGTTTGGGGGATCATAAAACTCAAATCATCATATTATAAACCACAAGGTTTAATACCTTATAATGGAAATATATAGTTCCTTTATGAGGTGAATATGAATAAGATTCTATATACAACATTAAATCATTAACCATCTTAAACCATCACCATTACATTCTGTTAGTGGAGGTGTAAGTCATTTTAAAAGATCTTATTATAAAGAGTAAATCTCTAAAATCCTAATTCCTATTTATATTTTCTAATAAAAATTATCCTTTATATAATCATGATTAGTGTAAATACTAAAAAGAGAAGTCCAAGGATACAAATATATACAAGTGTTCAGTACATATTCACAAGGTATTACAACTTAAATTTAAACTTTAAATAGATACAGAAATATAAAACAGAATAAAGAAAAGAATAAGAAACAGAAAAATATCTAGAATAAACCAAACCTGGGTCGAGGCCCAATTTCCTCATTCCTATCTAACGCCCATAAGCAGCAGCAATAGCCCATCCAGCAAACTTTGCTGTAGCCCACACCAGCCCAACAGCAACAGCCCAACTTTCCTCTCTCTCTCTCTCTCTCGCCGACAGGTGGGGCAGCAGATGGACTGCGGGTTGAGATTGAAAATGCGCATGGGGGTTTTCTGCAAAAAGCGTGTCGTCGTCTTCCTCGCCTACTAGAGCAGCTGCGTGTCTACGCAGCCGTCGTCGATCCTCCACCGTGCTATGATGCGCGCCGCCACTTCTGGAGGAGGGGATAAGAATGCCCGCACTCTCATCTATCCTCCCATACCCATATCACTCTCTCTCGCACCCTCTCGAGGAAATCCCCTTTTCTCACCAAAGTCCTAGCCATCAGTGGTCGTCATACTCGCCATTAGAGACCGCCCCAGAGCCAGCCATGGATGCTACAAGCTCCGCCATGGTGTGCTTCATCTCCACTGTGAAGGAATCGAGCCAGGAGACCGTAATCACGCGCATCGACCCGATCTTCCTGAAGTCCGGTCGTCGTCGATTCCCACCGCTGTAGTGCTCCTCCGACCCTGCCATCACGCCCATCAGACTCCTGGTGAGATACCGGTGCTCATGCACCTCTTCGATTCGTCCCTAACCCTCTTTATCATCTTCTCCATAGAAGCCTCCACTCACCGTTGTCGGAGCTCGTCGGAGCTAAGGCTTTGGTGACCATTTCCGAGCGGCACGACCACCGTTGTCTACCGTGTCTACCGTGTCTAGCGCCCCTAACCCTGCAAGCGTGTGTGCCTCCTATCGCTGGCCTCGAGCACCACCTGGGGAAAGCTCCATCTCTAATGTCAGTGTGACATCACGCTGATGTCATCGGCTCGGCAGCGCGGGGGTCAAGCCTAGTCAAATTTGCCACATGGGCATATGACGTGGTTGCTGACCCACCAATCAGTACCTAGGTCTAAGTGTCTGCCCGTGTGTAAAAAGTAATTCCTTTTTTAGTAACGAGTTAAAATCATATAAATTCAAATATATATAATTTCCAAAAATCGAATAAAATGATTAAACCTTGTTAAATCAATATTGTTGGTTTTATACTTCAGAAAAATATAAATTATATATCAAAATGTTTAGAAAAATAAATTCTATAATCTAAACCTATTATCATAATTTTTTTTACAACTTAAATAAGATAATAATTATTATTAGTAAATAACCTACTAGGGATAAATCTTAAATAAATATATTCTATTATTTAAAATTCATAAAAATAAGTATAATATATCAAAATTCTTATAAAAACAAAATATACATTTATAACCTTATTTTGTACATTTTTGTGATAATTAACTAAGTATTTATTATTTATTTAGTATTTATAAAGAGATAAATTTATAAAAATCATATCTTATTATTTAAAAATCAAAAAAATATTTATAATATACCAAAATGATCACAAAAATAATATCTACATGTTAAAAATATAATAATCCACTTATAAATTAAATAAATATTTAGTACTCCAATAAACTTGAATTATACTTATTTCCTTAATTGATAATTCATATAAGGATTAATAAAAATTGCGAATATTTCTAATATTATCCATTAGAGGTCCCATAATAATGGTAATCTTAAGTAATGCTACTATAAAGTCAAAATAGTCTAAAGCATCCTAAATACAATATTTGTTAAACTATTATTCACAAATAAGTGTGTATTATTTTCCAAAAAGATTCTTATGAAATATAAAATCCTCGAGAATGATATTTTTATTTTACTTAATAAAACCTTTTACCATCACTTCCACCACAAGTTTATAAATATATTAAAAATCCAAGGTTAATTCATAAGTAGTTAAATAATATTGTTTCCTTGATAACAAATCATAACCACTCATTTATAAGGAGACAAATGATTCTATTCAATCATAAAGTTAAGAAACTACTACTCAACTAAAAGTAATACTACTCTTAAGTAACCTTAAAGAAACATTATGAAGTGAACCAAATTATAATACCATATAATGACCAAGATAGATAAGTCTCAACTACTAGTGTAGTCCTTATTCAAATGAAGTAATTCTTTCTTCTTTGAGAATTATAACTAGCAAGAAAGCCTAAGAGTGTTAACTTATAATTTAAATGCTTTTGTTTAGTTAAATATGATTTTATTTAAAAGATATTCTTTTAATAAACATTACAAGTAATCCTTAAGCATTTCTATAAAGGCTCTAATTGATTAATAATCTGGCTTAAGAAATCTTTTAGTTACCATGCCCATTTGAGTGCTTTACTATTGTATGCTACTTGTTGTATCTACATATCGTTTCACACACTCTCATTAGCCTTAATAAGAAGCACAAGTGTGAAACTGAAGGAGATATGCCCTAGAGGCAAATAATAAATAGGTTTTTATTGTCATATCTCAATTAGTTTATAATAGTTTCATATTGTGCTAGAACTGTGCCAAGTAGAAACATTGGTACATGTGTGGTATGAAACAACCAAGTCCCTAGTAGCCTCTATTCATACTAGTTCGTTGGTCACGAAGATGATCTGGGTTTCAAGATCATGGGCATTTATGCCGACTGACAACAAGATCATATCATTGGAGAATGATGTGATTGGACATTCCTCGAAGGATTGCAACACGATCAAGTCATATAGTTCATTGTTGCAACAGCTATACCTAGACTCCTTCTCCTTAGACCGTGAGCTCATATTACTCACTGTTTCCCTAGGCTGCTTAGACTGCATCAACCGGCATCTGGTAATACGGTGGCCATAAAGGTGTATGTTGGGTATTCCGAAGGAACAGTAGATGACATGTGAATGCAAGACCGGGATTTGTTCACCCACATGATGGGTAAAGATACATACGGCCGACTTGGTGAGATTACATC
The DNA here is from genome assembly GCA_023614405.1 of Avena insularis. NCBI lineage: Eukaryota > Viridiplantae > Streptophyta > Magnoliopsida > Poales > Poaceae > Avena > Avena insularis. Next base: position 180,182,484 of record CM042686.1, read on the forward strand.
TATAAATGTTGCAACATGTGACTAGGTCACGGGGATGTAATATCACGGTAACAAGAAAACAGAACTTGTTGTGAACGAGATTGAACAAAGGTATGGGATACCAATGATCGTATCTCGGACAAGTTGTATCGAGAAACAAAAGGAAGAGGATGCTACATTTAGACGGTTCAAACGACATTGTCATCAGGAATGCATAGGGGTCACATGGACATCCCTAGTCCCTCTGTTGATCATTGATACAGATCATGTCTAGAGCATTCTCGAGCCATGAGAGGATACACTTAAGGGTACGATGAGAGCGATCATTCGTAAGACGGAATCACAGTGGAGAAAGAGAGAAAGCCGGAATCGTTCCGCAGAGAGATCCGAAGTTGTTCGGAGAAAGAATAAAGGACCGGAATCATTCCGGGAAAGATCCGAAGTCGTTCGAAGGAAATCGAAAGGGAACCGAAAGGTGTTTCAGGTTGAATCAGGTTTTGTAATATGTATTTACATATTAATTTGTGTAATTAATATTAAATATAATATTAAAATCTAATTTGAAGGGTTATTCTACTAATAGGCCAAACTTCCTAGTGAATAAAGGCCCATGAGGGAAAACCGGAGGAGGGAAGGGCCAAGGGCCAAAGGGCCAAGGCCCAGGCGCCTCAAGGGGGCCCACCCGGCCAACCTAGGGATGTGCGTGGGGTGGGGCCCACCCCTGGCCAGCAGCCCATGAGGCCCATGCGCCTCCCCCCTCTCCCTTGATTAGTCCCACATGGGAAACCCAAAGGGGAGGGCACACCCCCTCCCCCTATATAAAGGGGTTCCCATGGGTGGGATTGAACACACAATTTGAGAAGTCCTTTGGTTGACTTTCTCCCTCCCTCTCTCTATACCTCCTGACCATGGCCCCAAGTCTGGGCTGTGCGATCAAGGCACACCTGCATGACGCTGCTTCAGGATTCCTAGCCGGATATCAACATCCGCACTCCCAGCGGGATCGGGGAGCCAGAGGTCACATCGTGCACCGGATGTGTACGAAGACACGAGGCGTGATGACCCACAAGTATAGGGGTGTATCGCAGTATTTTCGAGGGAAGTGAAACTCAATTTATTGATTCGACACAAGGGGAGCCAAAGAATATTTATCAGCCTTAACAACTGAGTTGTCAATTCAGCTGCACCTAGAAACAATCTTGCTCATAGCTGTTTATCAGTAGCAACAGTTTTGTAGTAGGAATAGTAAAGTAAAAGCAGTAGTAAAGCAAAGATAGTAGTAACAAAAGCAGTAAACCGTGGGATTCGAGTGCGGTAGGCATAGGGATGGATGGACGGGCATTGCATGGACAAGACAATTCACATAGCAATCAGAACATAGGGCAATTGCAGATAAATAAGATAAAGCATCCAAGTACTAGACAATCCTAGGCATGTGTTCCATATATAGTCATACGTGCTCGCAATGAGAACTTGCACAACATCTTTTGTCCTGCCAGCCCGTTTGCAGCGGGGCCTCTAGGGAACTACTGGCAATTAAGGTGCTCCTTTTAATAGAGCACCGGAGCAAAGCATTAACACTCCGTGAACACATGTGGTCCTCACATCAAAGCCTTTCCCTTCCGGTTATCCTGATTTCTGTCACTTCGGGGCCATAGGTTCCGGACAACAACGTGTGTACACAACTTGCAGATAAGACCCAAAACAATACTATCATAATGAATCAATAATAAGTTCAGATCTGAAATCATGGCACTCGGGCCCTAGTGACAAGCATTAAGCACAACAAGTCGCAACAAAGTCATAAAGCACTAATAAAAGATACTAGGCACCATGCCCTAACAATTTGATGCCATTACATGAACGATCTCATCCAATCCCTACCATCCCCATAGCCTATAGCGGGGGATTACTCACTCATAGATGGGGGAAACATGGATGGTCGATGGAGAAGTGATGGTGATGATGATGGCGATGTTCTCCTCCACTTCCCTGTCCCGGCAGGGTGCCAGAACGGAGTTTCTGGTGCTGTTTTGTGGAATCTGGTGGTGGCGGCGGAGCGGAACTCCTTCTGGAAAAATGTCGACCCCCCCGAAGTTTTTAGGTCAGAAGGCTCCTTATAGGCGAAGAGAGAGGCCGAATGGGTGCCTGGGGGGCCCACACCACCCCTTGGCGCGGCTTGGCCTAGCCCGTGCCAGCAGGTGGTGTGGCCACCCCCTGGCTCTTCTCCGTCTCGTATTCTGGCTCCTGGAGTCTTCGGGTGAAATAGGATTTTTGGCATATTTTCCCGGATTTTTCCTAATAGTTGATTTTCTGCATAAAAAGTAGACACCAAGGCAATTCTGCTGAAAACAGCGTCAGTTCGCATTAGTTGCATCCAAATCACACAAGTATAGAGGAGAAACAATAGCAAAAGTGTTCGGAAAAGTAGATACGTTTTGGACGTATCAAGGCGCAACACTTTGGGTGCTTGAATGTCATGAGCCGGAGTTGTTGCACGATGAAGATGATAAATATCAAGAAGGAGCAAGGGGTGACCTGCGAGGAGCTTCGCGACCTTGAGGTCGGCTACGAGTACGACTACTTCAACCACGTTCCCCGCGGAACATTAACCGCATACGGTCTACAAGGGTATGTATTCTCTACGCATCGGCCGTTACCGCATTACTACATAGATAGATCCTAGGCAGTTTCTGGGGTTACATCATAGGAAATTTTTTGTTTTCCACACCGATCCCCTACAGTGGTATTAGAGCCGATCTATGCGTAGGAGTGTTGTACGGCCAGTACGCACAAGTTTTGTGCGGACATTGATCCCTTAGTTGTTACCCTCTAACGTGTACTTGCTTATATCGCGGTATTGTTTGATGAAGCGGTCCGGACCGACCTTACGCGTATTCGTACATAAGACTGGTTCCACGCTCAACATACGTCTTGTACCGTATAAGTGGCTGTAACACCCCGTCCACTCCTGGGCCCGAGGGGTGTCACTCCTGGCAGCTTAATAGGATATCTAGACTGGCCCCACAGACCAACACTAGTCTTTTCTGCGCACTTTGTCCTCACTCGTACGCACCCGGTTACCCACTTACCGGTCGGTCACCCATCCTAGAATTACTCTAGGCCAAGCACGCTTAATCTTAGAGTTCTTTTCGAATGAGATTCCGGAAAAGAAGTTGCAACTTGTTGGTATAAGTATTCTATCAATCCTATTAAGCCATGTGCCCGGTCTCACATACACCCACCCTTTAGAAGATCGATGCCCTCATCGATCAAGCACACCCTAGGAATGTTCCCTCTTGGCACGCGTCGGTGCGTCCAGTGCTGGCACATGTGCCATGCCGTGTCCACTCCGGGCCACATGCGCCATGATCCACATGTCCCGCCACTGACCCGCACACACCCGTGTAATAGCAAGGGTCGGCTCTGATACCACTTGTAACACCCCGTCCACTCCTGGGCCCGGGGGTGTCACTCCTGGCAGCTTAATAGGATATCTAGACGGGCCCCACAGACCAACACTAGTCTTTTCTGCGCACTTTGTCCTCACTCGTACGCACCCGGTTACCCACTTCCCGGTCGGTCACCCATCCTAGAATTGCTCTAGGCCAAGCACGCTTAACCTTAGAGTTATTTTTGAATGAGCTTCCGAAAAAGAAGTTGCAACTTGTTGGTATAAGTATTCTATCAATCCTATTAAGCCATGTGCCTGGTCTCACAGTGGCTAGCGGGTGTCTGTCTCTCATTCGATAGTTGATATAGCATTTACAACGGAGGGCCCCGAAAGGGGTGTAATAGAGACAACTGTTGGATCCATGTTGTGGTTGGAAAGTTCATAGATTAGAACCAGTTCTATTGCGAAAGCCCTAACAACCACGTAAAACTTGCAATAGATAAAGTAGAGGCATCTAACTTTATTTTGCAGGGGGCATGTGATTATGATATGGCGTTGGTCGTTACAAAGGTAAAGTAGTTTACTTTTCTGTTACTAAGTAGTATAGTAATAATCATCGTTCCGATGGACGATCTGGTGGAGGCGTCATGGACTTGGCGTCAAACCAAGGGCAACATGGAGATCATGCCGGAGTGGTCGATGGAGATCAAGGCGCAAGAAAGACCATATCATATCACATTATACATGTGATGTTGATACCTGTTTTACATCTTATTGTGTGCTAGTATTTAGATACTCAACGGTAGCAAATAAGATTATCTCTATTTAATTCCAATGTTCCGTGTTCCCCTTGTGTGTGCACCACCAAGAAAGTTCTTCGGTATGAGGCCGGCCGTGATGACCGGGGGTCAAACATATCTACGTTCGCATATAGTGGGTGTAAGCCATGTTGCACAGCGAATACACACAAGTTAGATTTGGTGAGCCTAGCATGTACAGACATGACCTCGGAACACAAGAGATCGAAAGATCGAGCATGAGTCACATGGATGATGTGATTGGCATTAGTGAATGTCTACCTTTGATACTGCACTGATGGCCGTGATGATCGGGGGAGGTGTAGAGGATAGGAATCATGCGATCACTAAAATCGTCCAAGGAATGACAATTTTAGTGGAGACCAATTATAAATTGATCTCTTATTATAAACTTGGTCTAGATGTCTGTTTGCAAATATCTTAGTAGATCTTAGCCTATCCCATTGAGGTCCTTTGTGACCATGGGAATATATTGCTTAATGTGAAACTTAGCCGAAGGGTCCAACTTCATAGATTAATACCCACGCCTGAGGGATATCCTTGTAAAAGGTGATCTTCTCTTCTTGATACAGTAACCATTAGGATATAGTTCGATGACTCCGAAATGTTTGTGTTTTCTCCATAATCATCCAATAAGACATTCTCCATTCGATGGAGAGTTGGGATACATTTTGTATTCTACAGAATAAGGCACATAGAGTATGAGCCGTTGGATGGGTTTTCCTCCATCATGGATGAAAAGAGATTGTTTGGAAATACACTTAGCAATCTTGCATTAGAGTTAAGAACTCTTGGAAGGGCTTGATTGCAAAAGGATATCATGGATGAAAAGGTATATGTTAGATATACAAAATTATAAATGTGATTCTTGCAAAACTCGTTGCAGTTTGCAAAGTATTTGATACTTGTCCCGTTTTGTGAAAATAGGATGATCTGCTTGAGAATTGCTGGATTTGAGGCAATGTGACTTGATGATGGCAAGCAAAATAGTTTATGGCCGACATCACATCTTCCCTCAAAGTTTATCATTTAGATAGTGGACTTGAATATAGATTTGTAATCCTAGTTTGTGTGTCTTGCTTTAGGCGAGACGATTGTTCATATGAACTAGTTACAATCCAGTTTGTACTATTCTTATGAACAATACCTTATGGTCACATTGCGACTACAAACAAGTTATTCTCATCACTATGATAATGATAATAGTTTAAACATTTATAAAGGATTAGAATGCTAAAAGATATCCAAAGCTTAAAAATGAAAAGACACTACAGTTTAAGTCATTTTGGTTATTGCATGTTCTTTATGAAAGATCGGGGTCCTAGATGCTTAATCTAGAGACTTTGCAAAACCATGCCTCTCAGGCAGAATAACTAAAACTCCGCATTCTAGTAAAACGGTGATATGCAAAGAAATGTTGAATCTTATACATAGTGATGTATCATATTTTCAACAAGTAGTGGAAATCATTTATTGTGGACTTAAGTGAATAAGTGTATTTACTTAATGAAACATGAAGTTTGAAATGATTTGAATCATTCAAATGAGTTCACAACAAAGAAGATATTGAAATTAACAAGAATACGAAGTCTCTTCGATTTGATCCACATGACTAAAGTATTCAAGTTAAGTTTAGCATAAAAGGGACTTGTGAAAGATGTTTCACAAATTATGATAATTGGATGAATTCAAACTATGTTGAAATGTCTAAACATCATAATCATTATGTATTAGATACATATGGTATAATATTATCTTTTATCGGGGTTATAGTTGTCGTTTAGAGTTAAAGATCAAAATAAGCAAACACTCATTTGAAATACAAAGGAACATCTAAAGATTCGTGGAAACAACACCATCAGTGTTATGGCAAGTTCGAGTTTCTGGAGATTTCGATAAGTCGAAGTCATGGCGAAACAAGTCTTCGTAGAGCATTCTTAGGAAGCTATGAATGCATCTTCCACAAAAGGGGGCAAACCAGTTGTTGTCCAAAGTTGACGTGTCTTGACGAAGATACAAGTGGAAGAAAGTAAAAGATCAAAACAAGGTATTTGACCTTACCTCCGAATTGTTGAGTGGCGCAGCGGAATTTGTTTTGTGAAACCAAACTCTACAAATAGAGGAGAAACCAATGATAATGATCATAAAGTTTTAGCGAATACTTTTACTAAAAGAAAGTAGGATTCAACTATATATATTCTACAAGTTTGTGGAATTATATTGTTGATTCACTTGTCATGTTTTGAACAAGACATACCTACAAATTACAAAGAAGTGTGATGGACCTAAGTGCGAGAAGTGACTAGGAGTCATAAAATCCTATATTAAGTTACATTTAAGATTGCAAAGTAACATGTTACTTGATCGTATTAAAGTAAAGAAGTTTACTTAATACTTCTGAATGACTGTAAAGTCATAAGAAGGAAATGAAACTTAATGAATGACAAAAAGCTCGATTTGTCACAAGTTTGGACAAATTCAAGGAATTGACTACAACAGTAGTGATGCTTAAGTCTTTTGGATTTACACTAGAAATATATGGATATTGAAGTCTCGTAATTGGAATTCTCAAATTGATAATGATCAAAGAATTTTGGAATGTCCAAAATTATCGAGAGGACCTAGACTTGAGTCGGGGAAAATCATCTTGGCTAATTCATAATATGTAGCTGTCATATTTTGAGTGGGGGCTAAGTGAAATCCTTGGTTCTCAAACATGAATGTCATATTTGAGTGGGGGTTGAGTGAAATCCCTGGATCTCAAACATGAATGTCATATTTGAGTGGGAGCGTGAAATCATTCTAGGATATGTGGACGACATATGTGAATGATGTGATTGGTGTTAATACTATTTAAGTTAGATAAATTAGGATGAAGTTGAAGCTATTAAACAATAAAATCTATCAAGATAGATTGGTGAGTTTAATAAACACTGAATGTCAAATGCTTCCTGGACTTGATTCTGAAAGATGTTCAGAAAGTCCTAAGCAAGATTCTGAAGTAGCTCAGAATAGAACAAGGTAAGAAAGAAGTTCTTACTGTATGAAGCATTGTGTATTGCAACTATGGTTGAAAGAAAGAGATGCGTTGCATCTCCTATGCCTCAGTCATAGGTTCTTCCATATAACCATGTTGTATACTCGACATAATGTGACCCAAGGTTCTGGTTGGAAGGACTAGCACTTAACTATAAGAACATGTCTTTAAGTGATTCCTGAGTTGATCACTAAACCATAATTGAGTTTGTACATAAATGGCAAGAAGCATTGTAAGTGGCATAGATGCATTTCATGCACTAGGATCTACATAGATATAGAAGTATAAAGGCTACATCTGATGTGATGTATAATGTTATGGCAGGGCTAGTACGCTTTTAACATAGAATGATGTGTCCCAGGACCCAGTGCCCATGAGAAAGCCCTCGAGGTTGATCTAACGTCACTGTAAGCTCCTGGAATCCGGCCTCGTTCTGCTGCCATGACTATAGTATATACACAAAGGATAGCAAAGTGTGTTTCGAAGTTTAGATGACAACAGTGAAAACGACCGTCATCATAAACACTAGAAACAAAGGTCTCACTTTGTCGCCAAACAAATACTTCAACCCATTATAAGATAATGCTGTGAATGTCAAAATTAGGAAGACATTAACGATTTGCAAAAGACATAATGATCTGGTAAAACAGAACATGGACATGACGTTTCCCATGAGCATGCATGATCTGTAAACGCATATGTATATGGTTTATATGAGTAAAATGTGAGCTAGGTTATTTGTACTCTAGTGCAAGTGGGAGACTGAAGGAGATATGCCCTAGAGGCAAATAATAAATAGGTTTTTATTGTCATATCTCAATTAGTTTATAATAGTTTCATATTGTGCTAGAACTGTGCCAAGTAGAAACATTGGTACATGTGTGGTATGAAACAACCAAGTCCCTAGTAGCCTCTATTCATACTAGTTCGTTGGTCATGAAGATGATCTGGGTTTCAAGATCATGGGCATTTATGCCGACTGACAACAAGATCATATCATTGGAGAATGATGTGATTGGACATTCCTCGAAGGATTGCAACACGATCAAGTCATATAGTTCATTGTTGCAACAGCTATACCTAGACTCCTTCTCCTTAGACCGTGAGCTCATATTACTCACTGTTTCCCTAGGCTGCTTAGACTGCATCAACCGTCATCTGGTAATACGGTGGCCATAAAGGTGTACGTTGGGTATTCCGAAGGAACAGTAGATGACATGTGACTGCAAGACCGGGATTTATTCACCCACATGACTTACATACGGCCGGCTTGGTGAGATTACATCTATAAATATTGCAACATGTGACTAGGTCACGGGGATGTAATATCACGGTAACAAGAAAACAAAACTTGTTGTGAACGAGATTGAACAAAGGTATGGGATACCAATGATCGGATCTCGGACAAGTTGTATCGAGAAACAAAAGGAAGAGGATGCTACATTTAGACGGTTCAAACGACATTGTCATCAGGAATGCATAGGGGTCACATGGACATCCCTGATCCCTCTGTTGATCATTGATACAGATCATGTCTAGAGCATTCCCGATCCGTGAGAGGATACACTTAAGGGTACGATGAGAGCGATCATTCATAAGACGGAATCACAGTGGAGAAAGAGAGAAAGCTGGAATTGTTCCGCATAGAGATCCGAAGTTGTTCGGAGAAAGAATAAAGGACCGAAATCATTTCGGGAAAGATCCGAAGTCATTCGGAGGAAATCGAAAGGGAACCGAAAGGTGTTTCAGGTTGAATCAGGTTTTTTAATATGTATTTACATATTAATTAGTGTAATTAATATTAAATATAATATTAAAATCTAATTTGAAGGGTTATTCTACTAATGGTCCAAACTTCCTAGTGAATGAAGGCCCATGAGGGAAAACCGGAGGAGGGAAGGGCCAAGGGCCAAAGGGCCAAGGCCTAGGTGCCTCAAGGGGGCCCACCTGGCTAGCCTAGGGCTGTGCACAGGGTGGGGCCCACCCCTGGATGGCGGCCCATGAGGCCCATGAGGCCCATGCGCCTCCCCCCTCTCCCTTGATTAGTCCCACATGGGAAACCCAAAGGGGAGGGCACACCCCCTCCCCCTATATAAAGGGGTACCATGGGTGGGATTGAAGACACAATTTGAGAAGTCCTTTGGTTGACTTTCTCCCTCCCTCTCTCTATACCTCGTGACCATGGCCCCAAGTCTGGGCTGTGTGATCAAGGCACACCTGTAGTACGCCGTTGCGCTGCAGGGATTCCTAGCCGGATATCAACTTCTGCACTCCCGGCGGGATCGGGGAGCTGAAGGTCTCATCGTGCACCATATGTGTACGAAGACACGAGGCGCAACACTTGGGGCGCTTGAATGTCATCAGCTGGACCTGTTGCACGATGATGATGATGAAGATCACGAAGGAGCAAGGGGTGACCTGCGAGGAGCTTCGCGGCCTTGAGGTTGGCTACGAGTACGACTACTTCAGCCACGTTCCCCGCGGAACGTTAACCGCGTACGGTCTACAAGGGTATGTATTCTCTACGCATCGGCCATTACCGCATTACTACATAGATAGATCCTAGGCAGTTTCTGGGGTTACATGGTAGGAAAAAATTTGTTTTCCGCATCGATCCCCAACAGAAACTGGTATAAAAGTGCAACACATTCCTAAGAACTCATCACCAGTTTCCAAACCTTAGATCAGATATGATTGTCCCGGGGATTCACGTTTATCAACTTGCATTACATTACTTATGCATAATTGCATCTTGCTTCTTTAAACATTAGTCCTTACTGGACCAATGATTCTATCTCCAGATTTTGGATCTTCTAATGTCTTGAAGACTGTGAGTGCATAATCTTGCAATCACAAAAGGCAAGTTCACACTTTCTCATGTCCTTTGATTATTTTCTATCAAATGCTTGTAACTCAAAATGTTATCATCACCTGCATTTCAAAAAGGTCGGAAAATACTATTTTCATAATAATATGATTATGGATTATTTACCAAGTGGTAATAATCTATTGATACAGTTCCAGTGGTAAAGGAACATAATATCTAGGACTTAATCAACCAATGTTGCCAGTGATTCTAGCACCGTATATTACACGTTAACCATGAGATTTGGAATGGGATGGAGAAGTCAACTATATCTTCTTCCTCTCGCATGGATCCGGATGCGCAGGTCGTGGCTGTTATCCTCGTAGCATGCATTAATTGGTAATTCATAGAGGATATGCAGCATATGGGTGGGAACCCTCAACGTCCCATGATAGTTCTGGCATCTTACGGTCTGTACTAACCATTTCCGTAATTCAAGATGTGGGCATGGCGTACACCAAGGGGACATGCGGGGTCACGAAGGGGGTAGTGGTTGGCTTGGATCTTAGACTGGGCCCCACACTAAGTAAGTGTGGACGAGAATGCAACTCGGATGTGCAACAAGGCTAAGGTCTCTCATGGGTAAAGCAACACACCTCTGCAGAGTGTAAGAAATATGACATGTTACTCCCTGTTTCGAGAAGGAGCTACAAATGCGGCAGGAAAGGAACCTCACAAAGGTTCTGGTCAACCTGTGAAGGCTATCGGACATAGATTTCAGAATAAAAGCAACCTTTGAAGAAATGTTTACGAAAACCTGCATTGCCTACGACCTTTGGTCTGTGGCTATAGAGATAGTGCATCATACACTCCTTTTAGTGAACTTGCTGAGTACGCTCGTACTCAACCGTACCTTCTTAACCCTTGCTAGGTTCTAAGCCATTGAAGACGGCGTCAACACCAACTTATCCTCAAGAAACCATCATCAACAGCTCAAGTTCTTCAATAAAGTCAATGAAGTCAACATATACATCAATCGAAGTGGAAACGAAGTCCTTGAGTAGATAAGAATAGATTCTCTAGCCATAAAACCTACTTCTATAGAGCATTGCACTAGTAGCAATTGCAAGCCAATTAGTTTAGATGCTAGTCTTAGTAACTAGATAGTTATGAATTGTTATTCTGGTTCTTCTTTGTAAGAAGTTATTTCTTCCTCTTTAACCTAGAATGTCCTCTAGATCTTTTGTAAAGAGTCGAGTTGTAATCTATAGTCATGTCTTGGACCTATTATGTTTCTGTTGTACCACTCTGAGGGATGTAATACTAGTGATAGGTGTTTCATTGGTGTTATATCAATGAATATAGTGTACTACATCATGCAGTGGTATGCTAGGTCACCGCACTAAGCTTGGGGGAGGTTTGAAAACCTCCAAACTTTGCATTCATATTTTTATTTCTTCTTTTGATTTATTTTATTTCTTCAAATTTGCATGTTTATTTTCAGCTTTGCATGTCTAAACCGAAAATACAAAAAAATAGTTGTAACTTTATTTGCAAGTTCGTTTCTTTGTTTCTCTCGGAGATTGCTTAATTTCAGGTGACTTGGCGATAGGGAAACATAGAGGGGGTTTGACTCAAATATGAGAACGAAGCAAGCAAGAAGAGGTATCACATTCCTTTCATCATCCTTTCTGCAACCTTAAATTGATCCTACAATTATTTACTCACTTGCACTGGAGTCACTCCCCACTTAGCTTGTTATCCTATAAATTCTATTCCTTTGCTAGTGTCTCCTTTTTAGCTTTGAAACAATGAGCAATGAACTTGGTTAAAAATACTTCCTGCATTTTTACAACAAGAAAAATCATCTGAAAGATGACTTGAGTCCATGTTTAGCCCAAAGAATTAAATTTTAGAACTACTCCATCCCATTTGAGCTTAATATAAATAGACTCGATAGTACCTTTGATTGAAATTGTTTGATAAAATGGATGCTTCAAAGTAGTAGAGATTATGCCACTACTTTTTCTAATAATTACCGTAAGATATTGCTTTACGCATGTCATTACAACTCTGTCGTGCTCCATGGGGAACTATTAACTCCGCTGGCCAACGAACGATCTAAATGTAGGAAACCATTTGATTTCGACTATTGAGTTATGTAACCGTCTGTAGCAGCAATGCTATGATGGTTAAAATTTTAGTCTCCTCATGGTTTCATGTTCCAAGTGAAGTTATAGTACTCCTCTAGCCCATTATTGCTCAACATTATTTATTGGCATGGTCACGAGTGCACAACACAGCCCCAATTAAACATGATAAAAATAGTGGCATGATTTCTCTATGAAAGAGCTAAAGTTTTTGAAAGGCAAAAGAAAGGGAAGAGGTGCTTTGAGAGTCTTGAAATTTTGACATGGGAGTAGATGAGTTGTTCTTAAATTAAAAGTTTTGATACCAACTTGAGTACTCTTAATTGGTTAAACAAACAAGAACAAAAGGGTTTCATCTCTCAACAAAGAGAGGCACCAAAAGAATTTGTCTCGCTTTCCTAGCTAAACTTTCGACACTTGCTTGCGCATATGATTCATTTGCTAACAAGAAATACGTGGTTAGGAAGTGGACTCAGTGCAATCTAGTGAATACTTGTATGATCATATTTAAGATTGCAGGGATTGTGAAGAAAAGAATTTGACACCAATTCAAACTTGTGAGTTCCTTTATTTTCAGTCTCAAACCTCCGATATTCTTCCTTATTTCCTTGTCACTCGAGGGCGAGCAACATATAAGCTTGGGGAGTTGATAGTTGTGAGATTTGACACGTTTTTTATGGCTTTTATTGATGGTTTTCTCTCGGATTTGATCGTTTTCTGGCTTTACCTAGCGCTAATACTTCGATAGCAAAGAAAACTTGGTTTTTAATGTGTGTTTTAGGTTCTGAACATCAGCAAAAGGTTTTAACTAGAGAAACACAATAATCTAGAGAAAACAAGCAAGTCTCTCTTTGGAAGCACTCGAGGGGAGCACACAGAGGCTTTAACGAGCAACTATACGGCAGGAATATTTTCTGGCCATATAGTTCCCGCCTTATAGTTGACGCCGCCTCTGTCTTGTCAAAAGGGACAACTTCCATGAAGGGACCGAGGTCGAAAACACAACACGGTAGCCTCCATGCCATCCAAAAGGGAGAAAGAAGAGATCCAGAGAAGAAGGGGAAGACGTTCTTCATCTCGCCCCACGATCTTCGCCCTCCTAGCCAATACACCCCCATAGCCACTACTTGTACTAGAGAGAGAGAGAGAGGGATCTCCACCTTGCAAGACTAGAGTTTGAGATTTTTTCTTCCCATCTTGAATTGTGTTGGATATTTTTCTATTCTTATTGTGGATCTCCACGGTAATACAGAGACGAATTCCCTTTATTTGATTATATTGATGATCCGTTCTTATCTCATGTGTGAGTAATTCCCTTGGGCGTGGGAGATGTAGGGGATTGGTGAGATCTAATGTGCCTTCATATATTTTCCATTAGTTTGTGATTGATTCTAATTACTATATTATGTGTGCTTGACTATCTGTGGGATGCCTAATGCTTGTTGTCCAATTAAGGGCCTAGACAACATGATGCTTTGTTCTACATAGATAAGATCTTGTTCGCTAGTGGACCGGCGACCCCCAGGTGACACGGGGATATCAATGGAAAACTAGTAGACTCGAGGATAAAGAGGAACCACTGTGCTTATTGCATTAGTATGATCCAAGGAGATTAATCGCTAAGCGACCTGAAGGGTCTTAATCGTCTAGTATTTGACCATGGTTTTGGTAACGGGCTAGTAGGATTATTGAAGTTGGGATGAAATCTACCAAGAGGAGTTCCGGCTAATTATGGGTTGCTCGCCTACACTTTTATTTATAAGATTATAATTGTTACATTTATCATTCGTCCACCTGGCACAGTCACTATCACCATGAACTGAATCTCCCCGCGCTTTCTTTTGCCATCTACAGGAAACAACAAACAATCAAGTCATTCTTTACTTTTATGCTTTATATTTCTGAAGTTTACATTTTAGTTCTATATAAATACATCTCTTTTAATCAAAACCCCATTCTTATTTCAACACTTATAGTCAATTCACTCGAAGACCTATGACAACTTCGGGTGTGCAAGAGACTTCACCCATAAACACTTACCTTTGGGCTCCCTGTGGGATCGATATCTATACTTTGAAACTAGCTACAAACGATATGTGCACTTGCAGACATCGCTGTCCAGCCCCAGCCTCTTTGAGTGGTAGTACCGATGAGGCCCGGTAGTACCAGTCAGATCCTCGTGACCTAGTATTCCTGACGCTTGTTCCTCTCCAGGTTCCACTAAAGAGAATTTTGGTTCAGATATACTTTTGTATCGAAGTGCTATATTTGCCGGAATCTAGACCAAAACTTCCGGCGGTAGTACCAGACAGAAAGTGGGGCTTGCTGATCTGTCTTTCCAACCGTTCCGTGGAGCATCTCCGGACATTGGGGGCTGCTCACCGGAATTACTGGCCCGCCACCGGTAGTACCGGTGGTGTCGCTGGTGGGAATAAAACGGCTCGTTTGAAGGGGCCTATTTAAGGCTCTCTTCTTCCTCCTCTCCATGGTATCTCTTCATTTTCTCTCTCCTCCATTAATACAAGAGCTTCACTTGCCTCGATCTCTCCCCCTACCCACTCAAACCTCTTGGTATTTTGAGGATTGGGGGAAGTGACCTAGATCTACACTTCCACCAAAGGAATCGTGATTTCCCCCACTCATCCTTAGTGGATCTTGTTACTCTTGGGTTCTTCGAACCCTAGACGGTGTAGGGCATCCCCGGAGCTGTGGCAATTTTTGTGAAGCTTCGTGGTGTCGTTGAAGGCCTCTAATTTAGTTGTGGAGTCTCCCCTCAACCTTTTTGTAAAGGTTTCGGTTGGCGCCTTCAAGGTCACCGATTAGTGGATTGTGAGGCCGCCTTTGTCGTGGTGCTCACCGGATAAGAAGGTGAGGCCTTTGTGGTGCTCGGGTGACCTTGTGTGGCCCCGACACCTCCTAAACATGGACGTAGCTCCCTTGGACAGGAATTACATCTCCGTGTCCCCTTGCTGGTTTATATGTTCCTCTCCTTTACTTCTTGCAGTTACCATCTTGTTTACTTGTTGTATCGTATGACATATAGGTTGTTCATCTAGTTGCATCTCTAGTAAACTTTACTTTGTGCAAAGCCTAAAATCATAAGAAAAGAATAAAAATTGGTAGTCTCCTATTCACCCCCCCCCCCTTTCAAATGTTATATCACAGGAATGAGAAAAGAGTACTTGTCGGTAACGAGATTGAACTAGGTATGGATGATACCAAATGATCAGATCTCAGACAAGTAAAATATCACGAGATAAAAGGAATTGGTTATTGCAAAAAAGGTTCACGTGATCACTAGTTCATCATTGAATTAGTGGAAGTCATTATGGATCTCTAGGTCCCGCTAATAATTATTGATTGGAGAGAGTCGCGATCATGTCCACATACTTCACGAGCCCTTAGGTAGACACACTTAAGGGTAGTCGGCGCATTTGAGTGGTAGGGAATGCATAAGAAAATATTGGACAACGCAGGAAATGTTTCTGATAAATCTGTCAAAATAGTTTCGGTGTATCGAAATATTGCAAGATATTGAATTGTTGATGTGTTTATTAAATGAAGTGTTCATTAAATGAAGTACTCACTAAATGGAGTGTTCATTAAATTGAGTGGCATTAAACTAAGTGAATTAAAGTGCTTTAATGAAAATATCTTTGATTTTTGAGTGGAGAATTAATGGAATTATGGTGACCCTTTGATTTGTAAGTGGAGACTCCACCACCATCAAGAGGGGAGAGGTGGGGGCACCACTAGGGGCTGGTGCATGCCTCTTGGGCACATCCCCCTCTCCTATAAAAGTAGGAGGTGGATGATGACCCACAAGTATAGGGGGTGTATCGCAGTATTTTCGAGGAAAGTGAAACCCAATTTATTGATTCGACACAAGGGGAGCCAAAGAATATTTATCAGCCTTAAGAACTGAGTTGTCAATTCAGCTGCACCTAGAAACAATCTTGCTCATAGCATTTTATCAGTAGCAATAGTTTTGTAGTAGGAATAGTAAAGTAGCAGCAGTAGTAAAGCAAAGACAGTAGTAACAAAAGAAGTAAACAGTGGGATTCAAGTGCGGTAGGCATAGGGATGGATGGACGGGCGTTGCATGGACAAGACAATTCACATAACAATCAGAACATAGGGCAATTGCAGATAAATAATATAAAGCATCCAAGTACTAGACAATCCTAGGATGTGTTCCATATATAGTCATACGTGCTCGCAATGAGAAATTGCACAACATCTTTTGTCCTGCCAGCCCGTTTGCAGCGGGGCCTCTAGGGAACTACTGGCAATTAAGGTGCTCCTTTTAATAGAGCACCGGAGCAAAGCATTAACACTCCGTGAACACATGTGATCCTCACATCAAAGTCATTCCCTTCTGGTTATCCCGATTTCTGTCACTTCGGGGCCATAGGTTCCGGACAACAACGTGTGTATACAACTTGCAGATAAGACCAAAAACAATACTATCATAATGAATCAATATCATGTTCAGATCTGAAATCATGGCACTCGGGCCCTAGTGACAAGCATTAAGCACAACAAGTCGCAACAAAGTCATAAAGCACTAATAAAAGATACTAGGCACCATGCCCTACCAATCTGATGCCATTACATGAACGATCTCATCCAATCCCTACCATCCCCATAGCCTACAGCGGGGATTACTCACTCATAGATGGGGAAAACATGGATGGTCGATGAAGATGATGGTGGAGATTGATGGAGATGGCTCCGGGGGCACTTCCCTGTCCGTGAGGTGCTGAAGAGACTTTGTCCCCGAATCTCCCTTCGTGGCGGCACAGTGGAACTTTTTGTGGAAAAACGTCGAACCCCCCGAAGTTTTTAGGTCAGAAGGCTCCTTATATGTGAAGAGAGAGGCCAAGGGGGTGCCTGGGGCCACCACACCATGCCCTGGCGCGACCAGGCCCAGCCCGCGCCTGGGGGGTGTGGCCAGCCCCTGGCCCTCCTCCGTCTCGTATTCTGGCTCCTGGA
The DNA here is from genome assembly GCA_023614405.1 of Avena insularis. Lineage (NCBI taxonomy): Eukaryota > Viridiplantae > Streptophyta > Magnoliopsida > Poales > Poaceae > Avena > Avena insularis. The sequence goes on from CM042686.1 coordinate 180,199,663, forward strand.
GTCTTCTGGAAAAATAGGCACTTTGGCTTTTGTCCCGTCCAATTCCGAGAATATTCATTTTCTGACTTTCCTGGAACCAAAAACAACAGAAAACATGCAGCTGGCACTGTGGCTCTTGTTAATAGGTTAGTCCAAGAAATCATATGAAAAGTACTCCAAAGTATGGACAAAACACAAGAAAGGAGATAAAACCAAGCATGGAACATCAAAATTATAGATACATTTCCAATGTATCAGTGGATACCCCCTCTCAACACACCATTCCACTCATTCCTTCCTCCTCTCATATGCCCTTTGGTCGACATCTTCCTCCCCTTGCTAGCCTTGTCCATTGCCACGAGTACGGTGCTTAGGTGAAGCCCTACTCAAGATCTTCTCCACCACCACCACTACCATGTCGTAGTGCTGCTGGAGTTCCCGAGGATCCGCTACTTCCGCTGCCCAACATGGAGCAAGGGACGGACGTCGTCGGCACACCGAACATGTGATCGATTACGGAGGCGACGCCCTTTGTGGCGCTTATAGTCATCGTGTCCTTGAGGACGGTCGTGTACATTCTACACCAGCACGTTTGTTTGCGGGAACGTTATCCCACTTAGGGTCTTCGAGGGTAAGTCCTTCTGAAACCGTTATAAGTATCGCCTAGATTCGATCTTGGCAGTTGCAACCGTAGGAATTTTTTGTTTTATATGCAACGAACCCATCAGGATTTAGAGTTTTTAAATTGATCATCACATGACTAATGTACTTACAAATTCTACTCTTAGCATCTTTAAGTACAGCAAACAATTTACACATACATCCCATCATCAATTATTTATGATGAAGCTACTATAGCTCAAAAGGAGGGATATGAGAATAAGATCAGTGCCCAATGATTTGGGTGATCGAGGCCCTAGCGTCTTCAGTCTATGCATACATTCATACAATATGAGCACATGTTGTCGCACTGAATAATTCTTGGTCATCTTGCAACCAAACAACGTTTTAGATACTAAATACATTTAACTCCTTTCATGTTTCTGAAACAATCTTCCATCTCACAGAACACTCCGATTCTCAAAAAAAATTGAAGATCAAGTTTCATGGAGGCAAGCATGATACGATACACTAAATTGGAATCGTGGCACTTTACTCAAAACACATAGAGCACATGAGGGTTTACCAAAAGTTTGCAATAGGAATAAACCTTTAATTTGCACATACTAACAATATAGTACCAGTCTGTAAAGTAATAACCAGATATGTATAGTATTTCTCAATTAACAAACTAAGTGTAAGGTAGATAACAGATGCCATTAACTATTGTGAACTATGCAAATTCACTTAGATTATAGTTCATGATCAATGAGTTACTCAAATTAATAACTTAATTATTTTGTAACTCTCACTAAAATCAATATCCCTCATAATTGATACTTAGTGATTCAAGATCCGCATTTTACTCTTCCGACACCAATATGATCACTGCACGACGAGGAGTAAAATAGGTAGGCAATCATACCAATCACACACTATATGAATCTTGTTAATCTTTCAACTCTTGTGTTCCATACTCTAGATGTTCTAGATAGTATGTCAAGTGAACCTTATTACAACGGTCGTGCGACAGTTTCGCACCCATATTATGAATGTCACTAGGTGTACCCATGTGATCATTGTAACATCCCAATTTCAGCAACCCTGATTAGTTGTCCAAAATGCAAAAATCAGGGGGAACAAAAACTTTTTCTTGTGCTTTGGTGCAATGCTTGCTTGTTGTTTGCTTGCACTTGTGCTTATGATGTGTATCTTATGATACTCCTTACCTCACCCTCAGTTGACAAAAGCTATTTACCAAAACTATCTTGGCTTACTTTACATATTCTCAAACGTTCAGGCATTTCAAAATAGGAGCCAAGATGCCTTTGTAACAAAAAAACTATTTTGGTAGCTTATATTAACAAAACTATGGAGAGATGTATAATACAATCTCCTTATGTTTTCAAGATAGAACACTCAACTAATCTTACCTCTAGTTTTTCCCAAAAATCTTGTTCAAAGCATTTAAATTCTACTCTTGGTAGATATACCAAGAACCCTCATCTTATTCAAAACCCAACCTCTTCAAAATGCCCCCAACCTTACCCCAAGCTAGGCTCGATGGTAACCTCTTTAGTGGTTATGGTTAGTATAAAGATGAGTTGCCTTGATCTGCTGTCTGAAGAGTTGCCTTGATCTGCTGATTGATTTGTTTGCTTAGGAAGTAGAATGAGCTACTCTAGGAGCTCATCACTAGGACCTAGATGGTTCCCAATCATGAATACCTAAGCAAGAAAGTCAACCTTGTTATGATCCCTAGCCACTAGGTGATCATCTAAAACCCTCAACCAGATCTATTCTGAGGATTTCCATTCTAGATGTTTCCAAGACCCTGAAGACCAATATCAAGCAAGGATCTCCTCTAATCACTCTACACTTCCATATCACCCATTTGTTAAAGCTCTGATACCTTGCAACTCCTCCAAGAACATTCCCTCTCATACTCTAGTCAAAATCCTCAAAACTGCCAAATTTGACCAAGTCTGGAAACAGTTTCAACATCACCTTTTTGAATGCCTCCTTTTCTCAAACGATGTGCATTTTTGGAAATGAACCTGAACCATATTGTTAACCGTCCTAAGGACTATCAAGGCCCACTTTTGACTCTGGTTAGATCATCCCTCAACCCACCCATCCTTGATGGTTTTGCTGACTAAACCCACATGGTTTATAAGGCTTGATGAGTGTGTGAGCTTTGTGCTGACTAAACCCACATGGTTTTGCTGACTCTTTGTGCTGACTAAACCCACATGGTTTATAAGGCTTCATGACACTTTTTGCATGGCAGCCTTAACTTCAACAAAGTTTGCCATAAGCTATAGATCACCTCAATTACTGTTAATTCAAACTCTCCCTACCATTGTCATCTAAATGACATGGTCTACCTATCCATCTATCCCTTGCATCAAGGTGATCTCTAAGCTCCAAGATGCAAGCATGTTTTTGTGGTATAAAAATAACACCACCCTAGATCATCAACTCTTTGTTTTCCATTCTTTTTAAGTTGGAATTTCATTCCACAAGGTTGCAAATGCTTGATACACCTTGTTTATCTCATCTACATTGATACTCAATGTTTATCAATATTTATCCATAATTATTATGGTCCCAAAACTATTTAATTTCTTAAATAGTCAAAATCTCCAAAACTCCCTCCACAAAGGAAAGTTTGGTTTTTACCAAACCACTTCCCCAACTTTTGCCTCATGTAAGCCCCACAAGTCATATCCTATCTTTCCATCTCAAAAATAAATATTTTTGAGAAGCTTTATTATTTCTTTTTGCCATTTTTCTTAAAAGGCTGAATTGGAATAATAAATGTTTTAATCACTTTTAATCCCCAATAAATCTTGGGAAAAATCCCCTAAGTGTGTATTCACATTTGGGACCCTCCCACACCAAAATCCATCCTTGTCCAATGGAAATTTATCAAATTATCCCCAAGAAATCACTTCTGTCCTTTTTGAGTAATTGGATTTAAGTGGACTAAAACCCCACCTATAAATCCCAATTAAGTTCTAGGAGTCTACCTTTACCCTATCTACCTACCAGTCCCATTTTCTCCTCTGGTCCAATGCAAGATTTTGGACTTTCTTCACAACCATCTATTAGATCAATAATTGTCAATTAAGCAAATCACCACTCTAAGCACTTTCTTTTTCCATCAATTCTTGACCAATGTTTACCCTCAGCACTAGGACACATCCTTGGTCGACCATCATTGCAAGCTCCACCCCAACAACTTCCCAATTGCCCTTAACATAATAAGAAGAAGGAGAAATAAACCTCATTCTTATAAGATTGTCCCCCACTTATTTACCACTGATGCCACCCCTCACTCTCTGATCCAGCACGACTGAAATACCCATCCTACCCCTCTCCACCTCCCCCTGGACCAATCCATGGCCAGCACTCCCTCCCCACCATGTCCAATTTGGTAATTCACACCACCTAGCACCCCACCTTGGTATAAAGCTAGCAGCACTCCCCCAGCCAGCCCTCTGCCCTCATTTGCCCCCTCTCACTCTCACTTGCCTCCCCCAGCATGCCCTACCTCTCCCCTGCCCTGTGATGTCCGAAGGAAGAAGGAGAGGAGCTCTCGGCCCCCTCTCAAAAATCGAGCAAGGTACCTCCCCCTCTGCTCTATTCCTTCTGCATGTCAGCCTTTGAGCTCCCCTTGCTCTCCTGCATCTAATGGTGCTCTCCTTTCTGTCCAGGAACCCCTCCTCCGCCGTCGCCGTTGAGCACCGACGAGTTCATCCTCGGCCGCCGTCGCGCGAGCTAGTTCTCGGCGCCAGATCCCCTCGTGCTGCCCCTCGTTCGGCTCGTCGTCGACCACCGCGTCGTCCTGCACCATCCCCGACCTTCCCCGAGCCCTCTGGTGAGCTCCCACCTCCTCCCTCTGCCGCTGCCTAGGGTTTCTTCGCCGGCGTTCAGTTCGCGTAGACGACGATGCTGCGCCGTCCATCGTGACTTGATCCGACGGTCGCCATCGCTCGGTACCACTTTGGCCTCCCCCTCTCGCTGATTGTCGGGCCCCGCCTGGCAGGTTCGAGCGCCAGCTCCCGTGCGTCGCGTTGCCCCGCCGTGGGCCGAATCCCCCTCTGCAGCCCAATAACTCCCCAGATCCAGCCCAGTGCACCCCTTTTTCTTTTTCTTTTAACAGATCCATTATTCCAGAAAAGTATCTGCTAGGTTTAAATCCAAGTAAAATAGTAAATCAAGTCCAAATAACTAGATCCAAATTTATGGTGATTCTCTGCTGTTTTCTCAAACATGCAGAGGCAACCCCTTGGTCAAAATAATTTTCTTTAATTACTGGTATTTAATCTTCTAAAATGTATCGGGTACACCAAATTATTTCCTCTGTGAGTTTGACATCTCCTTTTGAGATGAACCCAAGGCCTACTGGAAGGTATTTGAAGTCCCTATCATCCAGCACTTGTCCTATACCAAGGTGAACTGTATTTTTCCTTTAACAAAAATAACCAAACCAGCCCATGTCTTCCTTAGATAAATTCCCCAGGTCTAACCAAATGTGGTATTGACCTGATTCCACGTCCCAGTACGCACCAGTACCAATATCTACCAAGCCCCGGCAGCTCATAATTTATTGAGCTCTGGATGATTTTTAGTGATTTAAATACTTCTGTAAGGGGTATTTTACTAAATAAATCATTCCAGGAGTTTGGCAACTCCAAAAAGGGTGAATCCAATTCCTACAGAAAGGTATTTGAAATACCCATCACATGCCCTTGGAACCAACTCTTTAGCTTCTTTAGAATTAATCAGATAAACAGAAGAAGAATCAAACAGAATTGTCTTTGGGAATTTCCAGATGGCATTATGGTAACTCTTTTGACACGATTCCAACTCTAGGTAGTTCAGTACATCAAGTACTACCAAACCATCCAAGGAAATAATTTTTGGAGCTCCAGAACTTTTCTGGTGAATTATTTCCTCAAACTAGAGTTCAATCCACTATTAAAAGCATAACTAATTCTAGAAAAGTGATAATCAAGTGAAACCACTTGTGATGGTTTTGTCTTGTCAAGACCTATCTGAGGATTTCATGGTTATCCGTTTATAACCTACTTACCACAGAACCCTAATCCTAGTCCCTTATATCTATCCTAGACAACTATCTCCCAAGAGAAACACTACAATGGCAATCTTGTAAATTCCACCATTTGAATCCCACTTCTCCAAAACCTCCCAAGTCCAGTAGTATTTCTCATGCTTGTTTGCTGTATGGTTTGACTATTTGTATGCCTTGTATTGATTGTGATATTGTATGCTTGCATGTGTACCCGATGACGACGCTAGTGTGAGTGTCTGACGACAAGAAGAATGGGTTTTCTTATTATTATTATTATTGGGTATTCTTGGCCATCTGAAGAAGTCCAGGGACTTATTGCTGATCACAGGCAAGCCACCATTTCCTGAACTCTGATATATGCCCTACTCTCTTTTACCTGCTTTTGTATCCTCTTTATAAATTGCATTATTTACCTGCATGTCTTGTTTTACAACTACTGCGGTAGTAACTTGGCTCCTCCAAGTTATGATTTCGTGTCCTTCGAGGCACCACCCTGATGTACCTACCATTTTATCCCTTTAGATCGGGAGTATGATGATTAGCATCCCACCCCGTTGGAAAAACCCCGGTTTTGAGAAAATAAACTGTTTTGGGATTTTCCCCACTACAAATGTTTCAAAAACGGCTTTGCAAAACCCTGGGAAGAGGCATCGTTCCCAGTGGAAGTTTTAACAAAAGAAATGGTGATGAGAAGAAACGAAAATGTGATGGGATGTTCTACGCCTTTATTGGAACAATTTTTACCGCGCAACCACATTACCCTAGGTTGTTGGGGCTTAACCCGTAGTTTGTCCGCATTAGCCAAGGCACTTCTACCATGCTTATAGGGAGAAATCCCTGGAAGAATGGGCAGGCGTCCCAGATCACGGATCTGAAGCCTGTCGCTTGCTTCGGCAAGAGTGAGCCTGACCTGGCAGGAGGCCGGTGCAACAATTGGGTCTCCCGCGGACGGTATGACTTAGGTAGTACGGAAGGAAGTGGAGTCTCCAGATTTAAGGTATACACCAAGTTGCGGCTTAGGTATGCGCGTGTACGGAAGGAAGGACTATGGCTGGGAGCCACATACTCGTTGCCGGGGAGAACAAACCCAAGAGGAAAAGCATGCCTTTGCTAGTGTAGACAAGCGAAAAGTTAGGTTTGATTATCCGGACCCCCATCTACAGTGGTAGTGGGCCGTGGTTGAATCCCGGCGGATGTATTGATTCTTGTGGGTAAAGTGTGCAAACTCTGCAGAGTATAACCTATTCGAATAGCCGTGTCCACGGTCAAGGACGGTTGTAAAGCTGACGAGGATTTACCTCATCAATGTCCATTGTTATGGACTTGGGTTTTGGAGAAGGAAGGAGCGCTGGAGATCTCGGTACGGCTAGCAAACAAGCACACAGGGACGCAAGGTTTACCCAGGTTCAGGCCTCGTAGAGGACCCTACTCCTGCTTGTCTGCTCTTGATTGATGACGATCCGAAGGATTACAATGTCGCCGACGGCGGTGTCGTGCAGATTAGATCTGGCGTATGGGAGATCGTAGATCTGTCTATTGTCTATTGCGGTGTCTAGATCTATTGTCTATTGTGGGAGTCGCGATTGAGAGGTATTAGGTCGTGTCCTCCTCGTTGGACCCTCCTAGCCTTTATATATGGGGAGGCTAGGTCTCAGGTACCAATACGAGTTGGTTACAAGTTGTATTCAAACTCTAGTATTGATACTTCCTTGTCTTGTGCGTTTGGGAGTCCGTGTCTATATGGGCTTCATACCACTCGAACCATCATAGGCGGCATGGACCTTGGCAATTTGTCGAGTGGGCCTTCCATCGAGCCGCACCAGGTAGGCTGTAGTCGAGTGCCTATTGGGCATACCCATGTAAGTAGCCCCCGAGTGTCCATGTGAATCGTAGATTCGGGTGGAGACTTAGAAGTCTTGATCTCTGCATTAGGATGTCGGAGTCGACAATTGTGTCGAGTGCGAAGCACTTCACCCGGAAGTATATCGAGTCAGTCGAATTTGTAGTAGTTTCATAGGGATGATGGTAAACGTGTCTGGTGCGCTCGATGGATCGAGACCAATTAATTACTCTAGGGAAAAACAACGTCACCTACTCAAACTCGAGTCCCCGGACTCGAATTCGGAAATTGCTGGCATAATTCGACTCAGGCCGCGGAGGTCTTATAGAGTCGAATCCTAGTGTATAATTGTGAGCACTCGACGCGTCCGTCAAGGCTTATTCATCGTACATGTAGGTACAGATTATTTCTGGTAGAGCGCAGCAGATGCGTTGCCAGGCCTTATTCAGGTCTTATCTTCACGCTGTAAGCATGGCATCTGAATTTTTTGTCATCGCGGAGATGATTCGGGTGGCCCAGGAGATGTAATCTCTTTGTAGGGAAAATATGAGGCGCAGTCGCCATAGCATTCGAGTGTGGATGTTATCGACACATAGTACGATGTGCAAGGAAAAATAATCATAGGGTGCGCGACCAGCGCTCCTTATGGGAGTAGCCCCCGAGTGCCTATTCGAGTCGTAGACTCGAGTAGGGACTATAAATATTTTGCGACTGTTGATGTCTTTTGCTTGTTTCAGTCGAATATGCTTTCAGTGCTCCCTATAAATATTTTGCGACTGCTGTCGTCTTTTGCTTGTTTCAGTCGAATATGCTTTCAGCGCTCCCTATGGGAGTAACCCGAAGCCCACAATCGAATCGTAGATTCGAGTGAAGGGTTTTCATAATGCTTGGATATCTTCACAAATTTCTTTGGGTGCGCGGCCAGCGCTCTCTCTGGGAGTAGCCCCCGAGTCCTTAGTCGAATCGTGGATTCGAGTGAGGATTCAGAGCGTGTCACTCGAGGATCTTGTATATGCGAGACCAGCGCTCCAGTTTGGAGTAGCCCCCGAGTGTCTGGCGGAGTCGTAGACTCGGGCAGAGACTCGAGACTTGTATCTTGAAGTGGTAGTCGAAAATCATGAGAGGAGAAACCACTGACTCGGAAGTGCATGGGGTCAGCGTCTCATGCATAAGGAGCGCCAATTGACGATGAAGTCAGAGTCGACGTAGAGGGGTTATGCGGCGATGCGGATGGAGTCGACGATGCAGATGGACTCAACACAGTCGCTTCCGTCGGGTGCACGGCCAACGTCGCGTGTGTGTAGCATCAAGCGATGCAACCATCCGAGGAGGGACTCGACTGGGGTCTTGAGTGTATGACGTAGCCAGTTGTTTTGTTGACTCATGTTGGAGGACCCGATAGAATAGCTCGACGTAGTCGACATCCTTATAAGCTGCATAAAATATTAAGAATTGTGAAGTACTTGTATCTTGTAAAGAAATATTTGCCTGCTAACTTGTAAAGTAAGATTCTAGTGCCAATCGAGTCGACACTTTTGCACTGTATGCTAGGCCTTTTCGTTAGCCTGATTACCCTTAGTCTCAGTACCTTGCCGAGGCACTCGGAGTTCAAGGATTCGACGGTCAGACAGAATCAGCTACTCGGGCTGTCGCGTATGAGGTGCTCGAGTGCGTGGAGTCGACGGCACATTAGGTTACTCGAAGAGGGCGCAGTCCCCGAGTGTATCGAGTGCGATTTAAAAAGAAATCAACTCTAAGTAGAGAGAAACATAGATTTATTGATAGTTGCCGTGATGAACGAGTCACAAGATCCGATGCGATCGGTGGGTCGCGAGAGTCGAAGATTGTAGTAGCGAGTGGTCGCGGGAGTCGAGGGAGCCCCCGAGTCACCCGATATGAAGATCGCAGCCGGTCGTTGAAGTTGAAGACCGCGGTGGGTCGCCAAAGCGGAGGGAGCCCCCGAGTCGCCGGAGCCAATGGCGGCAGTGGATCCCCACAGTCGAAGACAGAATCGAAGGACGTGGCTGGTCGCCGTAGAGGAGGAATCCCGAGTCGCTAGAGCTGAAGACGGAAACGAGTCGCATGGCGTAGTCGAAGACCGTGGCGGGTCGTATGGTGGAGTCGAAGGAGCCTTCGAGTGTAGAGTTGATGTGGTCGATATAGTCGTGACGGCGTCCATGAGCCGATGCGGCAGACCAGAGTCGACACGGAAACGAGTCGCCGAAGCCGATAGTTGTAGCAGTTTGCCACAACCGAAGATCATAGCGGGTCACGACATCCGAAGATGTAGTGGGTCACGACAGTCGTGGACACCGGGGTGGATCCTAAAGAGATACCACTTCCCCATGAATTTATCTTGAATCGTGACCTTTTGGCTCAACTTTATCCTAGTTTTGCCGAAGGAGCAACCCCTTTTTCACCTTAAATTGGTCCAAATACGCAGAATTTCTGACTTTTCGCGGAGGACTCGATCCTGTAGAAGGACGTGCGGTGGTAGAAGACCGTAGCGGGTCGCGCAACAGAGTTGGTGCAACCCCGGGTATAGAGACGATGTAGTGGAAGGAATCGGCGGGGCAAAAATATACCGCGGTGGCAGTGTTGAAGTTGAGCCACTTAAACCGTGCGCAGTCGCCGGCCTGCGTGCTGTAATAGCGTGTTTGTTCGATTGATTTGGCCGAGAAAACCTTGCTTGTATGATTGGTTGATCTGATTTGTATATATATATATTTCTTTGCTTGAGCTGATTCACGTGGAGTTGCACAAGCAAATTTTCCTCGCCTTCACCCTGGATCAATACGTGTGTGGCTTTTTTTACACGGATGCTTCTTGTTCTTGATTAGACGAAGCCTTTGCTGATTCCCATAATAACAGCATTAGGATCGTACTGCTCCAAATTATTGCTCTTGCTCCAATTACCTAACCGGTGCACATCCCCTTTTTTATTTGATGTTGAATCATGTCAAGTACGTGCGGCAACGAAGGCACGTAGATTGGATCTTCAAAAGAGCGTGCTTCGCTTCGATCAGGCGCTTAGTAATCATGTAGATCCTTCCACGTATACAATACGTAGGATTTGAGTTGATATTGAGGCAGATGTTGTGCACAGACGGTAATTCCACCGGCCCAATCCAAAGGCTGGTGGAAGATGACGCAAAAGAGGTTGCGAGCCGATGCGATCTGGCCGGCGGCGACGAGGACTCCCGTCGTGATCTTGATTCCAGGCGCTGTCTTTAGCAGTGACGAAGTCGCATAGTTGTTCCCCTGCGATCGGCGAGTCGTAGATTGCTAGTGATGGAGCCGTCGAGACCGCAACATCAGCGCTCCCAGTTCCCACAGACGGCACCAATTGACGAGGGTTTAACTCATCAATGCCCATTGTTATGTACTTGGGTTTTGGAGAAGGAAGGAGCGCTGGAGATCTCGGTACGACTAGCAAACAAGCACACAGGGACGCAAGGTTTACCCAGGTTTAGGCCTCGTAGAGGACCCTACTCCTGCTTGTCTGCTCTTGATTGATGACGATCCGAAGGATTACAATGTCGCCGAGGGCGGTGTCGCGCAGATTAGATCTGGCGTATGGGAGATCGTAGATCTATCTATTGTCTATTGCGGTGTCTAGATCTATTGTCTATTGTGGGAGTCGCGATTGAGAGGTCTTAGGTCGTGTCCTCCTCGTTGGACCCTCCTAGCCTTTATATATGGGGAGGCTAGGTCTCAGGTACCAATACGAGTTCGTTACAAGTTGTATTCAAACTCTAGTATTGAGACTTCCTTGTCTTGTGTGTTTGGGAGTCCGTGTCCATATGGGCTTCATACCACTCGAACCATCATAGGCGGCATGGACCTTGGCAATTTGTCGAGTGGGCCTTCCGTCGAGCCGCACCAGGTAGGCTGTAGTCGAGTGCCTATTGGGTATACCCATGTCAAAAGGTGTTGGCTAGGAGTACCCAAACTGTGCTTGTTTGGGAAACAAGTACTCTGAGGACGACGGTTCCAGGGGAACCCGAGTTCGAAAGCTTTGTTTTGACCCGTGGGGTCGAAGATGTTTAAAAAGGGTTTTCAACTACAAAACTGTTTTCAAAACTCTTTTTTTTTAACAAAGGCATGGAGATGTCTGGATTTATAAAATAGAAGCATGTTTTCAAAACTCTTTTTCAATAAAGATATGGAGATGCCATAACTTCAAAAATTAGTTTAGGCTTTTTCAAAAGCAACCCCAGATAGAGCTATCTCGCCACAACCATATTGCATTTCCTTTGTTCACTTATCTAGGTGGTTTGCGAGTACATTCGAAGTACTCACGGCTGTGTCCCTGGCTATTTACTTGGCCAGACTTTTAGGAAGTTAAGGTGACGTCCATCAAGCTAGGCCGTCTTCCCAGTCAGCTGCCTGTAGGTTGAGGCACGATTGGGCTCTGCACTTGGAGTTGTTCCGCTGCCAATGTTGATGTAGCCATAATGGCATCTATGTAAGTCTTGTACTTCGTTATGTTTCGGATGATTGTAATGATACCTGTCGGTTATGTTCCACGGCTCACTGATCATGGGAACATGGAAACATTCATAACAGGGATTCTCGGATGAATAATCCGGGGGGTCCCACAGACTTGGTATCAGACCCATCCTGACTGTAGGAGACCTTAGTTAGCATGGACGTTAGACAGGAAACGACAAACCTATTTTCTATAAGAACAAGGGAGAAGAGATGACTATTTGCAAAAGTGCTTATGACTTCTCCCCCTCTGATTTTGAAAACTCCTTAAATCAATATGATTTCATAAGCTTAAAATCTTGCACACCTGTCACTAACCCAACCTGGACCTAAACCCTTCTGTAGATGGAGCCTATTGATGAAGAGTGGCTGAAGATTGGATTTCCCCAAATCCTATGGGGATCGATGCAACTGTGCGGTTACCAGCAGAAACCTATCTACACCCTCCACAAGGGACTGGAATCAGGAGATTATATGGAACAAATTGTCATACTAGCCAAGCCAGGAACCAATGGAAGCCCTATCTACTCCACTAGACCTCGGATGCCTAGTCTCGTACTTTCTATAGACTTGGTAGCCAGAGAAGCTTTGATGCGCGTAGTTCCCTCCCAGAGATGAGGCAGCCCACAACTTTCTACCTCCCCATGAAGGGAAATGTCGACTGCACCGGAGGAACTCAAGACCCCAGCCTGGCATACCCCGCTCTCTCCTTTCAGACCCATTACAGTTACTCTAGCAATGAGGCATTAACAGCAGTCAATGATGAATACCGCCACTCCCAGATGGAACTCCGTCGCCTGCAAGCCCTTCTCAACCGCAAGGAAGCTCTGGAAACCCTACAAAGGAATCAAGCTCGCTCAACTGCAACTGAAGGAACCTCGAAGGAAGCCGCCCCCAAGAAAGGCAGGAAGTGCACCACCGCCAGTCAGTACCTCCGTAGGTTCAAGCCCCTCAAGAAGGCGCAGGAAACCTCCACTGACCTGTCAGAAGCTAGACCTGACACCCCAGATGCACCCTCCGAGTAATCACCCGCATCGCTGTACTCGCCCAGCTAACAATAGGGTAGAGTCTTGTATCGTCCCTGAACGCGTTTTGTAATGCCTAAGTACTATTAGCACCCTCGGGTGCGGATTTGGTTGATATGTAATGACTTCCTTGATTTCTATGCTTGCTTGAATTGTTCCCTTTTTGTGTGTTTTACCTTAGTCGTTACATCAGACCCAACCCAAACCGTCTGCCACCAATAAGACCTCCCCCAGGATGGCCATGAAGACCAGAAGCTCGAAGAAGGCGTGTAGCCGCTGCGGAGATGAAAGACACCAAGCCAGCAGATGTTCTGGACACTACCCCAACTGCGGAGAACCTCATTAGTCCAAGGTTTGCCCAACTCGACTTATCACTTGTTTCCTCTGCGAAGGCCAAGACCATGTCCCCGTCCAATGCCCAATTTATCCCCTCATTGGCAAGGCCTGTCAACCTCCCGAAGTCGGCATGGAAAGGTCGTCAACTCGGCTGCGACGGAAGAAGAACCTCTGCTTCCCGTGTGGACTACCCAGTCACTTCAGCAGAGAATGCCCCGAGGGTAAGCCCGGCAAGACTTCTACGAAAGAGAAGCTCGAAGACATCCAAGGTCCTCTTCCACCGAAAAGATGGTCACCCTACCGCTCGCTGCCACGTAGCTCAAGACTGAAGATGTCCCTCGCCTTCCTAGATGACAGCGCCCTTGGAAGTAAAGATAGAGAGAAGCCCTTTCACCCACTCCAGGACTTCCCGAGAGTCAATGAGTGCAGCCTGTAGTAATCTAGCCCATGTCCCCCTATAGAGACGGCTAGGATGCCGCCCTCCCTATGTTGTCCTATGCTACCATGAGACCTATTTTTGCCACCTTCTTAAGTAAGTCCCCTAGTTGTGACTCTCCGACCTACCCAAGTCGAATCCTAAGGGGGAAAGACTACATCTTTCCCGCAAAATGGATAACCTCGTTGCCCGACCGTGAGACCCGAAGACACGGATCTCAGAGCACAGACGTATCCCAGACTTGGTCATAGACTTGGAATTCAATAACCCACTTAAGGGAAGCGCCATAGATCCTTACAGCAGGAAGGTGCCTCCCCGCAAGCAAGGTTGAAGCCAGCTCGACCCTCGAGTTTCAAGAAGATTGAAGTTCAACCTCATTGTCAAGGTGTCTCTACTCGAAGGCAAGGTCGGCAAGTTAGCCCGCAAGAACCAAATAGCACTAATTAAGACAAATCCCCTAACCTTGCTCTCCGGAATCTCAGGACGAGATTCTTTTAAGGAGGAAAGGTCTGTAACATCCCAATTTTAGCAACCCTGATTAGTTGTCCAGAATGCAAATTCAGGGGGAACAAAAACTTTTTTCTTGTGCTTTGGTGCAGTGCTTGCTTGTTGTTTGCTTGCACTTGTGCTTATGATGTGTATCTTATGATACTCCTTACCTCACCCTCAGTTGACAAAAGCTATTTACCAAAACTATCTTGGCTTACTTTACATATTCTCAAACATTTAGGCATTTCAAAACAGGAGCCAAGATGCCTTTGTAACAAAAAAAACTATTTTGGTAGCTTCTATTAACAAAACTATGGAGAGATGTATAATACAATCTCCTTATGTTTTCAAGATAGAACAGTCAACTAATCTTACCTCTAGTTTTTCCCAAAAATCTTGTTCAAAGCATTTAAATTCTACTCTTGGTAGAGATACCAAGAACCCTCATCTTATTCAAAACCCAACCTCTTCAAAATGCCCCCAACCTTACCCCAAGCTAGGCTCGATGGTAACCTCTTTAGTGGTTATGGTTAGTATAAAGATGAGTTGCCTTGATCTGTTGTCTGAAGAGTTGCCTTGATCTGCTGATGATTTGTTTGCTAAGGAAGTAGAATGAGCTACTCTAGGAGCTCATCACTAGGACCTAGATGGTTCCCAATCATCAATCCCTAAGCAAGAAAGCCAACCTTGTTATGATCCCTAGCCACTAGGTGATCATCTAAAACCCTCAACCAGATCTATTCTGAGGATTTCCATTCTAGATGTTTCCAAGACCCTGAAGACCAATATCAAGCAAGGATCTCCTCTACTCACTCTACACTTCCATATCACCCATTTGTTAAAGCTATAATACCTTGCAACTCCTCCAAGAACATTCCCTCTCATACTCTAGTCAAAATCCTCAAAACTGCCAAATTTGACTAAGTCTGGAAACAGTTTCAACATCACCTTTTTGAATGCCTCCTTTTCTCAAACCATGTGCATTTTTGGAAATGAACCTGAAACATCTTGTTAAACATCCTAAGGACTACCAAGGACCACTTTTGACTCTGGTTAGATCATCCCTCAACCCACCCATCCTTGATGGTTTTGCAAACAAGAAAATAACATTTCCTGCAAAACTAGTCATTAGGCCTACTTTGGTAGAAGCTCACACACTCATACAACTTCCCTTGGACCAACCTTCTGCATGGTTGTGTTCTACTCATATAGGTCTACCAAAATCTATTTCACTTGCCCCAGGTGGATCTCTGTGCTGACTAAACCAACATGGTTTATAAGGCTTCATGACACTTTTTGCATGGCAGCCTTAACTTCAACAAAGTTTGCCATCAGCTATAGATCACCTCAATTACTGTTAATTCAAACTCTCCCTACCATTGTCATATATATGAAATGGTCTACCTATCCATCTATCCCTTGCATCAAGGTAATCTCTAAGCTCCAAGATGCAAGCATGTTTTGGTGGTATAAAAATAACACCACCCTAGATCATCAACTCTTTGTTTTCCATCCTTTTTAAGTTGGAATTTCATTCCACAAGGTTGAAAATGCTTGATACACCTTGTTTATATCATATACATTGATACTCAATGTTTATCAATATTTATCCATAATTATTATGGTCCCAAAACTATTTAATTTCTTAAATAGTCAAAATCTCCAAAACTCCCTCCACAAAGGAAAGTTTGGTTTTTACCAAACCACTTCCCCAAATTTTGGCTCATGTAATCCCCACAAGTCATATCCTATCTTTCCATCTCAAAAATAAATATTTTTGAGAAGCTTTATTATTTCTTTTTGCCCTTTTTCTTAAAAGGCTGAATTGGAATAATAAATGTTTTAATCACTTTTAATCCCCAATAAATCTTGGGAAAAATCCCCTAAGTGTGTATTCACATTTGGGACCCTCCCACACCAAAATACATCCTTTTCCAATGGAAATTTATCAAATTATCCCCAAGAAATCACTTCTGTCCTTTTTGAGTAATTGGATTTAAGTGGACTAAAACCCCACATATAAATCCCAATTAAATTCTAGGAATCTACCTTTACCCTATCTACCTACCAGTCCCATTTTCTCCTCTGGTCCAATGCAAGATTTTGTACTTTCTTCACAACCATCTATTAGATCAATAATTGTCAATTAAGCAAATCACCACTCTGAGCACTTTCTTTTTCCATCAATTCTTGACCAATGTTTACCCTCAGCACTAGGACACATCCTTGGTTGACCATCATTGCAAGCTCCACCCCAACAACTTCCCAATTGCCCTTAACATAATAAGAAGAAGGAGAAATAAACCTCATTCTTACAAGATTGTCCCCCACTTATTTACCACTGATGCCACCCCTCACTCTCTGATCCAGCACGACTAAAATACCCATCCTACCCCTCTCCACCTCCCCTGGACCAATCCATGGCCAGCACTCCCTCCCCACCATGTCCAATTTGGTAATTCACACCACCTAGCACCCCACCTTGGTATAAAGCTAGCAGCACTCCCCCAGCCAGCCCTCTGCCCACATTTTCCCCCTCTCACTCTCACTTGACTCCCCCAGCACGCCCTACCTCTCCCCTGCCCTATGATGTCCGAAGGAAGAAGGAGAGGAGCTCTCGGCCCCCTCTCAAAAATCGAGCAAGGCACCTCCCCCTCTGCTCTATTCCTTCTGCATGTCAGCCCCTGAGCTCCCCTTGCTCTCCTGCATCTAATGGTGCTCTCCTTTCTGTCCAGGAACCCCTCCTCCGTCGTCGCCGTTGAGCACCGACGAGTTCATCCTCGGCCGCCGTCGCGCGAGCTAATTCCCGGCGCCAGATCCCCTTGTGCTGCCCCTCGTTCGGCTCATCGTTGACCACCGCATCGTCCTGCACCATCCCCGACCTTCCCCGAGCCCTCTGGTGAGCTCCCGCCTCCTCCCTCCGCCGTTGCCTAGGGTTTCTTCGTCGGCATTCAGTTCGTGTAGACGACGACGCTGCGCCGTCCATCGTGACTTGATCCGACGGTCGCCGTCGCTCGGTACCGCTTCGGCCTCCCCCTCTCGCTGACTGCCGGGCCCCGCCTGGCAGGTTCGAGCGCCAGCTCCCACGCGTCGCGCTGCCCCGTCGTGGGCCGAATCCCCCTCTGCAGCCCAATAGCTCCCCAGATCCAGCCCAGTGCACCCCTTTTTCTTTTTCTTTTAATAGATCCATTATTCCAGAAAAGTATCTGCTAGGTTTAAATCCAAGTAAAATAGTAAATCAAGTCCAAATAACTAGATCCAAATTTATGGTGATTCTCTGCTGTTTTCTCAAACATGCAGAGGCAACCCCTTGGTCAAAATAATTTTCTTTAATTACTAGTATTTAATCTTCTAAAATGTATCTGGTACACTAAATTATTTCCTCTGTGAGTTTGACATCTCCTTTTGAGATGAACCTAAGGTCTACTGGAAGGTATTTGAAGTACCTATCATCCAGCACTGGTCCTATACCAAGGTGAACTGTATTTTGCCTTTAACAAAAATAACCAAACCAGCCCCTATCTGCATTAGATAAATTCCCCAGGTCTAACCAAATGTGGTATTGACCTGATTCCACTTCGCAGTACACACCAGTACCAATATCTACCAAACCCCAGTAGCTCATAATTTATTGAGCTCTAGATGATTTTTAGTGATTTAAATACTTCTGTAAGGGGTATTTTCACTAAATAAATCACTCCAGGAGTTTGGCAACTCCAAAAAGGGTGAATCCAATTCCTACAGAAAGGTATTTTAAATACCTATCACATGCCCTTGTAACCAACTCTTTAGCTTATGTATAATTAATCTGATAAACAGAAGAAGAATCAAACAGAATTGTCTTTGGGAGTTTCCTGATGGCATTACGGTAATTATTTTGACATTATTCCAACTCTAGGTGGTTCAGTACATCAAGTACTACCAAACCATCCAAGGAAATAATTTTTGGAGCTGCAGAACTTTTCTGGTGAATTATTTCCTCAAACTAGAGTTCAATCCACTATTAAAAGCATAACTAATTCTAGAAAAGTGATAATCAAGTGAAACCACTTGTGATGGTTTTGTCTTGTCAAGACCTATCTGAGGATGTCATGGTTATCCATTGATAACCTACTGACCACAGAACCCTAATCCTAGTCCCTTATATCTATCCTAGACAACTATCTCCCAAGAGAAACACTACAATGGCAATCTTGTAAATTCCACCCTTTGAATCCCACTTCTCCAAAACCTCCCAAGTCCAGTAGTATTTCTCATGCTTGTTTGCTGTATGGTTTGACTGTTTGTATGGCTTGTATTGATTGTGATATTGTATGCTTGCATGTGTACCCGATGACGACGCTAGTGTGAGTGTCTGACGACAAGAAAAACGGGTTTTCTTATTATTATTATTGGGTATTCTTGGCCATCTGAAGAAGTCCAGGGACTTATTGCTGATCACAGGCAAGCCACCATTTCCCGAACTCTGATATATGTCCTACTCTCTTTTACCTGCTTTTGTATCCTCTTTATAAATTGCATTATTTACCTGCATGTCTTGTTTTACAACTACTGCGGTAGTAACTTAGCTCCTCCAAGTTATGATTTCGTGTCCTTCGAGGCACCACCCCGATGTACCTACCATTTTATCCCTTTAGATCGGGAGTATGATGATTAGCATCCCACCCTGTTGGAAAAACCCCGGTTTTGAGAAAATAAACTGTTTTGGGATTTTCCCCACTACAAATGTTTCAAAAACGGCTTTGCAAAACCCTGGGAAGAGGCATCGTTCCCAGTGGAAGTTTTAACAAAAGAAATGGTGATGAGAAGAAACGGAAATGTGATGGGATGTTTTATGCCTTTACTGGAACAATTTTTACCGCGCAACCACATTACCCCAGGTTGCTGGGGCTTAACCCGTAGTTTGTCCGCATTAGCCGAGGCACTTCTACCATGCTTATAGGGAGAAATCCCTGGAAGACCGGGCAGGCATCCCAGATCACGGATCTGAAGCCTGTCGCTTGCTTCGGCAAGAGTGATCCTGACCTGGCAGGAGGCCGGTGCAACAATTGGGTCTCCCGTGGACGGTATGACTTAGGTAGTACGGAAGGAAGTGGAGTCTCCAGATTTAAGGTATACGCCAAGTTGCGGCTTGGGTATGCGCGTGTACGGAAGGAAGGACTATGGCTGGGAGCCACATACTGCTGTCGGGTAGAACAAACCCAAGAGGAAAAGCATGCCTTTGCTAGTGTAGACAAGCGAAAAGTTAGGTTTGATTATCCGGACCCCCATCTACAGTGGTAGTGGGCCGTGGTTGAATCCCGGCGGATGTATTGATTCTTGTGGGTAAAGTATGCAAACTCTGCAGAGTATAACCTATTCGAATAGCCGTGCCCACGGTCAAGGACGGCTGTAAAGGTGTTGGCTAGGAGTACCCAAACTGTGCTTGTTTGGGAAACAAGTACTCTGAGGACGACGGTTCCGGGGGAACCCGATTTTGAAAGCTTTGTTTTGACCCGTGGGGTCAAAGATGTTTAAAAAGGGTTTTCAACTACAAAACTGTTTTCAAAACTCTTTTTTTTAACAAAGGCATGGAGATGTCTGGATTTATAAAACAGAAGAATGTTTTCAAAACTCTTTTTCAACAAAGATATGGAGATGCCATAACTTCAAAATTTAGTTTAGGCTTTTTCAAAAGCAACCCCAGATAGAGCTATCTCGCCACAGCCATATTGCATTTCCTTTGTTCACTTATCTAGGTGGTTTGCGAGTACATTCGAAGTACTCACGGTTGTGTCCCTGGCTATTTACTTGGCCAGACTTTCAGGAAGTTAAGGTGACGTCCATCGAGCTAGGTCGTCTTTCCAGTCAGCTGCCTATAGGTTGAGGCACGATTGGGCTCTGCGCTTGGAGTTGTTCTGCTGCCAATGTTGATGTAGCCATAATGGCATCTATGTAAGTCTTGTACTTCGTTATGTTTCGGATGATTGTAATGATACCTGTCGGTTATGTTCCACGGCTCACTGATCATGGGAACGTGGAAACATGCATAACAGGGATTCTCGGATGAATAATCCAGGGGGTCCCACAATCATGACCCACACCAACTCAAAACCTATGTTATGTGGCGCCTAACTTAGGGAGAACACTTTTACTTGATAATTTTAAGTGCGATCACCCTATTTATTACGACTACCACACAACAAATAAAGTGTATAAAAGGATTAACATCACATGCAATTTATATAGTGATATGGTATAGCACTTCGCGTCAATGATCTCCATCATCAACTTCATCCGGTGCTAGGGACATCTTCACTACGCCATGGCATATCACCGAGGTCCATTGTTGCTTGATCATCATAGTTGCATTCTTGCTTTTACAACTATTGCTACTCTAGCTAATAATTTAAAAACAACTACGACTACTATAATAATATTATGACAATCATAGCATCTCCTGCACTCATGACGAACGAATTTACAACATAATACATCACATTGAAAGCTTCAGCTATACCACATCACTTTCCTATAAAAACAAGTTAGATGCTTCTAAAATGTTTTGCTAGATTATGGGACTCTATGGTTGCAAAGAGAACTGTTCATTAACTTACATGGTAAGAAAGCATCATGACCATTGTTTGTTTTTTAACTTATTCAGGGTGTGTTACCCAAGAGCTATAAAATAGCTCGAAGTCAACACCAAACTTCTTCTACATGCGGGATCCCTCTTGCGGATTTCAACCAAAACCACATAAGCCCAATATGCAAACTATCAAATTTCAGAGGTATATTAATTTGCACACCCAGTGATGGAGCTTCTACCCTGTATTGGAAATATAGTTTGTCTTAGCACATTTTGGTGATTGCTTGTCCAAGATTATATTTCATTTTCTTTGGACCCTGATGTTTCACTTAAAGCTATGCTAGAATGTGATTCCTTGGAACAATTAGCTCAGCATTTTTCCATCCCCATTTCGGAGCAAGCCTTGGTTGAGCTGCAACAAGCTTTTGGGGTGCTACAAGATTTAAAATCAGATGCGATTGCTAGGCTCTAGCCTGATACTTGGAAGTTTTGGTTTCATAATGGGGACTATTCCCCCGTTTGTTATAAATTTATGTTTTACGGTCTGGAGGTGTCTCCGGTATTTTAAAAAATTGTGGAAAATCAAAGGACTAAATAAGCAGAAGGTATTTGTATGGCTTATGGTTGACCGTTTGAATACATGAGATATGATGGCCAAACGTCACTAGCATATAGAGTCTGGATATAATCGTGTTTTGTGTAATTCTCGACAGAGAGAGATAGTGGAACATTAGTTATTTACTTGTCCATTTTCGAGAAATGTTTGGAACAGACTTGGTATAGTCTGGAGTTCTAGGCAAAATACTGTTGATATGTTTCATGGTGCTAAGATGAGCTTTCTAGGGCCAATTGTTTGAAGTTGCTATGTGTGCTCTTTGGGAAATATGGAAGTGCAGAAATGGTAAAATCTTTTAGGGGAAGAGACCATCATTTCAAACATGGAGGACGGTTTTCAATGCAGATCTAAAACTCATAACTTAATGAGTTAAGCTCGTTCATCAAGCACCACCCTCGGGCTGGTTGGATTCCTTTTAGTTTGCTTGCATATTGATTTTTCTTATACGTTTTAGACCTTGTAGATATCATGTAATTTGTGTACAGTGGGCTCCTTTTTATTTGGAGATTTTATAATATAAAATATACCGTAGGGGTTTCGCCAATGGTTTTATGGTCAGAAAAATGTGCAAAATATATTTCTCGCTATTGCGGAGAAGCTGACACCCGACAAAGTTGTTTCGTCCACCCGAAGTACACTTCACAAATCGATCTCGGTCCGAAAATCGTAAAGTTTGCTCAGGCCGCTAATCCAACAATATTGTCAAGATCAAAATTGCAACAATTGGGAAGCATAAGATCAATAATGTCAAAGTTCCTTGATTCCTTTATTTGTACCTGTGCCTACACATAACCTGGCTTTGATACCGATGTTGGAAAATGCGCTAGAGAACACATAGAAAAGATAACAATAGAAGACATAAGAGAATTTATGACAGTCACACGACCACTGTAGGCCATAAACATGAACGAGGCAGGCATTTTCCTCTCAACCCTGTCTACTAGTGGCATGAGATCCATGAGAGTAGGTTTTGTTGTGCCCTGTGGTAATCCAAGGTAAGAAAATGGCATATTCCCCACATTACAACCAATTGATTGAGCAAAAGTAGTGACAACATCAATAGAGAGATTTATTGGAATCATCATCGATTTACTCTAATTAATATGAAAGCCAGTAGATAAAGCATAATCTTCAAGTATGTTTTTCATAGTTGCTAATTGATGTTGACAAGCATGCATAACAATTAATGTGTCATCTGCATATTGTATAATTTGATAATCCATATCAAAATCAGGTGAGAAGGGTGCAGAAATCCTCGTTTCTCTGAAAGCTTTGTTAATTGCAGCTTGCAGTAAATCTCCTTCCAAGACAAAAATAAGCGGAGACAGAGGATATCCCTATCTAACTCCTCTCATACAGTGAAACTCCTTGCCAGGTGTACCATTCAGCAGAACTGAAGATTTCCTAGTTTCAAAGAATAGTGCAATCCACTTTAACCACTTTCTATCAAAGCCCATTTGCTTCATTATTTTAGCATAGCCCCATGGTCTACATTGTCAAAATATTTAGCAATGTCCAACTTCAGTAAAATAGTTTCCTTTTTAGACGATTGACACTGGTACAAAAATTCAACTGCCCAAGCTAAGCAATCCTGAATATTTCCTCCCTTCAGAAACCCATATTGATTTTTGTGGACAATTCTAAGAACTACCTTCTGCAATCTATTGGCAAGAATTTTGGTAATGATCTTGAGACAACAATTTAGAAGAGTTATTGGTCTAAAATCATTAACAGAGATATGGGAAGGAATCTTTGGTATTAAAGTGATATGACCCATATTTATAGTTTCAAGATCCATAGTTCCTTCATAAATGGTATTGAAATTTCAACGACTGGACAATCATGGATGAAAAGCTCAAAAGTCCACCTCAATGTTCACCATTTTGGCGTTTTTCTTCCAGTTTTTCTTCTAATAAAATATGGCGTACATTTAGACATTTCGAGAAAAAAAGTATGTGCATGGGCTTATAGCACAATTTACTCCTTTTGGAAAATACTTGCTCATTCACTTGAACCTTTGTAAATGTAGTAACCAACATGCTTTTTTTTTTTGACAGTAGTAGTAACCAACATGCTAGTTGTGACACAGATTAACAAGTCAGGGAAATCATACCCCACGTTTAGAATTTCTTAGAATTATTTGAATACCATACATTCCGAAATGAGGGAAGAATAATTTATTAATGCTTATCTAACAACAAAGAATAACTAGGCATACCAACCACCTGGCCTCTCTTCTAACATCTCATCCCAAAAATTAGCATTTGTTACAAGTAACATGTTCCTGTTATGTCCAAAAGTTTGAATTAGTCATGATAACCGCCACCATCCCGCTCAACAGCAACCGGAGGATGAACATGGACCCTTTTTCCCTTCCTGTTCTCAGTCTCCATATGGCAGATCCTTTAGAATCACTCGTCTGCGTCGTACTCGAGTTTGCACCGTCAGATTTGGTGACATTGCTATACAGCTTACTGCATGGCAAACAGCGCAACATTAGCACAAGTCTAGGTATGGTGATCATTTTATCTCACATTTCAATATTAATGATATGTGTGAAAATGAGGTGGCACGGTAGCCTATTAGTGTCGCCTTTTAGATATGAAATTTGCTGCATTCTGTTGAAATTGAATTTGGCTATCACCTTTTCAAGCTTTAGTAAGAAAAATTCACAGTTCCATAGTTTGAGATATGATTATGTTATTGGTAAGTCTTCTACTGAAAACATTGAAAACAAATGGAAATTATATGCTCTTCTAGAACGATCTTACTACTGTACTGTCCCTATTCTATGTGGCATATTTAATCTGTTTGACAATCAAGTACTCCCTCCGTCCCAAAATAAGTGACGTGGGTTTGTCTAGATTCGTATGTATCTAGACATATTTTAGTATATAGGTAAATGTAGACAAACTCAAGTCACTTATTTTGGGACGGAGGGAGTATATTACTGATAATAAAATAGCAATGTACCTTCCAGGAAATATGCAGCTGTCATGACCTGTACAACAAAAGGTATAGATTAATTAGGATTAAAGATGGACCTTCAATGCGAATTTGAACGTGACAGTTTTGAAAGACTGAAGCAACCAAGCAAAATCATCAACATGAATATATGCATGGTCAAATATGTCAAAAAAATATCTAGACACATGTATTGGATCCAGACGAGAGTGTGAGAAAAATAACATGATTCCGAACAGTGCTCAAAAAGATGAAGTTTATCTGATCGCAACCTGTAAGAAATCACACGTGTACAAATTTATCATTCGGAGAATCCCTAAAGTCAGAGTCGGTCAAAGCAGGAACTGGTCCACATTAGTTTTAAGTGCATAGTACATGCAAGCCCACGAACTCTAGTAGCTTGCATGCCATGGGGAGCCTTGGCCTCCCATCACTGAAGACCATGCTGCAGAGTGCAGACTTGCAGTAACTCTACGAAAAGAGTCGTTCTTTTGTGATGTTCAAAGCCTGAATCCATTAGTAACTCCAGGCATATGAACGACTCCTAGTAGTTCTACCTTGCAAATTCGAGTTCACGAAAGTGAAAACAACCGACACAGCACTAAGGACTACAAATTATCATCATTCGCTGGTCCAGTCTGTAACAGTATTCCCATTTGGCCCATTAACAACAGAAAAGATATTCAAGCCCTAAACATCATCAATTCAAGGCAAGTGCATACAGAGCTTTCATTCAGTTACTACTCGTACCAGACTACCAGTCAATATCTAATTGACACACTAACAAAAAGATAAGTAAATTAGACACAGAACCACTATATGCTCAGAGCCCAAACTTAGCATTAATCTAAATTAGCAATCTTTACAACATGGTTATGTATAATAAAAGAAGAACCTGGGAAGAGAAATGGGAGAAGACCACATGCACCATGTAATAATACTATTCCCATACCAGACAAAGAGTACATGCTCCCCACATACATTCCAGTAATCCAGTGGGCCACTTGCATGGATTACGCTTTGTCTTGACTCTTGAACCATATTATGAATTTGAGAAGGTCTAGATGGCATCTAGATCCAAAGTTCCCAGGATGCACTTTATCTTTCCTTTACTTTTTCTTAAGATAAAAACTACTAGTACATATTATCCAGGAGAATCATTATCATTTGTTTGGTTCAGGACAACGGCCACCGTCCAAAGAGGTCCGTATTTGGCAACAACTACCGTGAGTTCAGTACTTTAGTTGTCACATTAGCTCAATGCAATTCTTGTGACATGGTGACGGTACAATAATCCAAAGGGCAAAAATGCATCAGTTCCTAACCAGATCCTCTCGCTACCAGGTGTACAAAACCATTGCATTTCGATAACGACTTCCTCTGTAGCTAGCTATTGCACGAGTGGCTGTTCTTATTCCTCTTCAACATCTGTGAACGATGATTAAAAATTTCACCCTGATACTAGCAATGTTATTGGCCACAGTTCCTCTGCTGAGTGCTGGCCATAGGACATGAAAGCAATTAACGGACACAATAATGAGACTTTAGGTGCTATTGATATGCTGAGGTATGATATTGCCCCAAAAAAGGGCAGAGTTCTAAAGATTCCTATTGCTACCCAACAATGCCCAAACCTCCAACCGAGTAGGTTGCGCATGAAAATGCAGTGCGTACAATGCAGGAATATCTACACGTAATCATGGGCAACAAGAAAGATCTCAGATCTCAGCTTTAGCTTTTGAAGCATGCCACATGCCATAATGTATGTGAGACCTATGCATCACCCTTAGCCAAATAGACATGGTAGTACTTTTTCATAAGTAGCACTCTTGTCCTGTAACTTTTTTTCATAACAGTTCTGAAACATTATGTTCTGTAGTATGTGCGTCACTGAAACGGAGCATGATCCAATAAAGCCATATTTGGCTTTGAAAAATAACAAGCAGAAAACACACAAGAAAAACTGTGATGATTACTTTGAAGAAAGGAGAAAAACAATGGGTTTTCCCATTTGAGTTCAAATGATACGGTAAGTTCCTATTAATAAGAAATTAAAAAATTGAGCAAAAATTTCAGAGGTAACAGATCAGGAAACAGAAGAAACTGTAATAAATAGGCCTAGTAAGAAGAACGAGATGACAAAGCTGACGAAAGTGATGGGGGTGAAGACTGAAGAAGTGTGTAATGTGTAGTCTTGGCATGTGATGTGAACATATCGTTGCTCCTACTCACATGCGAGAAACGGAGAAAGCGGATTCTTTTTTGCAATCTTGTGGTGCCCTTTTTCTCTTTGTGAAATGGTACTGCTGTTGGACGTGCTCGTGTTGCCAATCAGATCAGCACACTCCACGCCGATAGCACTCTCTCAGACTGAGCGGAGTACAAAACAAATGTACAGGCTGAACCAGCTCAGCTTCTGTCTCTGATTTTACGTGGCCGTGGGCTCATGTCATATTAAAAAGTGCAAGATATGTGTACCAAAACCAAGATATGTCCCTGAAAGTGAGGACCCAGTTATCTAAAAGCTCACAATTTTAGCCTTCATAGAAAGGTCATATCTGAACAATTATCTCAAGCTATCATGGTCAAGCCTAGAAGTAACCATGAAAGAGCTCGTAATTTTTAAGCTCTGATAAAGCTACGCATACTGTACCCTTTTTTTTTTTGAAAACTACTCATACTGTACCTTAACACGAAACATTTCCTCCCAGATACCACACTTGGTTGCAGCACTAGTTTTTTTTTCGAGATTGGTTGCAGTACTAGTCATACCCCTACCTAGAAGAAAAAGCAACCTTTCTCCCAACAACATCAATGGAAAAAATACTAATTTGCACTTTCTTTTTGTCGTGGAAATACTAATTGCACCTAGTGGTCTCTAGTCTCCAATGATAAGACAAACCGAACAGCTTTCCGGAATGGTCTTCCATGAGTGCCATCTACTTTGGGGGCGCGACAATGGCGTCTCTCCTACATGAAAATCGAAGCCGGGATCTTCAAGCACGAAAAAAGCATTTCCACTGGCTTATTGACATACTGCACGTCTACACTCATTTGGTCTGGCGCCACACTATGCTGTCTATGCATCATCGAAACCTGACCAGTTGCAATTCTGTGAAGACCAAAAGGGGATCGCGAGGAACTAATAAGGGACAACTGAGCAAACCTCTAAGCTAGTCTCAGCAGTTGCTTCTCAATAAGATGTACACTCAATACGCCTCACTAACCGTCAGTCTATCACTACTCACTACACAGGAGCATGAGAATGTGTATTCATCAGGCTACAAGTAAGCTGTCAAATCTTTGTCAATCCCAAGCAAGCATGGAACAGCCAAAACGAGGAACGCCGAGAATTGCACACAGCCATTGGTTGACCAAATAGAGAGAATGATTCTCAGCAAACAGAGAATGTCAAACCCAAGAACGATCTACCTTAAAGAAACAAGATCCATCTGTGTTCAGGGCCGGCCCTGGGGCAGGGCGGGAGGGGCGGCCGCCCCGGGCCCATAAAACTAAGGGGCCCTAGATATGAAGTTCATATACTAGTACGTGAAGGCCCGGTCCAAGTTAGTAATACGGGAGGGTTCCAAGGAAAAAACTAGGGAAGACTGGCCACGATCGACCTCCAAAATCCTGATGGCATCTGCACAAGAGAATAACCATGGCGGCTGCGTGCTGGACGGTGGAGAGCGGCAGTGTTGTCTCGTGTATGTGGGACTCAGTTCCAATCGATTGAATAGGAAAAAAATGCAAATACCAGCTCCAGAACCTCAAGGTACGGCTGCTCCCTTCCCTAGAAAATCTCTTCTCCCTACTCCATTGTTGGTAATTAGGAATATGTAGATGTAAAATTAGGATACCGTGGGACTTAATTTGGACGTTAGCTAGTTTAGATTTTTAATTTTTACCGATACTCAACCAGATTAGGCGTCCCTTTGACATGGATTTAGACGAAATAATTGGTCGAGTTTGGAGAAAGGAAAGAAAACCTCACAAGAAAGAACAAATCAGTCAACATTTTCCTTTATCTCGGCAAGGTGGGTCCGAACCAATGTGAGATGTTTAAGCAAAATGCTCACCGCTTAAAAATATTACTATGTAGCTTTTTTTAGTTTGAACAGCTTGGGACCCGAGATGGTCGATCTAAGGTTGTTAATAAACTTGAGTGATAGGATGTAAATTAACAATTTCCTCTTCGCTACAGTTTAATAAGATTTGTATTGTACTTCATAATACACTCTCCTGGAGTTAGTAGCGACTACGCTACCCGAAATTGATAGTGCGAAGATAGTCGCGGTGATGACCATAATATGTGTATAGAGTATTTCTTATATGAATACCACTTTTGGATGTTTAAGTGTTATATGATACCATGTAATGTATCTTATATGCATATTTCAATTTTTATATATGTTTATTTTTAAGGGGCCCTGAGTTCCATGTTCGCCCCGGGCCTCTAAAATCTCAGGACCGGGCCTGTCTGTGTTCACTAAATTAGCATGGGAAATTCATTTCTCAAGCAATGTTGTCTGTAACTCTATATGCATCAGAATTCACGAAGTGGGAATACTCACTGGGATCCGTGGTGGTGACCATGCCGGCGCCCTGGAAGTAGCAGGAGCCGCCTGCCTTGCCCTGCGACTGGTAGTAGGTGTTGAATGCGAACGACGCGTGGCTCCGCACGTCGTTGGGCTGGTAGCACCCTTGCCCGGGCTGTATGGCCGTGCAGTCGGACCGCCCGGGGCCGCACGCCCAGTCCATGGCCGCCTGCACCGCCTTCTCGTCCGCGTCGTCCGCCGCGATGCAGAAAGTCCGGTCCGTTGTGTCATTCCCCAGGAAACCATCCGACCCGTTCACGTGGAGCAGGTACACCGGCGTGCCGTTGCCGTGGAAGAGCCCCCAGTTCGCCTCCGACACGGGCCCCGGTCGGAGGTCTTCGTTGAAGAGCTCGTAGATGTACACGCTGGCCTGCGCGCCAGGCCGCATCGGCGTGCCGGGCTTGTCCGTGACGACGTGCTTGATGAGGTTGGAGTTGTAGGTGTTGGCGTTGTCCCTGCTGGCGTACGGCTCCTCCTTCCGGTCCCCGTAGGAGGGCCAGCCGGTCTCGGTGACCAGCACCGGCACGGCGGCGCTGACGTTGAGGTTCTTCAAGGCGACGTACACGGCATCGAGCATGGCGTCGAACACGTTGGTGTAGTGGAGCAGCGTGTTGGGATCGACCATCTCCAGCGACGGCGGGAGCGGCTTGAACATGGCGTTGTCGACCGGGACGACGCCGTTGCTCTGCATCAGCGAGTAGTAGGGGTAGAGGTTGAGCATGAGCGGCGCGGAGGTGTTGGCGAGGTGGGAGAGGAGCGGGACGAGGAAGGATTTGGCCAGGGACTGGTTGAAGTAGGCCTGGGACGGGGGGAAGGGGTCTAGAACGATGGAGAACGGGAGCGGGGTGGAAACCGGGATGGAGGAGAGGTTGGCTGCGGCGAGCGCGGCGGCGAGGGACTGGATGGCGGGGAGGAGTACCGGGAGCGCGGAGGGCAGGGCGGTGGGGACCTCGTCGCCGACGGCGATGGCGGAGATGAGGCCCGGGTTTCTGGAGTTTGCGGCGGTGAAGGGGAGCACGTGGCGGGCGACCCAGGCGGAGGCGGTGGCCGGGGAGGAGCCGAGCGCGAGGAGCTCGTCGTTGGGGACGCCGACGATGGCGCTGGCTCTGGAAGACGCGAGCGCGGAGAGCAGGCGCGGGTCGGCGTCGTAGAGGCGCACGTGCGTGATGCGCTCCGCGCGGAGGAACTCCGCGAGGTCCGACGGGGACAGCAGGTTGGTCACCGCCGTGCCGATCGTCACGCCGACGTACGGGGCGCCGGAGCCGACCCCGCCCGCCGCCGACACCGAACCTGCAGCCCCAAACACAAAACGAAGCCCAACATTAGCGGTCTGAGAAACAGAGAACGGTGGAAGAAGACAGGCGTGTGCGACGAAGAGCTTACAGCGCAGAGACGAATGGAGGCAGAGCAAGAGCATGAGCAAGCTGCTGCTCCCTCCTCTGCTCCTACTCCCCATTGGGAGCGTGCTTTTCTCCTCCAACTTCTTCTGGTGGTATCTGTCTGCTGGGATTGCCTCTTTTGAGGGAGATTGGCGATGCTTTCAATGAGCTCCTGCTTGCTTTCTCTGGGAATTTCCTTTTCCTCCGTGGGAATTTCGCTCTGAACGGGAGCGCGTGCGCCGGTGCTACGAGGGACTGGATGAACTGATGAAGGCCGGTGGTGTGGGTGGGAAGGCTAGGTGTGACCGTGTGAGTAGGGATTTGGGAAAATTTGAGTAGGGGGTTGGTGATTGCCGATGGCATGAATCTGGAATGGGCTGTTTGTTTCTCACCTTCTTGGTGGTTAGCTTCTCTTTCTGGAGTAAATATTAAATATTAATTAGTGTCTAAACTTGCTTTAAGCTTTTATAAATGGGGAAGGGACAAGCGGCAGCGAGCCAGTGACAGTGACACTGAGCCGTCCACCTGGATGGTGGGACCACGCCTCCATGACACCAGAGTAGTTCACACTTCCACTTCGCTCCAGCAGAGGCAGAGCTACTTCTTTTCTTCACCCATGCTGGCTGTGCGAGCCTGTCTTTCTTGTCATCACTCGTCAGCCGTTTCTTGTACTGCAGTAACTGAAAACAGGTTGAATTGCAAACACATTCTTACCAGCATAGTAGTAGGAGCTAGTACAACTTGTTAGGAACATCTGAGAAATGTTACCGACTTTGACTTGTATAATGACTTGTTTCAAACATAGATTAGCTCCAAACAAACCACTGTATAATGAAGAGATGGTTTTACCATTTTTCTGGTTTAGCTGTTGTGTCTGCACTGCAGTACCAAACCAGACAATCTGGATGCTACAATGAGTAAACCTCAGTCTACAAGTGCCAGCCAGATGAGGTGATATTACGACCCACTGGTACCAGTAGGCAGTAGCATGACGTACTGAATCAACATAAGATCTCAGGTTGGTTGCTCCTAACGCCGAGGGTCCCATGGAAATTGGAACCACGACGCTCTCGTGCCATAGTGGTTTCAAATTCCGATGCCTCCTACCTCCGTGTCACTCTCCCAACCATAAATAACAAGGTTTTCATCAAAGAAAATTACACTAGTAGTGCTGAAACGGGCCAACTGGGTTTGCTATCTGATTTTCTACTACCGAAAGTTACAAACCAAGCTAAAGAAAACTAAAAATGGTTCTTTTGGTAAAACCAGGAAGAAACATGGGCATTCCACTTCTAAACCAGCAATCCACTTCCAACAAACCGAACTACTCCCACATACACTATAGATCAGCTCTTCTACAAACTACACCAACGATGAAGTGTCGAGACCGGACCTCTCCCAACAACAAGTGATTACAGGCAGATGCAGCAGCATGTCCCCACATCCATTCCCTCCATAGGGGGGAAGCTTCCCACATGTGGACCTGCAATTGGTTTCGGAGTTACCAAATGAATAACTGTGTTAACGAGCAGGAACAGAATGTGCTTGTAACTTGATCTGGAAATCATGGCTGAGAGTTGCAGTAAGAAAAGAAGAGGCATACGCACGTCATTGTCGTCAAGATTCGGATGCTAGGCTAGGGGCTGCTTTTTGAACCAACCCATTCTGAAAGTAGATGGCTCAACAACTTCTTACTACAATCAGCAGGGAATAAACTCAAAGCTTTGTCAATATTTCTGCGCCCGTTCTAGTGACCAGCACAGTATGCTCAAACTGTGCCGCCCAGCTGCCGTCTTCGGTGACAGTAGTCCATCCATTTTCCCATGTCACACACTCCGATTTGTCCATTATAAGTATAGGTTCTGCAGAAGTTCCATCAAGATTGTCAACTTCATTTGAAATTTTAAGAGATTATTCGTTTCAACTGAAGATAAAACCACGAGAGTCTGGGATTACATATAAATATAATGCCTAATTACCAAACCATAGGACTCACATTTTCTTTCTTAAAAGCAACATTTCATCTTCTAAAAAAGCCTTCTTAAATCATAGTAAAATCTTTGAGAATTTCAGTACATGGTATCTAAAGGAAATTAGATAATGTTTGGAAGTAGATCCCGAAATGTATAGCAGCAAGGGAGAGCCCATTGTACATACCAATTGTGAATGTTTGACCCTCAACCATTCGCCCAGGGTTATCATTGGCTACAAAAGAAATTTCATTAGTCTATTGAATGCTTTGATTATCATGAACTAGTCCAGTATAAGTGAGGTGTACAATAAGATGTTGAAATAGTTTATCTCAAGATGTACTCCCTCCGTCCAAAATAAGTGACTTGGGATTGTCTAGATTCGTATGTATCTAGACATGTTTTAGTACATAGATACATGCGAATCTACACAAATTCAAGTCATTTATTTTAGGACGGAGGGAGTATATCGCAATCCTTGTCAAAAACTACAGCTAAAATGATAAACAACAAAGGCCGTTACCCAAGAGGATGAACATCAAAAAGGTAAGTCGCAACTTAAAAGAGCAGGGAAATATCAAGCAAGTACTCACCATGATGGAGGATAAGTGGCTCCGAGTGCAACATGGGTCCAATTCCATGTCCAACAAAGCGCTCCACCACATGGTAGCCATAGAAATAAGCAAGCTTACTGAAATAATTCGAAGAATATTAAAGGTATGCCGCATCACAAATGTTCTTCAGAAATACTCAAGGGAACATCCATAACAAAACAGAATGATTTGACTGCTAAAGAGTACCGCCATGCTCCAAACGGTGTCTATGATCTGGATGCTGAACAGGCACACCCTGCCAACTGACGCATATACAGTATATCTACATGTTCTGTAAAACTACATCAGTGAACCCAGGAATTCTGTATTAATTTCCCACAGGAACCTAGGAAATTTTCCTAGAGAACATGTCTTGCACTGTTTTCTGCATGGCTCTCAGATCGCTGACATTTGTCAACTACCTTGTTTTGAAATTGCCTAGGGCCTAGGCTACCCAAGAGATAAGGCGGTGACTGTAGCTAAAATGGATTAGGATAAAGAAACTACAGAAGATGTTGAATGGTCAGGATCTAACGGTGACCTCCACCTAGCCATGATGTGCTAAAACAAGAAAACTGAGGTCATAAGAAGTTCAGTGAACAGCTTAGGTAACCTCTTTGCTAGATTGCTACCATGGGTAGAACTACTCCAGAACTGGTGCTGAAGTTATTTTATCTTTTCAGTGTAAAGGGGGGCCTGTTTAGTGTGTTCATCTTAACTCAAATGTGTTCACGTAACGGACTTCTGATTTCCGAAACATACTTTTAGCTTGACTGTTCAAATGACAAATTTGTGAGAATGGAAAACTGCTTTTGTTCTGAAAGTGTAGATCCATTTCCTATAAGATGAATTAAGGATCATTATGA
This sequence comes from Avena insularis, assembly GCA_023614405.1. Classification (NCBI taxonomy): domain Eukaryota; kingdom Viridiplantae; phylum Streptophyta; class Magnoliopsida; order Poales; family Poaceae; genus Avena; species Avena insularis. The sequence continues at coordinate 180,233,514 of CM042686.1, forward strand.
TGATCTTGATTATCTCCATCATATTTCAGCCAGCAAACATAGCAAGATAGTTCAGTTTTCTAAGTTTTCAGAAGGAATCAACTAACAGCCTAACAGGTAAGGACCATGGTATCATGGCGGACAAGAGGTACCTTATTTTTTTGCCAATTTTTCTGTAGTTTACACCATCCCTGCAGACAGAAATACCCTTCTCCAAGCATTCTTCAGCTGCCTGAATCAAAGAAAGATTAAGGTGTTTATGTTCTCATGTAGGGAAGAATTGCTTTCTTAACATAAGATAAGAGAAGTTGTATGAACCAACTGCAAAAAAAGTCCTTTCAGAACATATTGCTTCAAAATAAAGAGATTTCTAGAGTAGAAAAAATATTATAGGGGTTGGTTAAGCTCAAAGATATCATGGCACATCAGTACTACAACAGAGATTAAGTGCAGATCATTACTAAACAGCTAGGTATACTGGATGAAATATTTCACATGTCAGCAATATCTTACCTTCAGGAAATGTTTGATAGATTCATCTGCTTCTCCACATACAAATGTTCTGGAAGTTCCACCATGGTATCCCTAGAGAGGATGGTATGAATATCATTAGAAAAAGGAACATGTCATCGAAATCGGAATGCGCCAAATATACCAAGCATATGCACAATTTTAAGACATAAAACTTACATTCAGGAACACATTTACATCAATATTTATGATGTCTCCATTCTGCAGCAGAAAGACCATTTTTCAACCCACAGCAAATAGGCATGACACCAAAATAAAGATGGAAGAGGCAAATTTATTCTACAGAACCTGCAGCTGTGTTGAATCGGGCAGCCCGTGGCAGACACACTCATTCACTGATGTGCAGATACTTTTAGGAAATCCACCATAGCCAAGCGGAGAAGGATAAGCACCCGCCTCAACTATCATATGGTGCACCGCCCTGTCGATTTCGTTCGTAGTAACTGCTGGCTGTGATGACATTGAAATAGTTTACACTATATTATGATTTATGAAGTGTACAATATAGTCTTAAGATGATTGGCACACAGAGAAAGAAAACGGATTCTAGTAATCTATACAAGAACAATCTTTACCTTGACCAATGTTCCCGCAAAGTTCAGTACATGGGCAGCAAGTTTGCAAGCAGCTCTCATCCCAGCAATACCTCCTGCATTGTGTATTTGGCGCTCAGCAGGTAGTTCTTGCGGTATGGTTGCACCCACATACGGAGGCCTTGGAATGTGCTCTGGTACATGAAGTTGGGGATAGACCTTTCCACGCCTCAAAGGTGGCCTCTTCTTTAACTTCACTGAACTTTGCTCTTGTGACCTTGATGTATGTAGGAGTGTTTGCAGAATCATGAAATGGTAAGTAAGTTGTACTGAGTTGGCACTCCAGTTTAACTACTCTAGATGAAATGATTAAAATATCACTATGTCGCATGAAGATGAGTAACAACTAGTATGAAATAAAAGGTCAGAGAGAATTCAGAATCTAACTACAGAGTTTAGACCAATGACTATAGCTATTGCTAAGTCCTGACGAGATAAAAGAAGAGACTAGAGAAGCTTAATTACTTAAACAAAAGGCAACAGTAACAAGAATCGTACTTTTGCAGCTCCATGAGCTCTTCTTCAACCCCATCAACCCAAGTAAGCCCACCAGCCACAACGAAGGTCCTCTTCTGGACTATCCCTTTAACTACAGCAAGACAACAAATAAGAATCAGCTAAAGCCAACTTGGGTTTCAGTTAAACCCCCAACAGTCTTGGAAAATAAATGGCTATTGGTAGTAGAACAATCCATCCAAGCAATGAAGCAACCGAGGGCTCCTTACCAAGACCAGATGAGACTGTCCGAGGGTTTTGCCTATTAATCGTGCACTTTGAGACGGACGGGGGAGCTGCCGCGAGGAGAAGTGCGTGAGGACCGGGCGACCGGGGAGGTGCCGGAACGCCGGAATATGACGCTCCGTGTGACATAGCGATGGGGATTCGCATGTTTGAGAATAGAGATAAGCCTGCAAGAGCAATCCCACGTCGGTGGAACCGTTTCGCCGAGGGAAAGGGGCCGGCGCGGATGGAGGCGACCGGCGGCCGTACTCGAGGAAGAGGAGACCGGCTGGGAGGAGCGCGGCAAGGATGCCTAGGCCGACGGAGAGAGAGGATATGCGTCGTTGAGGATGAGAGGCCGGCGGGGAGGTTCCGGGTTCGGCTGTGCCGCTGTGGAATGTGGTGGCTTGAATTTTATTTTTTTTGCTTTTTTTATGACAGGTTTAATTATATGGGCTTCTAACTCGGTGGGCCGGCACACGGGACGTGCAGAGGCGACGGGCATGGCAGGGTCCCTGGGCATTTGTGCGGCAACGGCAAAACCCTACTTGCCGCTCGTTCCTCGAATACGATTTGGTGACCGTAGGAGTAAAATATCGGACTTATCGGTGGTGACATGATCTTGAGCGGCCGTCGGTTCTCCGCATCTCGCATGTCCCCGATCTTCTTCATTGGCTATTGGTTGTCCGATCCACAAGTTTGTTCCTCGTCTTCTATATACATTTTGGGTTATCTTATCCTATTAGATTGGTTGCTTTGTTCTTTCTCCTCTTAAACATCTTTCTTTTTTGTCTTTCACTTCTAAGTGAAGTTATCAATATTTGGCGTGTGTTCAAAGGCAGATCCGCTCTGATGATGTTGGCGCACATAGATCCTGAAGCGCCGACGTAATGTTGATGTAAATGGAATAGAGAGACGCTCAAGAGCTCCAACATTAGAGGACATTTCTACTAATTAGATGTAGTTTAAATTTTTAGAGGTAGATCTACTGAATAGAAGAGGCTCAAGACAATCCATGGTGTCAGCAGCTGCTACCTCTAACGTAATGAATAGAGAGGCTGTCAAATACAGTTTAATGTGAGTTTAATGTGATGTAATGACTATTTTCTATATCAATAAATTGAAATTTTTGAATTCTATGGAATTAGCAATATAAATTAATTATTGTTAGTGTAATTAACTTTCTGTGACACTGGTAAGGTGTAACATGGCAAATAATACGTGGTTACACAGCACTAAAGTTCCTCCGTTTTCAGTAATGTACTGAGGCATATCCCCTATGGTGTCGCGGTAGCGCTATCTCTGTAGATGATGATGTGCCGAGTGAAAAAAAGCGGCGCAGTTATCCTTGATGGTTATTTTATCGTTCCAACGCGGGCGCAACGATTTGGCATGTGCCACGGCATATAAGCGCTAACACCCGTCCTTCGTGTCATAGTGTTAGACTACTCAATCCTTATTGACGCAATTAAAGGGAGGTTTCGAGATATATCATCATTAGTTTATCTGATCACGGAGATTAAGGAGATTTTTTTGGTAGTAGAATTATTTCAATTGTAAAAGTGGATTGATCTTAAAATAGGAGTAGTCACCGAAGCCTGCGAGGACAAATGTTAGAGCTACTGTTTGACTTCTTATAAGCTCTGTTGTTTAATGAAGCCACTTTTACCCTAAAAAACAAATCTCTCTATTTTTAATGTAGAAAATCCTCAAGCGAGAGAAAAGGAGTGCTGTTCAAACTTGTTACGGAAAATGAATGCAGGAGCACAACACCGCAGGGAGTCAATGGTTCTGCTGGAGCAGGTATGATACTCTGAGATGATGAGAGCAAGATCATCTTGCAAACAATTGTTCAGCTGTGGTGATTCCCTTGAAGCTGAGGCGAGGACATGTTTGGAAGGACTTCGCCTAGTTTAGACTAGAGCGACAAACCTGTGGAAATATAGTTAAACTACTAAATCCTTATTAACGCAATTAAAGGAAAGCTTCATGATAGATCATCATTAATTCATCTGATCTCGGAGATTAAGGAGATTGTTCTTATTAGTAGGATTATTTTTATTATAAAAGTCGACCGTATCAAAATAAGCCTACTCACTGTCTCGCAAACTTTGCGAGGACAAATGCTAGAACTGATGTTTGACTTGGTTCAGGACCTGAGGTTTTGTCTCAGGATCTAGAAATGACCTTCTTGTAAGCCCCTATGCTTAATAAAACAAATTTTACCGAAGAAAACCAGTCTCTCCAATTTTTATTGTACAAAATTCTCAAGTTAGAGAAAAAGAATGGCGTTCAAACTTGTTACGGAAAATGAATGCAAGAGCACAACGCCGCATGTGGACAATATTGTCGATTCGTCACGTCCATGCATCAACCACGAAATCCAGGGAAATACTAGTACTCCCTCTGATCCATATTATAAATTTTTCTAAATTTAAATATATTTAGCATCAGGCTCGGGCCGGCGAGAGTGCAAAGTATGCAGCCGCACAGGGGCCATCTTTTTCAGGGGCCCAAGATTTCCATATAGGCTAAATATGTATGCAACAAAACAATCTTTTCTTTTCTACAATCTGGCCGGTGCCCCATGTCTGTGTGGAAATTAAAAGCCTTGCCTTTACCTGGCCCTTAGCGGTCCATGGCCATGGGAGACCAAAATGTAGCTATCGATCCCTTCCATCCATCACGAGATCGCTCAGGCCGCCTGGAAGCATCAGCTCGTCTTCTCGAGGAGCGACTCGCTGCATGTTGGCTGTTTTGGTTCTGGTCTTTTGCCCTTCTTCCTCCGATCATCAAAATCTTAATTTATGAATTGAATCCATGAATCAGTAGTTATATAAACACCATGTGCGTTCCCCGATTCATCGTCCCTCGTTCTTGCATATTTTATTTTATTTGCATCCTAGCTCCTATGCCCTAGCCCTAGGTGTACACAAATTCAATCCTAAATTCGTTTCATTCGACTGTTCCTCTCGGGAAGCAAGATTCTGTTTATCACATTAAGAAAAGAAAATTTAAGGAAGAGAAATTAATTCAATCTCAAAGAGGGAAATGGACAAGGTTTTTAAAAATAAATCACAAGTGTCCTCCAATAATTAGTCAGTTGATCCTTCAATCCTTAGATTTGCTATTATTCCTTACAATGATCCTAGAGACGGTTGTACTGAGACAGAAAATAATTCATTATATTATTGAAGATTTTATTTTGAAAAACACTAAGAGAACGATGGTTTTGAAATAAACGTTATGCAACCGGAAATTTAATAGGCATGCATATTCATATACCCAATTACTATGTAAGTTAGTTTGGCATATATTGTACATTATAAATGTTGAATAATTAAGTTTAATTTTCTAGTGTCATAGGGCACATTTTAAAATTTCGCACAGGGCCTTGGATTTTGTCGGCCCGGCCCTTTTTAGCACTAAAACTTGCCTAGATATATTTGTATTTAGATAAATCTAAATTAACTAATATGGGTTGGAGGAATTACCTCCTTTTTGAAAAATTAAATAGATCAACGTCTTAAAAAGGTTTGAAGATCCGGCCGGCCATGTGGTGCGTGCTGTCCACGCTCCCCTTGTCCCTCGGCGGCTCGGCCCGGCGAGATTGTTCCGCGCATACGGTCCAGGGGAAGCGCTAACCAGCCACCACTCAAAATTGTACTCTACATCGACGTCTTGAGATATATCGCCATGGAATGGAATCGACGGGAGGTTTGGATCCACAAGGTGTTCAACATTAGAGAGACTGAGACCAGCAAAAGGTTCGAGCCACTACACAGGATTTGTGGTGCTGCAGCAGCTTAGCGCTCAGCCTAGCGTCTCGACCAACGTTCGGACAAGGGGACAGTCGTATTGTGCCTGCCACATCTCCTTTAGCCATAGCGAAAGTGAAATTGTTCTTGTCTGTACCTTCACGCACCGCAAGTGGAACATTTTCTTCGTAAGACGGACGGTGGGACTGTGAGGTTCCTCAAAAAATAATACAGTACTTCTTCTTTCTAAAATAAGGGATTTAAGTTTATCTAAATTCGTATGTACATATATGCTAAAATTTGTTTAGATACATACGAATCTTAATAAACCTAAGTATGTAACTTATTTTGAAACGGAGGGAGTACTCTTTACGGGATACTTTTTTCTAGAGAAATCAAATTCAACCTGAGTTGGTGAAATTCTTAACAAGCCATAATCCTGGATTCATAAAAAAACACTTTTCCTATTAAACAGCTAGCTGTTTTACAGTTGAGAAACGGTCACATTTTGCACCGGTCGATGTGTTTCCGAATCTTAGCGCAGCTGTCTCTCAGTTGTCTTTTTGTCTCGCGGGCTGAGTCTCACTGATACCTTTTTGAGTTTTTTTATTTCATTTATTCTATGGGAAGGCACCGCCCTGTGCTGCTTGTTTTGTTCGGGAGAGGAGGCGGGAGCCATGGCGGAGATGCTCGCGGGGACGCCGCAGCTATCTCAGCCGACGCCGGAAGGGGCGGTTCTTCGGGAGACGGAGAAACTAACGCCGGAGAAAGCGGTGACCCTGCAGCCTGAGGGAGAGTCGTGGCTCGCGTCCCTCTTCAATCAATGGCGAAGATATCGGCAATTGGCAAGCCTGGAAGGCATCTGCGCTGCCGGAGAGATGGGTATTTTTCTTACCTTCTTCCTTTGTCTGCCATGTTCTATGATTTCGTTCTATTTTCAGTTCGTACGTGTGCTGGTTGGTTATGGTGGTGTCTCTATAGTGTTTGTCGGCGCGATATCAGAATTCGCACGATCTATTTCTGTGGTGACGGTTGCTTGTATTTTGTAGGTAGCACGGCGGATTTAGTCGGAGCGCTATAATTTGGGTGCTAGGGAGTTTAACCTCAGTCAGGGCAGTCTACCTGGATCTTGTGTTTTAGCTCCCCTTATTTTTGGTTCAGTTTGGTGCGCGAGCTGTTGATTATATTCAGTTAGTCTTTAGTTGATTTCAAGTTAGGACCTGAAGAAGTGAAGAAGCTGTGGAGCCGGTGAGGACTTAAAGAACTGTGAGCACACATGCAGGCCATCTACTGCAGTTTGGAATCAGCGCAATATTACAGTATTAAAGAGGTGAAGGAGACAATGCTTAAGTATGAGAACTGGCGAGCACCTGAAGGTGATAGATAGAAAATCAAAGTGATGCTGCTTTTCAGGAGGATACTAGAACCTGAGGGTGGGGATTTGCAGTTTGGGATGTGACTGGCACAGTCAGGGGTTCAGGAGCGGGGCGAATTCTGTTTGTAGCTAGTTGTTGCACACGCAGAGGCACTGGCTTGCGTTGAGGCTGTTCACACTGCTGCAGAGTGGGGCATGCGATATGTAGAGGTGGAGTCAGATGCACATAACCTTATGTATGTACTGCAAGGATCTGATTTTGACTTGAAGCCTGAAGGAGTAATATACAGAGACCTTCGACTTCTTTTGTGCCTTAATTTTGTTCCATTTGGCCTAGAGGTTGTAATAAACTGGCACATGAACTTGCGGCTTTGGGTGTGCGACGGCAAGATTCCAGGTCACTGTGGTCGGAGTCTCTGCCAAACTCTGTTTGTGTTTTGGTGGCCAGCACGCCAGCTGAGCCGGTAGGTTCATGGAATCTGTTGTTCCACTTAAAAAGTTTAGGCTAATCTCGAATAACATGATGTTGTGTAGATACATACCTAGATGTTGGTCACAGTAACTTAGGTTCAGTTTCGGTGCAGAAGCTTGTTGACTATATTTAGGATTCAGTTCATTGCAGGTTGGCTGAATTGTGTGCTCACATGTTTGATAGCTCAGTTATTTGATAGAATCCCATGTTCGATTACAACTCATCAGAGGCTCATTCCTCTCTCCTTTTGAACCGTCACTTATTTTATCAGTGCCTCATTCATCATTATGTTTTTCTGTCTTTTAGAGTTATATACGATTGTTCTTTGTTATGTTCAATATTTTGTATATGAGCATATGAGTCTTCATTATTGTGTATATCAGTTTATAAGTCATTATGTATTCATATATCAGCTTATCAGTTAATACTTTCTTCAGTTTTTAGCATTTTATCCCATCATTCTGGTCTTCCTTATTTTCATATTACTCTCTTTTCTTCATTTTTAGTATCTTCATTATCTCAGTACTCTTTCTTTTCTTTTTCTCATTCTTCTTCTTCTTTCTAATTTAGTTCAGTCTCTTATTACATTCTTCTTCCTTGCGTTCGTCATTGTTTAGTCCATATGTTATTAATTTTTTTAGTCCATAAATGAGCGTCTCTCTCAGAGTTATCATTTTTCCAGTGTCTCATTCTTTGTTCTTCAGTTCATCAGATTTTTTTAGTCATGTCATGAAGATATAGTTCATTCTTAATTAATTTCTATCTTTATTCATTCTACATTCCTCATTTTAGTCCTATCAACAATTTCTTTTCTTTTTCAGTCACTCATTGTTTGGGTTTCTTAGTCTGCGTATATCATTTTTCAGTCATGTTATATAGATAGCAATTAATTATCTTTACTCATCCATCATTCTTCATTTCTCATATGTGTCTCATTATTCAGTATTCTTAGTCCTCAGTCACCATTCATCATTTCTCAGTTTTCCTATTCATCTGCTATCTTTTACTCAGTATTTTTTGCATATCTTCGGTCCTATTTTGAGTGTAGGTGGAGAAGCATCTTAGTCAGCATCTTAGTTCCATTATTTCTCTACTCATTCATTCTTCAGTGTTAAGTATCGCAACGCTTCAGACTGAGCTGTTTTTAGTTTGTCTTTCGCTCCTATTTGCGCTTTGTCAGTATCTTAATTTGCTCATCCCATCTTATTACATCAGTCATCTCGATCTTATTCATCTTTGTCTCAATCTTATTTTTCTTTCTTTTTTCTTAATTCCCTTTCCTTGAGTTTTCCTTTCTCTCTCAATCTTATTTCATCCGTCAGCACAACCTTATTCTTCTTCAGTATTCCTTTATTTTTTCTTTGAAAAGTAAGTCTCAGCTGTTCAGTTTCTCTAACCTTCAGTAATACCTTTCCTTGAGTTGTTTTCATTAGTTTCTTGATTTTTTATTTATTTTTTCTTACGTCGGTCATTTGGGTGGATGGGGTCTTCTGGGGAACTCCGCCTATGCATTTCTTAAGAGTTTCTTAAGTTGGATAGCCGATTCCAAGCCCAAGAAAAGGAGGAGGGACCAATTGTATTTTCTAAGTCATCTCACTTTTTTCTTCATTTTTTCAGTCTCCCGGTATTGTGCTTTGAGAGTATATTGTTCTTCAGTGATAATATTTTTTGATTGGTCTTTTTTGCGTGGTTTCCTCATTGTTATGCTTTTAGTGGGAAAGAGTAGTGGGAGAAGGCAGGGTAAAACAACAGAGTGGAAGAGTAGTAGTCTGCCTCCATCAGCAGTGAGCTCTCTATCTCATTTTTGGATTTTTTTTGTTTAGCATAGTAGTATTTATTCAGCACATATGCTCACTAGCTTCATCCGCAACATGTAGCAGATATGGAATGTTCAAGAAGGGTTGGTGATGTGGACGCTGTCCAACAGTTTGGTCCATAGGCATGGTTTTTATTCTTGGTTCTCCTTGAGCTTTCAATATTCAGTGTTCATGTTTGAATCTCGTTTGCTTGACAATTTTTTTCCTTTATCTGACCAACTTCATGCTACAGATTACATGGATACCTTGGAACAGAACTTTTTATATTTTCTTCAGTGCTCATTACTGTAAGCTAGATTTCCTTTGTGTTATTTGGCACAGTGATCATTTGCTGGGAGTGAATTGATAGGAAACCCTAGGAATAAACCTAGTATTGTAGCCCTCTATGTATACAAATATGTTCCTATCTCCTAATAGCTTTGGTCCACATTATGCAGTTCATCTATCAGAATAACGAGAAGTTTCAAGAGGTTACCCTTAACTGCAGAGAATATCTAATTGCAAGTAGGTTGTCTTCCTGAACATGTTTGTCCTTCTATTTCTCTTGTGCTTCCATTTTCCAAAGCTGGTTCTCTGGTTTCTCCTTCCCCTTCTCTTGTGGGAGATGTCGATCAGGGGCTGTGGGTGCTGGAGTTCGTGTTGACCTTTCTTGCTAGAGAACAAGGTTGGTATGGTTGGGCATTTTGTTTGGTTTTCTTCTGTAGTGGGCCTACACGATTTGGCTTCAGCAAATGACAGGAACAACTAACTCAAGCTTGGACTCAAGGAAAGAGATGTTGCAACTCAATGATGGCGTGAGAGAAGTTTGCGGGAAAGTGTATCCCGCAAACAGCTTTTATCCAACTAAAACTGAATTTGAGCCTTACAGCTGGCACACTCTAATTGGCAATAAAAATGTGTCCGTTTTTCAATTGTAAAACAGCTAGCTGTTAAATAGTCACTCCCTAAAAAAAATGTGTTCAATGCACGGTAGACGGGTCGTGATGCCCGTCCGTAGTCACAATGTAAGCTGCTGTTTGCGAACTGCTACTAGTGAAGTTGAGCGATAAATAGCGAATCCGAAAGAAAAATGCCCTGCAGCTTGGCTTTGCCGCCTAAAAAGATAAGAAATCCTATTGGGAACTTTGGCACTTAAAAAATTTACCTTTGCCATGGTTGACCCCAAAGATCATTGCCCCCGAGGACCAACGAGGAGCCGCGCTCAAACAGCCAGATTCCATAATCCTCCCCCCTCCCGTGCCAAGAGCACGAATTTGCACACTGTAGTGCTGCACTTCCGTTTGGCGCTACCACAAGTGACGTCAGCTTACATCGACAGGGCAAAGAGAACTATCCCGACGATTTTAGTATTCTCTGACGACCCGCGTTGAAAAATAAAAGGCTCGCGGTCGACGTCTAGTCGCGCGGCATGGATTCGGCCGTCCTCGCGAGAGACGAACCTTCGCACCAGCTCCTGATTAGCGCATGCGCATAATAATATGTTCTGACCCCTGACGGCTCCGATTGGTAGGTGCATGACAGACTCGTAACGCAGTTAGTGACTTCAGTATCGTCACGCTCTATGTAAGCGGGTACTATATATCCATAAATAATAATAAAAAAAATCATCTACTCCTCAATCCATATTAGTTGACTTAAATTTGTCTAGATTCGTATGTATCTAGACATGTTTTAGTACTAGATATATCCGAATCTAGAAAAATCCAAATCAACTAATATGGGTCGAAGGGAGTACGAGATGCTCTCCTCAATCTATATGGATTTATAATGCTGTATAAAACATTTGTGCTCGCCAAAGGAGATGGGCGGCCTCGAGACCCTGAAATCTGCGCATGATGAACGCCACTCTCCGTGCGAGATGGCTTTGTTTGTCAAAATTTGAATCAATCTATATACTCGCTTCGGTCCATATTAATGTTCTTAATTTTGTCTAGATTCGATGAATCTAGTCTAAATTATTAGCTAGGTACATTTGAATCTAGCTAAAGTTGAGAACAATAATATGGGCCGGAGGGAGTACTAAATAGTGTCTATATCTATCCAAATTTTGATAAATTCACGATATCTATTTATCCAAATTTTGATAAATTTACAACATCTATTTTAAGACGGAGAAAGTATATAGATACATCTAAATTTAGATAAATTTCTAATATCTATTTTGAGACGGAGGTAATATTTTTTTATAAGAGGAATATATTAATACTGAGATGGTTATATCTGGTCTCTTCAACAACATACGGTCTAGACATGCATGATGGACGTGTTGGATTATTAGACATTTTTACAATTATTAATTTCAGAATATAACTTATCACCAGTAACTACAATCACGTGAAACTCTAACATATTAGATGTACTAATCAATACAAACAGTATCAGTTCATATGCAATAACAGTCATAGTATAGCAATAGATCGAATCATGATATACGTACTGATCGGTTATCGATGAAGTCTCCGTTGATGCAGAGGTTGCAGTAGAAGCTTCTCGAAGGAGACGACGTTGAAGACGAGTCGCCCGTGAACCAGGAGATCGTCCAGGAAGACGCGTCGTGATGACAAACTTGAGCAGTTGCGCGGAGCGCTTCCCAAAAACCTTATTCGTCCTCTCCCGTACAGGAGACCTGCTCTCTCTCTCTCTCTTCGGCGGTGCACGGGATGAAGTAGACTACGATGGCGGCGTAAACATAGAAGAGGCAAAACTCTAGATTGGTTTTGCTGTGTTTTGGTGAAAGCCGTTGTGCTTATATAGCGCAGTTCGGGAAACGCCGCACAAGACACAACGTGGACCAAGCCCACGTCACACATTTTCACCAAAACGGTTACAGATAGTCTACGATCCGAGAGCGACCCGAACCCACTAACTATTGACAGACTGTCAAAACCGCACAGTTTTTCCAAAAGCAAAATAAAGATCGCCGAGGCTTGGCGAGATTCCTGTAACATGCCCACGTCGTGATGAGACGAGCGGGCGAGCGAGCAGTGTCGTCAGAGAAGAAGCACGTGTGTAGCACTTTTTTTCTCACTCACTTACAAAATGGTGAGACACTTCATCTTATAAGGTGGTACAACTCTCCTCCAATTTTCCATGTGGAACTCACACTCTACTCACATGTGAGCTGCCACCAAATTGGGCTAAATCACATATAGACTACCACACACATGGGTTTTGAGATTTAGAGAAAATCTAAAATCTAGCATGATCCAAAGTATTGGTCCATTATTTCTAACAGGACGCACACAACCAAAAACAAAAGAACAAGAAAAAAAAGTTCCGTCGAAACAATTTGAGGTTACAGCAGCAAGAACACCACCAGCGGTGACCACACCTACACTCCACAACGGTTTCCTATAACAACGCCTCTAGAAAGTTAAGAGGCTAATTTTTTTTAAATAATACATTTCTTTAATCAATTGCACGAATATTATGTAATTTGAAGAAATAACGAAAGTAGTGTGGTGTCGTATTTTCAAAAATCGACCAGACCCAGTCGGATTTTTAATAGCCGGCAAGACTGACGGACACTATCAGCCAGCTTATCGCTTTTTGAAAAATAATTAGCGAGGTCGTCTTTTCAATAGCCGACGAGCCCGTGTCGGCTTTTCAAAAACCGACGAGCAGGGTCAGCTTTTCAAAAACCGACGAATGACCCCTATTGCACCGATGGCTGCATGGATCATGCAGCGTGTAGGCTAATCCAGCCGTTTAGTGTTTATCTCCCGCCACTATTTCGCGCCGTTATTTTTCCTACTAGTATTTGTCATGCTACTCTTTCGCGCCGTTTATCTCCCGCCAGTTCTTCCCATTGTTTTCTCCCGCCAATTCCTACTAGTTGTCCCTATAAATCCTGGCACCGAGATGGTATCTCTTTACCCTGTTCTTCCTCTTTTTCTCGCATTTCCTTCTCCTCTCCGTCATGAGTGTACCCTGTTCGGACCCAGAGTATAGGCCTACGAAGATAAAAGATGTCAGGTTGCCACAAGGGGTGACACACGAGCGTTGTTGGTGCGGCCATCTTGCGAAGGTCAAGGAGTCGATCGATTTCTCCACCTGCATGGGCATAAAGTTTTTCATGTGTCCCAACTACGACGCAAGTCCGCCCCGGCAAGCAAGTTCATAGTACGAGAGGCCTCCGGTATGTTTCCAGAGCATGGTTAATATGAACCATTCACGTTATCATGTGTTCTTTTATTCATTCTATTGATTTGCTTGCAGTCTCTTCCTCCACTTTGCAAGTGGTACCATTGGATTGACACGGAGCAGCCAACCTGGACCGTGCAGGAGATTGCAGACAGGAGACGTCGTGCAAGGGAGAGCTTTCTTGATGAGGAACATGCTGAAAGGATAGCCGCAAACGAGAAGAAGACTCAAGAGAGAGAAATGAAAGAATTCAGAGCGAAACAAGCTCGAAACCACGAGCTGAACAGGAAGAGAAGGGAGGAAGAGGAGCGGCAGGAACAAGTGTGCAAGGAAGACCGTGAGGCGGAAAGGAAGAGATTAAGAGAAAGGGCTGCCGAGGCGCGGGCGGCAGAGGAACGTAGGGACAAGACCGGGAAGTACCCGCGCTGAACTCAGGGAAGGTAGACGTATGTATCAGTACCGATGTATCTGCACTTCATTTGTAGTGTCCCGATGTATCTTAATTTCAGTTGTAGTGTCTTAATATAACTTCATTTCAGTTGTAGTGTCATGATATATCTTCATTTCAGTTATTGTGTTGTGATGTATCTTAAGTTCAACATGTAGTTAATTTTTGAGACAATGTAGCTAAAATGCTTCCCGCCAAAATCTTTCCCGCCAAAATGCTTCCCGCCAAAATGGTTCCCGCCAAAATGTTTCTCGCACGAATGTTTCCCGCCATTTTTCTTTGTTTACCCTATAAAACCCCCTCCTCACGCAGTTGTTTAAGCAAAGCCACCCTGTTTTTAGCCAGTATGTTTCCCGATTTTCCCTACGATGGTAGTTTCGAGACAAACATGTCCGTTGACCTTTTTCATTTGGCTAGGAACTTTATGATAGACAACAATCCAACCCCATTGGAGGAACTCATTGCTAGTGATTGTCTCCTCACTGAGTGGGTGAGGGATTGCATAGAAAAGGGTGTCCAAAGAGGACTCCAGAGGAGATACGGCAAGAGCTACTTCGGATCAATGCTAGGTAGGGCAAGCAAAGATTCTTTAACGAAGAGGCAAGGCAGCAGAAAGTCACGCTCCCTTGGATTTGGATAGAAGAGAGTGAAGACTCCGACGATCTCTTCATGCCGCCGGTCGGTGGTACCAGGGATAGAGCAGAGTGTGAAAAGGCCAAGAAGAGCAATGACAAGCTAGAAGAGAGTGAAGATGAAGATGATATATTCATGACGCCTGCCGCTGGGACTAAGTGGAGAGCTGAGTGGGACGAAAGGCTGGCCAAGAAGAAGGGTAAAGGCGAGGCATCGTCGAAGGGTAAGGGCAAGGCATCATCAGTCGAGGCATCGTCGAAGGTAAGGGCAAGAAGAGCAGGCCATGAAGAAGGCATCGTCGAAGGGTAAGGGCATAGTCGTAGGGATAGAGAGCGCTCTTATTTATATACCGCAAGTTATGTTGAACTGTGTTGCAAGCTATGTTGAAGTGTTTGTCGAATAAAAAATGTTTATCTAAAGGTGTCTCATACATAGATAGGTACAAGATACAAGTCTCATACATAGATAGATATCACTGCCACCGGTCACGAGGTTGCCCTGGCGTCGGTGAACTCCATCCGTACCTTCTAGGAGGCCCCACATTACGGGGAGGTAGAGTTGACCCGTCACCCTGGGTCTGTGTATCATATGTGGGGAAAGGTGGTGGAGTCTGCTGCGTCTGGTACAGTCCAAACCAGTCAACCTGATCCTTCCGAGTCTGCTGATCCTCCTCATTAATCGCTCATGAACCCATTGAGGACATGCTTGGGTCTCCATATCTTCCTGCCATGTAAAAATATTAAGTACTCAACGATTATACACTACATGTAATCAAAATAGACAGGAAAATGCGTACCCTCAGGACGATAGCCCATGAAGGGGACTTGTTGCTGCTACCACTGGTCGAAAGTAAATTGCGGCTGCTGCTACTGCTGCCACTGGTCGAAAGTAAATTGTTGTTGTTGCTGCTACGCTGAGCCTCCAGCCTGGTCTGGAGGTGGTGCTCTTGGTGTCTCCTGCTGTGAGATCCGTGGACGAGGCCCATGGCGGATAGGTGCACTCGGTGTCTTCTGCTGTGGTCACCCCAAGCCTCGGAGTAGTGTCTGGTCTGCACACGGGGTGCGCTCCTGCATGGAGTGACGTGGCGGGCGAGCCTGCATGGAGTGACGTGATGGGCCCTCCCCCATGGAGTGACGCGGTGGACGATGTGCTGCTCGGTGATGAACGACATCTGAAATGTTTATGCACGTGATGGTCGCATATATACTCTTTAGTCTTTCCCCGACACGCCTGACAAAGGACTGAGCGTGCTGACGTGGTACAAGAGGAGCAGACGAGAGCGAACGTCCCCACTGATGCACTTTAGTCTGTAGCTCTCATGTCATAGCGGCCTGCATTTGTATAGTAGATAAGTACACATTATGTAGGCTACCAAGTCCAGTAACGAAGAAAAGTGTATTTACCGCTGATTGTCTGGGCTCCATAGTCGACTAGCTAGGGTATCTTTCATTATCATGCGCGTGGTGGACGGGACACAACCGTGTCATGCTCATGTACCTGTGAAAGTATGCACGGAATAGCTCCATATAAACGCAGGAGCGATCCACACGTCAATTGTTGCATTCTGTCAACCATTGATATAAATATTAACCCGTTGAAGCCACTGAGTTGCGCTTCTATTAGTATCCTTCCGAGAGTACCTGTAATTAAATTTTGTAAGTATACAATCACTGTAGAACTATAGATATATAATATATTAACTTACATATGCACGTCTGATAAAAGGGGCTCCTCCGGACGTGGAGGATCTACCATCTGGCAAAGACCGAATTGCCTCATGACCCTCTGTTGAGACATCTCCTCCACTTGACAATCGAAGATGATCTTCAATTTAGTCAGCCAGTAGTCCTCATCTCTAGTACCGGGTTGGTCAAATCCTGGCAAATCGCAAAGAGCAATGGGTTCTTCCTCGGGTGGCGATGTTCCCACTCTTGTGTAGCCATCATGCGTCGCATGAGCCGCATGCGACAATTCTTCTCTAGCTGCTTTCCTCTGCCTAACATGTTTTTTTGTGAATTCATATAGATAGGTCCGACACTTGATATACTTCCGCTCCTGGTTCTGCTTGCAAAGCTTCTTGAATAGGTTCATCAGGGCCTTGTTCCTGAACTGTGAGAAAAAGTTAGCCCCTAGATGCCGCATGCACCAACGACTCTGCATGTCTAGCCATGGAGTTGGTTCATCAGGAGCAGGCTGAGTCAACTTCCTTATCGCGCTAAGTATACCCGGATGCCTGTCATGAAGGACACATACATTCGGTACATCCCTCACAATTTCTATCTTCAGCTGCCTGAAAAACCATACCCAACTCTCGGTGTTCTCGCTCTCCATGAAAACAAATGCAAGTGGAACAACTTGATTGTTCCCGTCTTGACCTATGGCAGTCAAGATCTGGCCCCTGTACTTGCCAGTGAGAAATGTACCATCCACACAAATGACTGGTCGACAGTGAGTGAAAGCTTCTACGCATATAGCAAATGAGAAGAACACTTGATGCAGCACCCTCAAATTGAGTTCTTGAGGCAACATAAAGTGTTGGATGTCAACGTATGTGCATGGATTCCTAGCCTGCAGTGTCCAGAGTATCCAAACAACACAGTCGTATCCATCTCGAAACGAACCAAATCTTGTCTCAAGTGCCCTCTGCTTAGTCCTCCAAGCCGTTCCGTAAGAAATATTGTAGCGAAATCTGACAGCAACTTTGTTGATGATAGCTTTCACCACCATGGCTTTGGTATCCAGTATCTCAGTATATAACAGTATGGCCAAGAGGGTTGAGTGAGATTACGATGGTCTTGAAGGACATTGTCAAGTTGACATGTGTGCTGCACAACATCGCTAACCTTCCAGTTGGTATCATACTGAGGATGATGGGCATGGACCCTGGCCGGACATCCAGCTACCTCACAAACCAAAGTCAAATATTGTTGGGATGACATCTTTGTTTTGAAAACCTGTTGTGTGGACAATGCCCACTCAATGATTGCTTCCTGTAGATGCCTCTTGCTAGGATATAATGCACCCATGGATATGTTGTTCGCGTGATAGTGCCACGAGGAATCATGCCCATCGTTCACATTCATTGCTGTTGTGTGGTCCTCATTCCATGATGCCGAAATAGGTTGGTCTTCTTGATCAGACTCAGTGAAATCGTGAGAGCTATCACTGTAGCCTTCTGAATCTTCGGCTTCCATCTGATCTTGCAACCAACCTTCGTGTATCTCGTCCTCATCGACCTCACCACTGAAAATATCTTCTCCTGTCCCGTGACTACCTTCAGTTGATTCATGTCCACCACCCTCGGTGTGTACAAAACTACTCTGACCAGGTTCATAACCACCACCATCGGTGTGTGCATAACTACTCTGACCAGGTTCATAACCACCACCGCCATCTTGGCCTTGACTGCTCTGGCCATGATAGAATCCACCACCACCTTCGTCTTCGGATTGACTGCTCTGCTCATGATCATAACCACCACCAGCATGTTGTGTCTGACTACTCTGGTCCTGATCATAAACATGCTCTTTCGCCACAGGAAGCACTAAGACAGTGGGGTTAACTACCCTATTCAGACATGCTTTCACCCATTTGACCCATTTAGCTTGCTCTTCTATCAGTCTAGAAAAACAGGTTTAATCCTTGACTTAGTCCATAATACATGCACACCGACAATATGGGTCGGAGGGAGCCCTAAACGAGCAGATAACCAATCTTTCAACTCAATAACGGATATTGTTCCAGGATCCTAGAGCACTTCATCAATACAATAAAAATCGCTCAAATCAACTCCATGCTCGTTTGTTTTGACGACACCGTCACCATAGTAGAACCTAAACACTACATTATTGGACATAACTTTAGAAAAATACCGTAATTTGTCAAATGCCCATACAATGGCAGATTTTAGCCCATAAATATACAATAATCCTATAGCCGAATAATCTTGCATAACCCACAAATATACTTATAATCCTATAGCCGAATAATCTAGCAGCTAACATACCACATCCAGAACTATCGATAAAATAAGCATACACAAATGACTGCAGTTAGCAAGAAATTAGGGTTTATCCTTGAAGCGTTTGAAATCATGCTGTGCAGCTGCCTCCACTCAACGGATCGGCACCCACCACTCAAGAACAATTGCCTCCACTCAAGCTGCACTCGCAGCCTCCACCATAGCCATTGCTCCTCAAGAACTCCACCAAATCCCTCTAAAAAAATGCCTCAAATAACTTCACCAGACTATCCCATTAGTAGATTGGGACTCTACTAACTTCCTAATGTGTTTCAGCAGCAACTATTGGTGGAAAACGGTGCAAAACTGAGTTCCAAATCGGTGCAGCTCGCGTAGCCAGAAGAACAACAAGAACGCGAGATAGAGAGCGAAAGAGGAAGAAGGCCACCGTCGGGGCGAGGCTGGGCTGGGCGCGGGGATAAGAAGGCACCTCGTATGATTTTCAAAAGACGATGCCCCCGGTCGGCTATTGCGAAACCGACGCGCCATACCGATCATCTTTTGAGGAAACGATGCCCCTGTCGGATTTTCGTGTTACGACGCGCCGCTGTGTCGGCCGGCAGCCCGGACGGGTGGGGTCCATCGCACACCTTTCGGCGCATCAAAAGCCGACCCGGGCCGGTCGACTTTTGAAAAAACGACTGGGTGTGGTTGGTTGTTCAAAAAACGACACCGCACTACTTTTGTTAATTCCGCAAATCACGTAATATTCGTGCAATTGATTAAAAAATGTATTATTTAAAAAAAATTAGCAAGGTAAGAGTGCACAAACAGCATCATCGTCTGGTCCAACCATCATACGTCAAATCCTGGTTTTTCACCCTCAAAAAGGTCCAATATCTAGACAATGCCTTTAACAAGACGCATTGCCAGGTACATTCACCTAAGGTCAGGCTTAGGGTTTTCAACCCGGAAAGTGATACTGCAAGAGCGAAGTTTGCAGTGTCCACGCCCCCACGTGCCGAGTTCACCACTACAAAACGCCAATTGCCCGACACACATACTTCTTCCGACCTGGCCAATCTATTCTTCTTTTTACATCACGGCAATCACCTAGAGGTCTCACTCAATATGAGTGTGGAGATCCTCTTCATGGAAAAATCCTTGCTCGAAGAGGCGGGCGCTCAATGCACACGGCGGATTGAACCGCGACTAGCATAAATCTCATTGCCTCCTCTTTGTCCAAGGGCGTCTTGGACATGCTCGCCGATGCATGCATGACTAGTGGCCGCTACGTGCCTGTAGTACGCATATCCTTGGCCGGAAATACAATATCACACGTATGTTGGGTCTCTAGTACCATCTGTACCATCCATTCCTTGTAGATTCAGCAAAAGTCCACCAGTTAATACTATAGACTTTGCAAATTCTCCCTGTACTGTCTATTTTCCTAAGTCCAATGCATTTTATAGCTTGCTCCCTCCTAGATCACGAAATAAAAAGTTACATGTGTGATTTATTAAAGGATCAACATAATTAGCACATTTAATTTAATATCTAACATTTTCATCACAGATTCATACATGAAAAATATAGTTTTTTAACATCTTTCTTTTTATATTTCACCACATTTTTTCTCATAAATTTTCAGGAATGTTCTTTCAGTAATATTCAAAAAAAATCGCGTGATATTTTTCTTTCAAAAATATTCGACAAATATCCATAGTTTCATACAAATAATCCAAAAATCAAACATACTTCATATAATTTTTTCAATGATATTCAAATCATTTTTCTTTCGATCAAGGAAAGTTTCATTAAGCGAAGCAAACATTTCATTTAGCATTCATGATTTTTTCGTACAAAATTAAGAGAATATATTTCACACTCCAATTTCTTGATAGAAGTTTCACACAAGACTCCGAAAAAGTTCGGTATACGCTTCATAGGATTTATACATCACAAATATTGATACAAATCCATTGAAGATTAATAAAGATTCATACAAGAATCACTCCTGATTCAGAACAACAACATATGAATTGGATATGGATTTTTTCCATGCACGTTTCCAACATCAAATTTTTGAAGATCCATCAAAGATTCATTAAAAAGGAGAAAACATTAACTCATTCAAGATCCACTCACACCCCTATCTTAGATTCAATCAAGATCCATCCAAAACACATGAACATGAACTTGATCTGTGTCACCGTAATAAAGAAAATCCAATAAAAATATCAAAAGAACATGGGTAGGTAGAAAGATGGAAAATCCAGATCTTGCCAAAAAAAAGTAGAAAAGGAAAGATGGAGCTCCGATCCAGGCCCTCCTTGCTAGACGTCCTACCCAGATCTGGTGTGGGCTTGTCCTCCATGCGGCATTGGTGAGGTGGGCGGCCAGGGCTCGAGATTGAAGAGAGGGACAGAGCTATGGACGATCTCGGGAGAAGGGAAGCCATGCGGTTAGAGGGAGCCGCTCGGACATTAGGGGGTGTTAGCGGTCGCATCCGCTTGGGGATCACGGGGCGACATGGGGATGGCAGTGATCAGGACGAAGGGATGCGGGCCTAGGCGGCGATGGTTGGTGAGGGGGGAGGAGTAGGGAGAGATGTGGGAGGAGAACGGTTAGGCACGAGGGCTCTCGGTCTGTTTGCATTTCCTCTCCGTGGGACCGCGCGAGTTAAATCAACTTTTTTCAAGGGCTAAAATACAAATAGCGTTGCGACATTGATTGGTGGACTTGTGTCCAAGTCTTGAAGCACCGAACGACTCAGATGGCTTAGGTTCCTATGTGCTTGGGCAGGTGCATCTGAATGTTCTCCATACGGATCCTGCGGATCTAGGCCATCACATGCATGGCTGACTCAGAAAAATCCCGGGCGACGTCCAACGATGCCAAATTGCTAAGGACTTGTCCTTGGTGCATCAGCGAAACGACAAGGTCCTATGGCAATGCCCATCATCTAGAAGGAGAACGATCACGGATCCGAATTGGTGCTATGGAAGATGAAAAATGACTTGGTCAGGCGAGGAAAAACATAGCATAGGCTCCACGCCACTGCCGTCGTTCGCCTTCGGACGGTCTCCTCCAACGGCGGCGAGGTGAACATGATTGACAAAGGATGTCCTCTAAGGAGGAGGCGAAAGGGCCTCCGGGGTTGTATGAGGCGACATGGGAGGCTATCTTATTTGTTTCAAGGGCTATAGTGTTTTCCAGGCCATGGAAGGAGTTAAGCCTCCAAGTTCCCTAGGTGGTTAAAGGTTTTCGATGTCGCAACCTCCTCAGTCGTGAGGTTGGAGCCAATACCTTGTTTTGGACAGACAGATGGCTCCCTCTAGGACACATCTAGGACTTTGCTCCTAATATATTCTCGACTATCCCCAAGCGAGTGATCGAAACCCAAAAGTTTTGAGAAGGGATAACCGGTGGATGGCCCGCCTCTATTTCGCCTAATGATATGTCCAGTTTGTATCACTATTCTATATCATAATTCACTGTTATTCATTGATATATTTCATAGTAAGAGATGATACTTATGTTATTTCATCTGTTTTTTGCATGGTTGATGACTTTTGGAGCATGGACCGCTGCAGTTAGGATTCTGATGAAAAAGGTGCTGTTTGGAGGCAAAATTCACGAAGATCAGAAAATCTGGGAAAATATATGGAAAATCCTATTTTTCCAGAAGACGAAGACTGCCAGAAGGAGGAGTGGAGATGGGCCATAGAGGCCCACACCACCCCTTGGCGCGGGCCACCAGGTGGTGTGGCCGCCCTGGTCCACCTCCAGCTCTCCCCTCTGGCGTATATTATCTCCACGGAACCCTAATACCTGGGGAAGGACCACAAAAAGATTCCACCGCCTCTGCGGGGCGGAAAACACCGAGAGAGAAAGATCTCTCCGGCAAACAGATTTCTGCCGGGGGAATTCCTTCCCGGAGAGGGGAGATCGTCACCATCAACACCACCATCAAGTTGGACTTCATCGGGATCATCATCATCATCATCATCACCACCATCATCTCCACCAGCACCCTCATCACCATCTCCATATTGCTATAACAATTGGGTTGAATCTTGCATAGTTCTTAGGGGAAACTTTCCCGGTGTTGATTACTCTTTGTAGTTGATGCTATTGAGTGAACCATTGAATTATTGTTTATGTTCAGATTGTTAATATCATTATTCCATCTCTGATCATGATCCATATGATGTCTTGTGAGTAGTTTGTTTTGTTCTTGAGGACATGGGAGAAGTCATGTTGTTAGTAGTGGAATTGTGTTGAGAAAGATTCAATAGTTTGATATTTAAGTTGTGGTGTACTTCTTCTAGTGGTGTCATGTGAACATCGACTACATGACACTTCACCTATATGGGCCTAGGGGAATGCATTGTGTATTTGGCTACTAATCGTAGGGGTTGCCGGAGTGACAGAAACCTAAACTCCCGTTAGGAAACCATTGCACAAGGGACATCAGGGTCTTAGAGTTTAAAGCTGTGGTTAGGTTTCTACCTTAATTACTTTCTTGTACTTACGGATGTTTGCAAGGAGTATAATCACAAGTATGTATTAGTCCTAGGAAGGTCGGTACATTAGCACAGGTTCACCCACACAACACTTACCAAGCTAAAGAAGATTAATCAACTATATGAAGCGAAAGCACTTGACAGAATTTCCGTGTGTCCTCGAGAACGTTTGGTCATCTTAAGTAATACAACTGGCTTGTCCTTTGCTGAATAAAGGATTGGACCACTTGCTGCATTTATTCTTATTGTCTTTTATTTACTCGTACTTTATTTACTTGCATTATCAAAAACCCCTAAAAATCCGTTTGCTAAGTATTTGCAGAGAATTCCTGATCCATACCACTAGCTAGCACTTATACTCCTCGTTGGGTTCGACACTCTTACTTATCGAAAATACTGCGATACACACCCTATACTTGTGGGTCATCAAGACTATTTTTTGGCGTCGTTGCCGGGGAGTGCAGCGCTATTGGAGAGTGGAACTGGTAAAGGAAACTTCTACTGTGAGTATTGTTTACTTCTATTAGTTGCTTTATTTTCATTATGGATAATTCGCTGAGTTTCTTATTTCGTAATGCTACTACCACTGCTAAGGTAGTAGATGAACCACCACCTGCTGAGAATGATACTTTTAAAATACCTACAAGAATTATTGATCGTGTTATGGATAACTACTATATTGGGGATGGAACTGTCCATCCCGGTGATCATTTACTCTTTATACACGAATTATGCGGGTTGTTCAAGTGTGCAGGTATTACTACAGATCAAGTTAAGAAGAAGTTATTCTCATTGTCACTGAAAGGAAGAGCTGAGGAATGGTATAAGCTGCTGAAGAATGGTCAAGCTCTTGAATGGGAGGAAATAGTGCCTCTCTTTTATTCAAAGTTTTATCTTCCTAGTGAGATTCGTAAAGATCGGGATCAAATATAAAACTTTTGGCCTCTTGATGGAGAGAGTACAACTCAAGCTTGGGGGAGATTGAAGTTACTAATGCTCAAATGTCCCATTCATGAGCTCCCCAACAATATTATTATCAATAACTTTATACAAGGCTTTCTCTTCATGATAAGGATTTATTGGATGCTTCTTGTGCTGGATCATTCACTCGCATGGAAGAAGAAGCTAAATGGGATCTTCTGGACCGTATTCAAGATAATGCTGAAGCATGGGAGAATGACAAAGGAAGAAAGTCAGGTATACATTATAATTATGAGTGCATTGAATCTTTTATGGGAACTGATGACTTTCAAAATATTAGTAATGCTTATGGCCTTGATTTACAAGTTATTACAAATTGTTTTAAGGCTTTTGCTTCTTATATTGAAATCCCCAAAAAGGGATGGAGCAAGTACCATGCACCTTATAAAGATATTGTTGACTGTGTTCATGTTGGGAGTACTGAGTTTTACACTATTGATCACATCTTACATGAACCTTATATCGATTAAATACCCTTCCCAGATAAGGTAAAGGATCATCCTATGATAACTAGTGTAATCACTAAAAGTGCAAAGAGAACTGTAAAACCTGATGAACAAATAAACATTGAACCAGTTGTAGCAATTATGAAAGACCTTGTCACTAAAAATATAGAAGATGGGCACATAGTCTTTTGTGAGGATGCTTCTAATATTGTCTCACATCCTAATAAAGCTAAAAAGGCTAGTGTCCCTGTGCTTTCTGTTAGAATTGGTGATCATTGCTATTATGGTTTATGTGATATTGGTGCAAGTTCAAGTGCTATTCCTTATGAGCTTTATAGAGAAATTATGCATGAAATCAGTCCCTGCGAATTGGAAGAGATTGATGTGGTTATTCACCTTGCTAATAGAGAGACCATCTCTCCAATTGGTATTGTGCGGGATGTAGAAGTTCTTTGTGGTAAGATTAAATATCCTGCTGATTTTCTAGTACTTGGTTCAGCTGCTAGTAAAACTTATCCCATCATTTTTGGTAGACCTTTCTTGAGTACTTGTGGAGCTATTATAGATTACAAAAGGGAGAAAATCTTGACTAAGTTTGATGGGGAATCTTATGAGTTTAATTTTTCGAAATTTACTAAAGAATGTGAAAATGAAACCCATAATGAGGATTTTAGAGTTGAACAACTTGCTTCTATTTCTCTTGCTCCTAACAATGCTTTGCAGCAATTTATGGAAGACCACGAAAGTGAGATCTTAATGGAAGAAAGAAATGAGATTGACGAGATTCTCTATCGTCAACCTCAGATGCTTAAGCACAAATTGCCTATAGAAGACTTGGGTACCACATTGCCGCCTAAAAAGGATCCGGTCTTCGATCTAAAACCTCTCCCTGATGATCTTAAATATGCTTACATTGATGACAATAAGATATATCCTGTTATTATTAGCTCTAAACTTTCAGGGAAGGAAGAAGAAAGGTTATTGGAGGTTTTGAAGAAACACCGAGGGGCTATGGGCTATACTCTGGATGATTTAAAAGGGATTTCTCCTACTATATGCCAGCATGCTATCAATATAGAACCAGATGCAAAGCCAGTAGTAGAGCACCAACGACGTCTAAATCCTAAGATGAAAGAAGTGGTAAGAAATGGGGTATTGAAACTCCTTGATGCTGGTATTATTTACCCTATTGCTAATAGTGAATGGGTTAGTCCTGTTCATTGTGTTCCTAAAAAAGGAGGAATTACCATTGTTCCTAATGATAATGATGAGCTTATTCCCAAAAGAATAGTAGTAGGCTATAGAATGTGCATTGTTTTCAGGAAAGTTAACAAAGTTACTAAGAAAGATCATTACCCACTTCCTTTTATCGATCAAATGTTAGTAAGGTTGTCTAAAAAGACCCATTTTTGTTTTCTTGATGGATATTCCGGTTTCTCTCAAATTGTTGTTAAACAACAAGATCAAGAAAATACTACTTTTACATGCCCTTACGGAACCTATGCTTATAGAGGTATGCCTTTTGGTTTATGTAATGCTCCTGCTACTTTTCAAAGATGCATGTCTGCTATCTTTCATGGTTTTTGTGAGGAAATTGTGGAAGTGTTCATGGATGACTTCTCTGTCTATGGAACTTCTTTTGATAATTGTCTGCACAACCTTGATAAAGTTTTGTAGAGGTGTGAAGAAACTAATCTTGTTCTTAATTGGGAGAAATGCCACTTCATGTTTAATGAAGGGATTGTCCTTGGGCATAAGGTTTCCGAAAGAGGCATAGAAGTGGATAGAGCTAAAGTTGAGGCAATTGAGAAAATGCCCTGCCCAAGAGACATAAAAGGTATTCGTAGTATCCTTGGTCATGTTGGTTTCTATAGAAGGTTTATTAAAGATTTCTCTAAGATATCAAAACCCCTCACTAATCTTCTTCAAAAATATGTACCCTTTGTTTTTGATGATGATTGTAAGGAAGCTTTTGAAACTCTTAAGAAGGCTTTAACTACAGCTCCTATCGTTCAACCACCTGATTGGAGTTTACCCTTTGAAATAATGTGTGATGCTAGTGATTTTGTTGTAGGTGCTGTCCTTGGGCAACGAATAGATAAAAATTTAAATGTTATTCATTATGCTAGTAAAACTCTTGACGCTGCTCAAAGGAATTATGCTACTACTGAAAAAGAATTCCTGGCTGTCGTTTTTGCTTGTGTTAAGTTTAAACCTTATATTGTAGACTCAAAAGGCACCATTCATACTGATCATGCTGCTATTAAGTATCTTATGATGAGGAAGGATGCTAAGCCTAGGCTTATTAGATGGGTGCTGCTTTTACAAGAGTTTGATCTACATATTGTAGATAGGAAAGGTGCTGAAAATCCTGTTGCTGATAATTTATCTCGGTTGGAAAATATCTCTTTTGATCCTATGC
The DNA here is from genome assembly GCA_023614405.1 of Avena insularis. Lineage (NCBI taxonomy): Eukaryota > Viridiplantae > Streptophyta > Magnoliopsida > Poales > Poaceae > Avena > Avena insularis. The sequence continues at coordinate 180,260,322 of CM042686.1, forward strand.
TTGTTAATGATAGTTTCCTGAATGAAAAGTTGGCAGCAATAGAAGTAAGCTCACGAGGGAGCCCTTGGTATGCTGACTATGCTAACTTTATTGTCTCCAAGTATTTGCCTCCAACTTTCACAGCTCAGCAAAGAAGGAAGTTCTTTTATGATCTGAGGCATTATTTTTGGGATGACCCACATTTATATAAAGAAGGAGTGGATGGTATTATGCGAAGATGTGTTCCAGAATATGAACAAAAGGATATATTGCGGAAATGTCATGGTAGTGCCTATGGAGGACATCATGCAGGAGATAGAACTGCGCAAAAGGTGCTACAATCAGGTTTCTACTGGCCTACCCTTTTTAAGGATGCAGGAAAATTTGTTTTATCTTGTGATGTGTGTCAGCGTGTTGGTAATATTTCTAGACGCAATGAAATGCCTATGAACTACTCTCTAGTTATTGAACCCTTTAATTACTGGAGATTTGACTTTATGGGTCCTTTTCCTCCCTCGAAAGGTTATACTCATATTCTTGTTGCCGTTGATTATGTTACTAAGTGGGTGGAAGCCATACCTACGAAGAGTACTAACGGGGAGACCTCTCTAAAAATTCTTAAGGATGTTATCTTTCCTAGGTTTAGAGTGCCTAGGTATCTCATCACCGATGGAGGTTCTCATTTCATTCATGGTGGTTTTAGAAAGACCCTTGCTAAATATGATGTTAATCATAGAATCGCTTCAGCTTATCACCCCCAAACTAGTGGGCAAGTAGAGTTATCAAATAGAGAAATTAAATCCATCTTGCAAAAAACTGTTAATAGATCTAGAAAAAACTGGGCTAAAAAGTTGAATGATGCTTTATGGGCTTATAGGACTGCCTATAAAACCCTATGGGGATGTCTCCTTATAAAATGGTTTATGGGAAAGCTTGTCACCCACCTTTAAAATTAGAACATAAAGCTTATTGGGCAGTTAAAGAACTCAACAGAGATTGTAAGCTCGCTGGTGAAAAAAGATTATTTGACTTAAGTTCTTTAGATGAATGGAGGAGTGAAGCATATGAGAATGCTAGGCTCTTTAAGGAAAAAGTTAAAAGATGGCATGGCAAGCGAATACTTAAGAGAGAATTCCATGTTGGTGAGAAAGTTCTAGTGTATAGGTCTCATCTCAGGTTTTTTGCAGGAAAACTACTGTCAAAATGGGAAGGACCTTTCGTTATTGAAGAAGTGTACCGTTCAGGAGCGATAAAAATTTCCTCTTTAAAATACAACACTACACAAGTGGTGAATGGGCAACGACTCAAGCACTATATTGCTGGAGATTCTTACAATGAAGATGTTGATGCTTTTCAAGTTATAACTCTGGAAAAATTTATCAAATACCAAATCAGAGACCTGCAGAGTCCGTTTTCAAATAGGTAACAGTTCTGGTAAGAAAAGTTCCACGAAAGATCTGTCCAATTATATTTTTGCAGTTTTTAGCTAACAAGGAAAGCTACGAAGCGAAAGAGGGACGGAAACGGAGCCAGGGTGGCTCACACCACCCTGTGGCGCGGGCCCACCCCTAGCCGCGCCACCAGGTGGTGTGGCCACCTCGGACTCCGTCTCCGGCCCGTTTTCTCCCAGTACCTTCCTTTTGTTGTAAAACTTTGTAATATATAATCCCCCGGATCCCCCGAGGTTCGAATATCGTGCTCTCGTCATGTTTTTGTTTCGATCTGTTTCTGCCAGGAACTATTCTTGAAAGTTTAGAAGCACAATGGTGTCTGCCAAGGATAAAGGAAAGGAGCCTATGGAGGAAGATATCCAAGACCCCGGGCAGGAGAAGGAGATCAAGAGTGAAGGTGAAGGAAGTATGGAAGACATGATGGAAGCACTGGAGCAAGAAGTCTTTAGGTACAAGAAGATGGCGGAGCGCGAAGTGGACATCATCCATAAGATTTGTTCCGAACTCATCGCCGAGCACCAAAAGGAGACTGCTGAGCTCAAGGATGAAGTCCTCTCACTCTGCCAAACAACCAACCAACTGCTAGCATAGCTCCATGACGTTCAAAATCACAACTGTGAGTATGAGGTTAGGTTTAAACGCATAAGTGCTGCTGCAAGTTTCAGGATGTTGGAGACCACGATGTCCTTTGTTGATGGGGAGCCCTTACCTTGGAAGTCGGACGATGACGAGAGGATACACCACCACCAAAGGAGTAATTCGTCATCAGGTTTGGCATCCCCTTGGTTTGTTCCAAGCTTGGTGGAGTGTCGCGGTATCACATCACTATCTTCTATATTTTTACCTTTTTAGTAGAGTCATATCATGAATAGAGAAGTTATTATGTAGGATGGTTTCCATTATGGAAGTGTCCCCTCTCTCGTTAGATATGTATCCCTTGGTGTGAGTAGTGATGTCTACGCACTTCTATTCTTGTAGACAGTTGTTGGGCCTTGATGACCCACAAGTATAGGGGGTGTATCGTAGTATTTTCGAGGGAAGTGAAACCCAATTTATTGATTCGACACAAGGGGAGCCAAAGAATATTTATAAGCCTTAACAGCTGAGTTGTAAATTCAGCTGCACCTGGAAACAATCTTGCTCACAGCAGTTTATCAGTAGCAACAGTTTTGTAGTAGGAATAGCAAAGTAACAGCAGTAGTAAAAGCAGTAAATAGTGGGATTCGAGAGCAGTAGGCATAGGGATGGATGGACGGGCGTTGCATGGACAAGACAAATCACATAGCAATGAGAACATAGGGCAATTGCAGATAAGTAAGATAAAGCATCCAAGTACTAGACAATCCTAGGAATGTGTTCCATATATAGTCATACATGCTTGCAATGAGAACTTGCACAACATCCTTTGTCCTGCCAGCCCATTTGCAGCGGGGCCTCTAGGGAACTACTGGCAATTAAGGTGCTCCTTTTAATAGAGCACCGGAGCAAAGCATTAACACTCCATGAACACATGTGATCCTCACATCAAAGCCTTTCCCTTTTGGTTATCCCGATTTCTATCACTTCGAGGCCATAGGTTCCGAACAACGACGTGTGTATACAACTTTCAGATAAGACCCAAAACAATACTATCATAATGAATCAATAATAAGTTCAGATATGAAATCATGGCACTCGGGCCCTAGTGATAAGCATTAGGCACAACAAGTCGCAACAAAGTCATAAAGCACTAATAAAAGATACTAGGAACTAAGCCCTAACAATCTGATGCCATTACATGAACGATCTCATCCAATCCCTACCATCCCCATAGCCTATAGCGGGGGATTACTCACTCATAGATGGAGGAAACATGGATGGTCGATGAAGATGATGGTGGAGATCGATGGAGATGGCTTCGGGGGCACTTCCTCGTCCCGACAGGGTGCCGGAATAGAGACTTTCTGTCCCCCGAATCTCCCCTTCGGTGGCGGCGGTGTAGCAGAACTTTTTGTGGAAAAACATCGAACCCTCGAAGTTTTTAGGTCAGAAGGCTTCTTATAGGCGAAGAGGGAGACCGAGGGGGTGCCTGGGGCCACCACACCAGGCCCTAGCTTGGCCAGGCCTAGCCCGCACCTGGGGGGTGTGGCCAGCCCCTGGCCCTCCTCCGTCTCGTATTCTGGCTCCTGGAGTCTTCTGGAAAAATAGGCACTTTGGCTTTTGTCCCGTCCAATTCCGAGAATATTCATTTTCTGACTTTTCTGGAACCAAAAACAGCAGAAAACAGGCAGTTGGCACTGTGGCTCTTGTTAATAGGTTAGTCCAAGAAATCATATGAAAAGTACTCCAAAGTTGGAACAAAACACAAGAAAGTGGATAAAACCAAGCATGGAACATCAAAAATTATAGATACATTTGCAATGTATCAACATCCCCAAGCTTAACTCCTGCTCGTCCTCGAGTAGGTAAGTGATAAAAAGAAATAATTTTTGAGGTGACATGCACCATCAAAGACTTGACCAAAGTATTTGCAAAACATTCAAAGCTGGGATCATAGTACTTCAATCATAACATGAAAGACAAAGTTCTAGCAATAAGCAAAGAGACTATGATGCAACATGCTTTGCAAGACGTTTGTTTGTTTCACATAAAGAAAACATAGCATAAAAGTATTCAGCTTGTCCCTCAATAGAGTAGCAAATATAAATGCATGGGACACCTTCAAAGTTCATAAGAGTGACTAGATACAATAGTTTCAAACAAGCAATAATAAGTTATGCAGCAATCAACTAGTCTTGGGACAATGCACATAGAACTAAGAATGGCCACTATGCTCTCAAAGTAGTGCATAAAGATAGAAGGTGGAGACTCAATATAATGGTGGAAGAAAGGCCTTTGTAAAAAGAAGTAGGGATTCAAGTCTCATAAAGAGCTTCCAAAAATTATGGTACTTATAGCTTTCAACTCTCATTGCCCCTATCATAAGCATCTTGAAGTGATTAAGGTTAAAGTGACACAACTAAGAGGATATGCTTGACAAGTTATAAACCGAAATCTCATGCCCCTTACTTACAAAGACCAATCCTCATGCTACTCAACTTATGTCACGAGTAAGCTTTTGTCATTGTAAGTACATGTGTATCATTAAGAACCGCCAACGGGGTACCCCTTGCACATGATACGGGAGCTTTCCCATAATCAAAATGACAAGGCAAGCAGACAAAGAGCATCTCAGCGATCTTTTTATTTGCTATTTGCATAGGTTTTTATTGAGGATGCTTCATAGAGTGCTCATTATGGTGATGCTGCAAGTTTCCACCATGATTAGGCATGCCTTAGGCTAGCAGCCCAGGCGTTTCTCTAACACACATACAAACTCCATGATCTTACAAGTTCCACTTTTATTTCACACCGCCGGGATCCGTAAGCAAAAGAACATGATATCAACGGGGTACAAAGTACAAGTGCAATGTTGAAAGCGTTCCCCATTAAACATGGTTCTGCTAATTTCAACTTATAAAGCGCAAGCATATACACAACAAAGAAGGACCCAATGGTTCAAGTTTATTAGAGGCAATAAAGTAAAGTGTACCATCAAGTTCATGAGAGCTTTAATCACTAGTTTTCTAATAACAAGTGGAATGTAAACAAAAGTATGAATATACTTGGAATAGCATAAGCTAGTAGGTAGGTATGGTGGAATCTTTGGAATAACTTGGTTTAGGGAGTTGAATGCACGAGTGGAACTCATACTTGGTTGTGGAGGCTAGCAAAAGACTAGGAGCGACAAACTAAGAGAGCAATAATGGCCATAATCATGCAGAGCGACAAAACATCATTGATCAAAGCATAAAGTGATACTACAAGTTGAAAACTAAAGGATCATAAAGGCTATGGTGACTTGTGACAGTCATAACATGGTGTAAGCATGTGCCAAGTCAACCCAAATAAAGCATCAAAGGAGAATACCACTATACTATGCTTTAATATGCTAAAACAACGCATGATTCATCCAAGGCACATTAAGCAATCTCAATTGTTTATAACAAGTCATGCTACAGCAAAGAATACTAAGCATAAAGCCAAAACAATATCAAGCACGGCATGACAAAGCATAGCCACAGTCAAAAACGAGCTCTTTTTACCACATAAGCATGAGCTTTCCTACTCTTTTCCAAACCAAACCAAACTAATTGCAAACCAATGTATAAAAGAGGGGGTCCAACCAATTTATTCAGAAAACTAAGCAAACAAAGCAAACTAAAACCAAAACAAAAATGAAAAAGAAGACGCTCCAAGAAAAACACAACTGTGCATGAAACAATAAAAATGAAGCGTTTGGAAGAAACCTGGGATTTTTATTGATGAAGAAGGGGATGCCTTGGGCATCCCCAAGCTTTGATGCTTGTACTTCTTGGATATTTCTTGGGGTGACACGCGTGGCATCCCCAAGCTTGAGCTTTAGTCCATCCTTCATCTCATTACTCATTCCTTCCATACACCTGAAAATTTTCCTTCATACAAAACTTCACACAATCTCATTAGCAACATTAGTGCACTTAAGATAAATAAGTCTCAAGGTTCAGTTCTAACACCAAATAAACTTCCATTAGAACACTAGCTACTGTAGCACTTTCCTCAAAAAGCTCAATTCCCCAAAATAACTCAAGAAGGAACCAACAAGAAGCAAATGCAGAAAATAGCAGAAATTTTACAAAACAGACCAGCAGGTAAAGACGAATTTTTTCAAAGACCTTCTGTTGCTCAAATAAAAAAGTGTTGAACTAGAGAAAGTTAGGTAACAACCTGGGGCAGAAGAACAAAACATTTCAGCTCAATCTGACGTACAAAGCTCTCTCAGGAATTTTTACGGTGAAGCACAAAAATCTGTTTCGAGACAGCAACTTTCCCAATCATTACTTCACTCTCATTAGAGGTTACTCTTGGCACAAAAAGCAAATAAAAAGGATAAGGAGCGGTTATTACTGAAGTAATAACTTCGAAGACTCAACTAAAACTCTTGGGTTATCTCCCAACAAGTACTTTTCTTTAATGCCTTTAAGTTAGGCAAAAGCAAAAACTGAAAATGAATAAAATGGAAGTAAGCGGAGATAATCATGGTGGAAACATTGTTTTGTTCAATGAAATCCTTTCGTTAACAAGGTTGATCAGGTCTTGTTACCAAAACAATTTCATATGATACAAAACTTTGTATTCCACTAATGATTATGTTACCTCAACCTTGATAGCAATGGTCCCAATCATAATAGTTTCAAATTTTTCTCTTGGTAGGGGACAATATATTTCTCCAACTTGAATGCCCTCAACATATTCAATTGTATTCAAACCATAAGTCCTTTCAATCTTCTTGGGTAAATAGATAGTGTGTTCCTTGTCATTAACATTGAAGGTCACCTTCCCTTGATTACAATTGATAACAGCTCCTGCAGTATTTAAGAAAAGATCTCCCAAGAATAATAGACATATTATCATCTTCAGGCATAATAGTTTGAGAGGATGCTCTCATAAGAAATATGAGTTGAAGTAAAAGAGAGCATCAAGAAGCAAATTAAAAACACATTTAAGTCTAACCCACTTCTTATGCATAGGAATTGTGTATGCAAATAAATTCGCAAGGAACAAAGTGGCAGGCATAGGAAGATAAAACAAGAGTAACTTCAAAACTTTCAGCACATAGAGAGGTGTTTCAATACCATGAAAACTTATACAACCATATTTTCCTCTCTCATAATAATTTTTAGTAGCCTCATGAATAAACTCAACAATATAACTATCACCTAAAGCATGCTCTTCATGATATACAAGCACTAGAGCTTTATCATAAACATCTTCAAAAGAAACCCTGGGAACATAACATTCATCCTCCTTTAGTAAGCATGGAGGACAATCAAATAATGTAAGGGATAAAGAGTTACTCTCATTAGAAGGTAGGCATGGGTAGCTAATCCATTCTTCCTCCTTTTGTTCATCACTCTCCTCCTCTTTTTCATCTAATGAGATTTCAGGTTCATCAATTTGTTCTTCCATAGGATCCTGCAAGGCATTAGTCTCTTCCATAGGGTCCTGCAAGGCATTAGTCTCTTCCATTTGTGGAAAGCATCTATTAAAATATTCAAGGATATGGCTATTTTCATCCTTGTAATTATCAAACCAAAATTTAAGTATACCATAAACCTCATACTTATAAGGAGAATCATCAATATTTTCAAGTAAACTAGCAAGTTCAAAAGCACACTTCCAAGCAATAAATTCTTCAATTTGTTCCGCATCATAAAAGTCATAAATTCCTTTAGCATAGGAAGATATGGTATCATTATCATTATACTCACATTGAAAAGGGAGGTGTTTATACCTTTTTTTGCAATGAGATTCATCACAACAATTAGCATTATAAATAGAGCACACGTTTCTAGCAATGGTATACAATCTATCAATTTGTTCCCATAAGTGTTTCCCTTTTTGTGACAAGCGGTGTTCCTTATAATAATATTTTTGATCTTCCGTGAACCCACCTTGCCAATAAGCTTCAGTTTCAAAGAAACCAACCATTGGCAACAAGCATGATAAAGCAAGACAATAACAGACCAACAAAAATAACAACTAGAGTAGGAACTAATTTTTTTTGTATTTTCAATAAATAAAGAAACAAACAAGGAAGAAATAAACTTAGCTTGAACAATAGTGATTCCAAGTAGACTTGATAAATAAAGCTATGCTCCCCGGCAACGACGCCAGAAAATAGTCTTGATGACCCACAAGTATAGGGGGTGTATCGTAGTATTTTCGAGGGAAGTGAAACCCAATTTATTGATTCGACACAAGGGGAGCCAAAGAATATTTATAAGCCTTAACAACTGAGTTGTCAATTCAGCTGCACCTGGAAACAATCTTGCTCACAACAGTTTATCAGTATCAACCGTTTTGTAGTAGGAATAGCAAAGTAATAACAGTAGTAAAGCAAAGACAGTAGTAACAAAAGCGATAACAAAGGATTGAGTACGGTAGGCATAGGGATGGATGGACGGGCGTTGCATGGACAAGACAAATCACATAACAATCAGAACATAGGGCAATTGCAGATAAATAAGATAAAGCATCCAAGTACTAGACAATCCTATGCATGTGTTCCATATATAGTCATACGTGCTCGCAATGAGAACTTGCACAACATCTTTTGTCCTGCCAGCCCGTTTGCAGCGGGGCCTCTAGGAACTATCGCAATTAAGGTGCTCCTTTTAATAGAGCACCGGAGCAAAGCATTAACACTCCGTGAACACATGTGATCCTCACATCAAAGCCTTTCCCTTCCGGTTATCCCGATTTCTGTCACTTCGGGGCCATAGGTTCCGGACAACGACGTGTGTATACAACTTTCAGATAAGACCCAAAACAATACTATCATAATGAATCAATAATAAGTTCAGATCTGAAATCATGGCACTCGGGCCCTACTGACAAGCATTAGGCACAACAAGTCGCAACAAAGTCATAAAGCACTAATAAAAGATACAAGGCACTAAGCCCTAACAATCTGATTCCATTACATGAACGATCTCATCCAATCCCTACCATCCCCATAGCCTACAGCGGGGGATCACTCACTCATAGATGGAGGAAACATGGATGGTCGATGAATATGATGGTGGAGATTGATGGAGATGGCTCCGGGGGCACTTCCCTGTCCCGGCAGGGTGCCGGAACAGAGACTTTCTATCCCCTGAATCTCCCCTTCGGTGGCGGCGGCACAACGGAACTTTTTGTGGAAAAACGTTGAACCCCCGAAGTTTTTAGGTCAGAAGGCTTCTTATAGGAGAAGAGGGAGACCGAGGGGGTGCCTGGGGCCACCACACCAGGCCCTGGCACGGAAGGGGTGTGGCCAGCCCTTGGCCCTCCTCCGTCTCGTATTCTGGCTCCCGGAGTCTTCTAAAAAAATAGGCACTTTGGCTTTTGTCCCGTCCAATTCCAAGAATATTCATTTTCTGACTTTTCTGGAACCAAAAACAGCAGAAAACAGGCACTGTGGCTCTTGTTAATAGGTTAGTCCAAGAAATCATATGAAAAGTACTCCAAAGTTGGAACAAAACACAAGAAAGTGGATAAAACCAAGCATGGAACATCAAAAATTATAGATACATTTGCAATGTATCAGGCCTCCAAGTGTAGAGGTTTGTAGAACAGCAGCAAGTTTTCCCTTAAGTGGATCACCCAAGGTTTATCGAACTCAGGGAGGAAGTGGTCAAAGGTATCCCCTCTCAAGCAACCCTGCAATCAAGATACAAGAATTCTCTTGTGTCCCCAACACACCCAATACACTTGTCAGGTGTATAGGTGCACTAGTTCAGCGAAGAGATAGTGAAATACAAGTGGTATGAATAATTATAAGTGGTAACGGTGATAGAAAATAACTTGATGGCGTGGAAAATACTTAAGTAAAACTAAAATAAAGGTAGAAGCAAGCAAACATGTAATAGATCTAATAGCAAACGGTGTTTCAGTGCTTAGAAACAAGGCCTAGGGATCATACTTTCACTAGTGAACACTCTCATATAAATATATTCTCTTTATGATACTACTCTTAAGTACTCTCCGGTTGAACACTCTAATCGATTGTAGGGCTATAACAGCACACCTCAAAGTAAGTCTTTCCCATCTAGAAAACCCCACACTGTCACCTTGAGTACTAGATGAGTCCAACAAACACCACAATTTCATAAAGACATCCAACTCCAAATATAACTCATAACAAGTATTTGTAATCTCTAGCCTAAGTGCCACCATGGTATGCATGCTGTCACTTTCACACACATGGGGAGAGCAGAGATCTATTAAAGCACTTGAGTAGCAAGGTAGATCTATAGATTACAAGCTCATGATCTCAATAAGATCAAGCATAGGGAGAGAGATGAACACATAGCTACCGGTAGAACCCTTAGCCTCGAGAGAGAACTACTCCCTCCTCATCATGGGAATCAGCAATGGTGAAGGAGATGGTGGTGGACATTGATGGAGATGGCCCCGGGGGCACTTCCTCGTCCAGGTGCCGAACAGACTTCGTCTCCCGAATCTCCCTTCGAAGTGGCGGCGGTCAACTTTTCGTGGATTTCTGATTGATTATCTAGGGTTTATGCATCGGGAGGCTTCTTAAAGGCGAAGAGGCAAGGTCGGTGGAGGCCAGAGGGGCCCACACCACTTGGTGGCGCGGCTAGGGCTATCCCGTGCCACCATATGGTGTGGCCAGGCCCTGGCCCTCCTCCGTCTCTGCTTCTGGCTCCGTGAGTCTTCCGGTAAAATAGGAACTTTGGCTTTTGTCCCGTCCAATTCCGAGAATATTCATTTTATGACTTTCCTGGAACCAAAAACAGCAGAAAACAGGCAACTGGCACTGTGGCATCTTGTTAATAGGTTAGTCCAAGAAATCATATGAAAAGTACTCCAAAGTTGGAACAAAACACAAGAAAGTGGATAAAACCAAGCATGGAACATCAAAAATTATAGATACATTTGTAATGTATCAACATCCCCAAGCTTAACTCTTGCTCGTCCTCGAGTAGGTAAGTGATAAAAATAAAGAATAATTTTTGAGGTGACATGCACCATCATAAACTTGATCAAAGTATTTGTAAAACATTGATAGCTAGGATCATTGTACTTCAATCATAACATGAAAGACAAAGTTCTAACAATAAGACAAAGCAACTAAGTTGCAACATGAAAAGGCACAAACAAAAGATTCATGAATAACGATGCTTTGCAAGACGTTTGTTTGTTTCACATAAATAAAACATAGCATAATAGTATTCAGCTTGTCCCTCATAGAGTAGCAAATATAAATGCATAGGACACCTTCAAAGTTCATAAGAGTGACTAGATACAATAGTTTAAAACAAGCAATATCAAGTATGCATCAATCAACTAGTCTTGGGACAATGCACATAGAACTAAGAATGGCCACTATGCTCTCAAAGTAAGTGCATAAAGATAGAAGGTGGAGACTCAATATATAAGTGGAAGAAAGGCCTTTTGTAAAAGGAAGTAGGGATTCAAGTCTCATAAAGAGCTTCCAAAAATTATGGTACTTATAGCTTTCAGCTCTCATTGCCCCTATCATAAGCATCTTGAAGTGATTAAGGTTAAAGTGAACAAACTATGGTGTACATGCTTGACGAAGTATAAGTCAGAAATCTCATGTCCCTTGTATACGAGGGCCGCTCCTCATGCTACTCAAGTTTAGTCACTGGTAAGTTCTTGTCATTGTAAGTACATGTGTATCATTGAGAACCGCCAACAGGGTACCCCTTGCCCGATGATACGGAAGAATCCCCATATCAAAATGACAAGGCAAGCAGACAACAAGCATCTCAGCACTCTTCTTATTTACCATGGGAATATGGTGCTTTTTTCTCTCTTTCCTCTTTTCATAGTATCTTTTTTTTTCTTTTCTCTTTTTTCTCAATATAGGACTCTTTTTTTATAAGAAGAATGCTTCATAGACAGCTCATTATGGTTTTGCTGTAGGTTTCCACCATGTCAGCATGGATTAGACCAGCGGCCCAGGCGTTTCTCTAACACATATACATAACTCCATGGACTTACAATCTCCCCTTTCATTTCACACCGATGACATCCATATACAAAAGAGCATGATATCAACTAGGTACAAGTACCAAGTGCAATGTTGAAAGTGTTCCCCATGAAAGCATGGTTCCTCTAATTCCCAACAAATAAGTGCAAGCATATACAACATAGACGACACAATGGTTCAAGTTTATTAAGGGCAAGAAAAGTAAAGTGTGCCATCAAGTTCGTGAGAGCTTTAATCACTAGTTTTCTCATAACAAGTTTAATTCGGAAGGTAAATAAAAACATGAATATACTTGGAATAGCATAAGCTAATAGGTAGGTATGGTGGACTCTTTGGAATAACTTGGTTTAGGGAGTTGGATGCATGAGTGGAACTCATACTTGGTTGTGGAGGCTAGCAAAAGACTGGGAGCGACAAACTAAGAGAGCAGTAATGGCCATAATCATGTAGAGCGACAAAACATCATTGATCAAAGCATAAAGTGATACTACAAGTTGAAAACTAAAGGATCATAAAGGCTATGGTGACTTGAGATAGTCATAACATGGTGTGAGCATGTGCCAAGTCAACCCAAATAAAGCATCAAAGGAGAATACGACTATACTATCCTTTAATATGCTAAAACAACGCATGATTCATCCAAGGCACGTTAAGCAATCTGAATTGTTTATAACAAGTCATGCTACAACAAATAATACTAAGCATAAAGCCAAAACAATATCAAGCATGGCATGACAGAGCATAGGCCACAGTAAAAAACGAGCTCTTTTTACCACATAAGCATGAACTTTCCTACTCTATTCCAAACCAAACCAAAATATTTGCAAACCAATGTATGAAAGGGGGGGTCCAACCAATTTATTCAGAAAACTAAGAAAACCAAGCAAACGAAAAACCAAAACGAAAACGAAAAAGAAGACGCTCCAAGAACAACACAATTGTGCATGAAACAATAAAAATGAAGCGTTTGGAAGAAACCTGAGATTTTTATTGATGAAGAGGGGGATGCCTTGGGCATCCCCAAGCTTTGACGCTTGTACTTCTTGGATATTTCTTGTGTTGACACGCGTGGCATCCCCAAGCTTGAGCTTTAGTCCATTGTCAACACCCGGATTTTTAATCCCAGATGCCCGTTATGGCATACCTCGCAATCCCAGGATTACCATTTTTGCGAGACATAACGGATTGGATATCACAGTACATCATCCATTACAAACCATACATACGGTTTTACACAAATAAGGATCTCATGATCCAGTCTTTAATACAACAAGCAGAGGAAATAAACGATAGCGTAGCGGTGGGGTCCATCTTCAGGGGCACAGTAATGCGACGAAGGCGATAGTCCTAGTTATCATAGCCGCCCTCATCGACCATCATCTTGATAATCTCCTTCATAGTCTGGCCATGATAATAGCCAGGGACAAAAGCCATGAGTACTCTTTAAGTACTCGCAAACTACTACTAACAAGGATTGTAATTCTAAGTTAAAGTGCTGAATTTAAAGAATAACTATCAAGTTAAGTTTGAAACCTAAGATGAGTTCTGAAGCAAGAAAAGATAAAGTAAAGTTCTAGAATCACTTAAGTTGGGAAGCTAATTTCATTAACACAACCCTGTTGTGGTCAAGTCAAAGGTCATCATTCATTTCAAGTTATTTAGAAAACATCTGACAACGAAACAAGATGGCTATTCCAATCCGCCAACATGACGCTGCTATTCAATAGTTTGACACTCTGCAGGTGGTACACTTTCACCACAAGATTCGATACATCTGTGGATAACCTGAATCATCATACTTAGTATGCAGATAATCAAACATAACCTTCCCTTTACACACCCTAGTACAAGCACCTCTCCTATGAGCATGGCCTCCCAACCATGACCATCACCATCTTGGGCCTTTGCATAGGTGGACATCATTGAGAGGTAGCCTCAGCTCAAACCTCTCCCGTGAGGGAACCAATACTAATGCATATAAATTTCTAGCTAAGCCTTACCCAATTCAGGTAATGTGGTTGTACGATAAATTTGGAATGGTATCGCATCCGAATCCAACCATCAGTTTTATAAAAGGGTTAAGGCTAATGCCTTATCATTTTCATCATCATAAACCCATTGTGTTTCTCAACACATGTCAAAACATCTCAATAGAATGACTCATCATTCCAAGGTTTTCATAACTCATTTTCACCAAGTGTTCCCATCTAAAGTGACTCAAGTTTTTGAGCTACTCTAAAATACTAAGTTAAGAGTGTTCACTAAGGTGGAAAGATGGGATCAATCTAATGCCATAGAATGACATCTAAAGGTTTCTAAGTAGGTCAAGTTTTATACTCTTTATGCTACCTTCAAAATTAATTAAAGAACTTTGTGTAAACTAAGGGGGGTAAAACTTGTCAATAAGACTTGGGGTACTAATAGTTAAAGGGGTGTGATCAAAGTATGCTTAAGGCATTTTTACTAAACCATCTAGTTTTATTCTAGCTTGCTAACAATAGCTTACTAAAGCATGTTTGCAAGGGTTAGCTTGCCACTAATAGCTTGCCTTGGTTGGTGCAGTGGTTGAAGTTTTCTTCTTCTTCTTCTTCTTGGTAGAACTCCTCCTCCTCGAAGGCTTGGTCGGTACTATCGTCTAGAAATACATAGGGAGTGCACAATCACCAAACAATACTTAACTAGGCTAAGTAGTATTCTAAACCACACAATTGATGATCTATTATCATCCCAAACATCACAAGTTTAATTCAATAGTTTCAACCTTTTTATTTTGGAAAAGTAATTTCTACTCATTGAAAAATTAACTAAAATTTAATATTCACCACCAAAATATGGGATCATGTGGACACATGTCCTCACCACATATTCTAACATGTGGGAATGAGATTTAAAGGTTGGATCAATATTACTTTGGTTTAAGTTTATTATTTAATGATTTAAAGTGACTAGAAATGCCTATATAGCATTATTTTGGTACTAGTCCAAAGTCACCGCCTGTAAACATTAATATTATTACATACTTGGATAGATAGGATGAAATGTGATTTTTGAGAGTTGGAATCAACTCAAAAGCTAACTTGGTTGATTTTACAAAAATGTTTCAAGTTGCAAAAGCTTCTGTCTTCTTATTTTTATTAGGAGAAATCTATAACTCTAAATGAATTAAATCCAATGGGCTTGGATAGAGCATTTCAATACCTTTCAGACAAAATTAGTTTCATGTAATTTGGATTTGTCAAACTCACAGAATTGAATTTTGAAACACTGGATAGAAACTATATTCTAACTAAAAAGAAAAATCTAGATTTGAATCTACGGGCTTGCGCGGGAAAGGAAATGGGCCGGCCCAGTGGCGCTACGCGGCGCGGGGCTGAGCTGACAGGAGGGGTCCACTTGTTAGCGGCACTTAAAATGTGAAACGGTACGCGCGTTGTGGGTCGTGCGATTAGAGGCTAGATCTACGGCTGATGGTCGTCGTCGACGACGGACAGGTCGCCGGCGAGCTCGAACCCTAGCGGCTCGGTGGGGGTCTACTAGGGGCGTACCAGGGCTCCAGCAGGGTCAGCGATGCGGGCTAACGAAGTGGAAGACGACGGCGAGGCGAGGCGTGGTCGCGACGGAGCTTGGGGTGGCCGGAATCAACGGCACCCTTCTTCTCTAGAGGCGCGGCTTCGGCTCCAATTCCTGCGAACTGCTGCTCCACTTGCTCCGGCGAGAGGTGGGTGAGGTTCAGAGAGGTGAGGGGAGTGGAATGGTATGAGTCTTTGGTGCTGGGGAGGGCTCCTTTTATAGGCTCGACGATGAGACCGAGCGGGATGGGCGGTCGACGGTGGCGACATGGCTACGGCGAGCTAGCGGCATGGCTGGGGATTGCGATCAGTGGGCGGTTCCCTGGCGGTGCTCTAGTGCTTCAATGCAGCCGTAGGGGCGGTGGCATGCGGTCGGGGCGAGGTGGCGCTCTGCGCGGCCGGGCAGGTGTCACGGCGAGTGGCTGTGGGGCTTTGGGCGTGACGGAGGTGTCTGGGGTGTTCTCAGTCGGCAGAGCGGTGGGCGCGGGCTGGTGCTAAGGCGGTCGGAAAGGCGGGGGATGCACTCTGGCGGCATCGGCATGGTTTGGTGGCACTAGGCGCGGGCTCTTCTCTGTGGTCCATGGCTGCTCTTGGCTCGAGCAAGGGATAGAGAGGGGCGGTGCGGTGCTGGCTACCTCCTAGACATGGAGAGGAAAGAGGAGGTGGTCTGGCTGCATGGGCAAGTTTGGCTGCCAGTAGTGCTCGGCATGGCATTGCCTTGCCACTAGGGTGTAGGGGATGGGTTGCAAATGGCATGTTTTGATCAGAGGGGGACAAGGAGATTAAATGGAGATCAAATGGAGGCAAAACTCTGTTCAAAACAGTGAGCTAGGATTAGAGGTGTGATTCTGCCTGCCAAGTGTTTGATGAAATGGCCGCAAGGGAAAAAGTTTTGAATTTTGAGTTCAAATTTTTTGAGTGATCTCCACTAGTGATAGGTAGTCTCTGGTTGCAAGGGTTTTGAAAATGGTGCTCAATTAGATGGTTTTTGAAATAGGGGTGATCTATGCACATGCATTAGATTCAATTTTAAACTGTCATTTAAATTAGTTTACAGAATGTTTTTAGTAGATCAAAAGGTGGGCCTTGGTACCTCATTATGTGTACTAGCAAGGGGTGTAAAGATCAAGAATTGTTTTTGTTAGAAAATGAGTACTAGGAATAGCCAAAGTAGGCATGAGAGTTAAATTTGTCAAAATGACCATTCTTTCGTTTTAATTCTTTTTGATTTGATTTTCTTTAGGAAAAGTTTGGGAATGATGTAGATGATGTTTAAATCACCTAAGAAACATTTTACAAGCATTGGATCAATCAATCATGGCAATTCAAACAACTCTTAAATTAAATGCACACATATATGAATGCTTTCATTTTAAATTTGGAAAAGTTTTTGTTAACCCCAATTTTGGATGATTGGATCTTGATAAGCTTGGATTAAAGTTTTGGGATGTTACAAACCTTCCCCCCTTAAACAAAATCTCATCCCGAGATTTACAAAGAAAACTAGGAACTAAAGAGATCTGAGAACTCTGTCCTAATGTAATCCTCGCGCTCCCAAGTGGCTTCCTCCTCAGTATGGTTGCTCCACTGAATCTTGAGAAACTTGATACTCCTGGTCCTGGTGATTCTGTAGGCTTCTTCTAAGATGCGGATGGGTACTTCCCGATAGGTCAGGTCATTGTTGATTTCCACTACTCTGTGATCGATATTCTTGAAAACTTCAGTCTTCTCAGGCACTTCCAAGCATTTGCAAAGTAACGAGATATGGAACACATTGTGGATGGCTGACATCTCTTCAGGCAATTCCAGCTGATACGATACTTCTCCTCAGCGGTTCAGAATCTTGAAAGGTCCGATATATCTGGGAGCTAACTTTCCCTTCAGACTAAAGCGTTGGGTTCCCTTCAATGGTGAAACCTTGAGATATACGAAATCTCCGACATTGAAAGTCAGGTCTCTCCTTCTCTTGTCAGCATAGCTCTTATGTCTGGATTGGGCGGTCTTGAGGTGCTCACGAACTTTGTGAACTTTCTCTTCTGCTTCTCGGAGGATGTCGGGTCCAAAGATCTGACTCTCTCCTACTTGCAACCAATTCAAAGGGGTACGACACTTTCTTCCGTATAGGAATTCAAATGGTGCCATCTGCAAACTAGCTTGATAACTGTTGTTATATGAGAATTCTGCAAAAGGCAGGCAGTCTTCCCATTTTGATCCGTATTCCAACACACAAGCTCTAAGCATATCCTCCAAGATCTGGTTGACTCTCTCAGTCTATCCATCTGTTTGCGGGTGATACGCGGTACTGAAGTTCAACTGGGTTCCTAATCCTTCCTGAACTTTCTACCAAAATCTTGAAGTAAACTGAGTTCCTCGATCTGATACGACGGTCTTGGGGGTTCCATGCAGACTAACAATCCTAGCAATGTACAGCTCTGCTAGTTTTGCACTCTGGTAGGTTGTCTTGACTGGTATGAAGTGGGCTACCTTGGATAGTCTATCAACTATGACCCATATTGAGTCATTTCCCCTACTAGAAGTAGGTAAACCGGTGATAAAGTCCATTCCGACGGAATCCCATTTCCATTCCGGAATCTGCAATGGTTGCAACAATCCTGCAGGTCTCTGATGCTCTGCTTTGACTCTTTGACAGATGTCACATTGGGTGATGTAGCTTCCGATCTCTCTCTTCATCTTGTGCCACCAAAATTGCTCTTTCAAATCCTGATACATCTTTGTTCCTCCAGGGTGGATAGAATAAAGAGTATCATGAGCTTCCTTCATGATAATTTCCTTCAGCTCCGAATCTCGGCACATGACACGCCCCTTGTACCATAGTATACCTTCTTCGTCTTGGTGAATCCGGTACTTTGCTGCCAATACGACGTTTGATTCCATCGATACTTTCATTCCCCTTCTGGGCTTCCTTGATTTGCCTAATCAAAGTGGGTTGAAGTTCAATGCTAGCTAGGAATCCTTTGCTAACTAACTCAGTCTTGAACTGCTCCAACTCCACATACAAACTTGGTTGCTTCTCTTTGATCATGGCGTTCAGCCTACACGGCAATCTGCTAAGAGCATCCGCTACCACATTGGCTTTGCCGGGGTGATAGTGAATGTCAAGGTCATAATCCTTGATTAACTCTATCCATCTTCTTTGCCTCATATTCAGCTCCTTCTGGGTGAAGATATAGTTCAAGCTCTTATGATCGGAGTAAATGTCACAGCGATTACCCATCAAATAATGACGCCATGTCTTCAATGGTAGAACCACGGCTGCTAGCTCAAGATCATGGGTCGGATAGTTCTGCTCATGCTGCTTCAGTTGTCGAGACAGATACGTGATGACTTTGCCTTCTTGCATCAATACACATCCTAGACCAATCTTGGATGCATCACAATACACATCAAACGGCTTCTTGATGCTCCGCATGATCAAAATTGGGGCTGATATCAATCTCTTCTTCGCTCACCGGAACGGCTTCACACTTGTCTATCCATTCAAACTTTTTGTCCTTCTTCAACAATTGGGTCATTGGTCGGGCTATGCTCGAGAATCCTTCTATGAACTTGCGGTAATATCCCGCTAATCCGAGAAATGAACGAACTTGGGTTTGATTGGTTGGTGCTTCCCATTCTTCGACATCTTTGATCTTGGTGGGATCAACAGAGACTCCTCCGGCAGACACAATATGTCCTAGGAATCCTACTCCTTTCAGCCAAAACTCACACTTGCTAAACTTGGCATATAACTGATGCTCTCTCAGGGTTTCTAGGATGATTCTCAGATGCTGCTCATGCTCTTCTTCTGACTTGGAGTAGATAAGGATGTCGTCGATAAACACAACTACAAACTTATCTAGGAAATTCATAAAGATCTTATTCATGAGATTCATGAAATAAGCAGGGGCATTGGTTAATCCAAAATACATAACCGTATACTCGTATAAACCATAGCGAGTAGTAAAGGCGGTCTTGAATATCCGTACCTAATCTTAAGTTGGTGATAACCAGTCCTAAGATCAATCTTTGAGAATACGAGCTCGATTAATCGATCAAATAGATCCTCTATCTTTGGCAAGGGGTACTTTTTCTTGATGGTGACATCATTCAAATTTCTGTAGTCTGTACACAGACGGTTGCCTCCATCTTTCTTGTCGACGAATAACATTGGTGATCTCCATGGCGATGCACTTGGTTGAATCAAGCCGGTTGCTAACATGGCATCCAACTGCTTCTTCAGTTCTACTAACTCTGAGGGGTTCATGGTATAGGGTATCTGGGCTATAGGTCCGGTTCTAGGGATTAGTTCGATAATGAACTCAATATCCCTATCCGGGGGCATACCTGGCAATTCATCTGGGAATACGTCGAGTATTCACAGACTACTCTAACTTGGTCAATGGTAGGCAGGGCTACACTTTTGTTGCATTTGAATTGACGGGGTAAGGTTTCAGAGATATGTTCTACTGTTACTCCGGAACTACTGGTCATGGTGATGGCTTTCTTAGCACAGTCTATCAGTCCTTTATGCCTTGACATCCAGTCCATACCTAGTACTACTTCCAAACCTTTGGTTCCAAGTACAATTAGGTTGGCATAAAAATCTATCCCATGAATTCTGATAGGTACAGCTTTGCAAATTTTTCTAGCTTTTGTAGTTCAACCAGGGATTTGAACTATCATGACATGCTTCAGGTTGGTTGGGCGAATCTTACTAGTGCATACAAATTCTTCGGTGACAAATGAATGCGATGCTCCAGAATCAAACAATACTCTTGCTAAAACTGAGTTGACAGAAAACATACCCAAGACGACATCGGTGCTTCCCGGCTTCTTCGCTCATGTGGAAGAGACGACCGTTCGGTTATGCGGTTTCCTAGGGCAAATCTCCGTCTGGTTGAACACGACGCCGCTGAGCTGGGGCATTCACAGGGGCGTTGGCGGCAGTCTTCTTGGGACACTCATTGGAGTAGTGACCCTTCACTCCACACTCGAAACAAGTGATCTGGGACTTGTCCTTGACTGTGACAGGTACATCATTGCTACCAGTTCTGGGGGCAGTGTTGTTATTGTTGCTCTTGGGAGGGGCACGGTTGAAGTTGTTGGCATTGCCGAAGTTGTGATTGTTTCCTCCAGGCTTCACATTTCCTCCGCTACGGTTGGGGTAGCTTGGGCGAGAATTTGGGGGACGGTTGTTCCTTGGTGCATATCCTGGTGAGGGGTTAGGACGGTACTTCTGGTGACTACTGGATCCAGACTGCTGCATCATACGACGCTTGCGGTTGTCGTTTGCCTCGTTAATCTTCCCTTCCATCTGAATGGCAGAGTCGACTAGCTCTTCAAGATCCTGGAAACGGATGTTGATGAGGACAGTCTGCATCTCATCATGCAGTTCGTTTAAGAATCTCTCTTTCTTCTTGGCCTCCGTGTTGATCTCATCCGGTGCATATCTGGCAAGTGACAAGAATTTGTCACGGTACTCTACTACAGTCAATCTTCCTTGCTTCAGTTTACGGAATTCATCTCTCATCCTGTTGACAAGACCTTGCGGCACGTGGGTGCGGCTGAACTTGACCTTGAATGCTTCCCAGGTCATCACCTGGCCATGGTTCATGTTGCGGATGCTATTCCACCAAGCTCTTGTATCTCCCGCCAAATAGTGGGTGGCGAAAAGAACTTTCTCATTCTCCTCCAGTCCTGCAACTTCGAGGTTGTTTTCCATGGTCTGTAACCAGTCATCAGCATCTAATGGGTTTTCAGATTGGTTGAAGATTGGGGGATTGGTGTTCTGAAATTTTTTGAGTTTAGATCCATGGTGATCCTGATTTCCATGTCCTTGGTTGTTGAGAGCCATTTGGGCGATCTGCTGCAATGTTGCTAAGTTGGCTTGATGCTCGGCCCTGCTTGCTTCACGGTCCGTGATGAGATTCTGCAAGATCTGCAGCATTGGGTCCTGCGATGAGCTGCTCCCTCCTTGGTTTCCACGAGTCATCTGAAGATTGAGATAGGTATAGGGGTAAGAGGGAAATTCTAAGGTTCATGGTTTAGGGTTTTCAAAACTAAAGCTTGGAGTTAAACTCGGGTTTTTCAACTAACTTCTTTTTCATTCATGCAAGCAAGCACACGATATAACACACACCACAACAAGCAAAGGGGAAAAACAGATGGTTTGAAGAACCATTCTGCAAACTACGATACAATGAGATGATACATCTCATGCTACGACAGTGCTCTAGTGCATCTACTCATCGTCGATGAAGTCGGAGTCTTCATCATCAGTGTAGAAGTCCACAGCATCCTCTGCCAGAAAATCGTCATTGTTGCCGAGGTAAGAATCCATATCTCCCTGGATGTCTTCACCCTCATCATCTTCTTCCTTGGCGGCAAGCTGAGCTTCCTACTCCTTGACGGTCTTCTCGAGGCCGACCACCTTCTTGCAAAGACGGTCGATGGTGCGATCCTTCTTTGCACGCTGGCGACGAAGAGACTGACGATCTTGGACAAGCAGTGCGAAAGTCTGGGCCTTCTGGTCGGCAATGGCATGGTTCTGGTTTGCTAACTCTCTGGCATTGTCCAGTTCCTGCTGTCGGTCATGAAGCAAGAAGTCAAGGTTCTCCACTTGACGCCTCAACTCTGGGTGACTTGGCATCTCCATCGGCATTCCCATGAAGTCACGTCTTGCATAGTGGGCAAAACGGGTGCCTTGAATCTTGTTGACACTGAGGGCACATAGACGTGCGAGAGCTTCATGCATTGCCCTGGCTAATCCATCTAGCCAGTTGTTCTCTCTCACGGAGAACTGAATCCTCCCGGAAGTTGGTGCTTCAATGCTTCCTCGAAGATCTGCGGTGACTAGCCATTGTAGGTCTCCTCCTGGGGGTCCTGGAAGTTGAGCTCCGAGAAACTCCGGATGTGGGCGTCCCAGTAACTCTGATAGTGAATCCAGATCCCTCTCGAAGATCAGCTGACCTCCGTTTCCCAACTGGTAAAACTTGCTGAACTGAGTCTCCATCTACAAGAATTTAGGATGAGGAAATTAGTGAAGTGATCAAGTGTGTCAAATTTTAAGTAGTAATGTAAGAATTTTGAGGAACATGTATTTTTGAGAAAGAATGAGTTCACAAGGGTAAGAGGGGAAATAGTTTTTCATAAATACTCACTTTGGTTTTGAAGCTAAGTTTTTGGTTTGGACATCCATTCTAACTAGGGTCTCCTATGGTCAGGATGGCTCTGATACCAACTTGTCAACACCCGGATTTTTAATCCCAGATGCCCGTTATGGCATACCTCGCAATCCCAGGATTACCATTTTTGCGAGACATAACGGATTGGATATCACAGTACATCATCCATTACAAACCATACATACAGTTTTACACAAATAAGGATCTCATGATCCAGTCTTTAATACAACAAGCAGCGGAAATAAACGATAGCGTAGCGGTGGGGTCCATCTTCAGGGCACGCAATCTTGACGAGGCGATAGTCCTAGTTATCATAGCCGTCCTGCTGACCATCATCTTGATAATCTCCTTCATAGTCTGGCCATGATAATAGCCAGGGACAAAAGCCATGAGTACTCTTTAAGTACTCGCAAACTACTACTAACAAGGATTGTAATTCTAAGTTAAAGTGCTGAATTTAAAGAATAACTATCAAGTTAAGTTTGAAACCTAAGCTGAGTTCTGAAGCAAGAAAAGATAAAGTAAAGTTCTAGAATCACTTAAGTTGGGAAGCTAATTTCATTAACACAACCTTGTTGTGGTCAAGTCAAAGGTCATCATTCATTTCAAGGTATTTAGAAAACATCTGACAACGAAACAGTATGGCCATTCCAATCGTCCATAATCATGACGCGGCTATTCGAATAGTTTGACACTCTGCAGAGGTGGTACACTTTCACCACAAGATTCGATACATCTGTCAGGGATAACCCTGAATCATCATACTTAGTATGCAGATAATCAAACATAACCTTCCCTTTACACACCCTAGTACAAGCACCTCTCCTATGAGCATGGCCTCCCAACCATGACCATCACCATCTTGGGCCTTTGCATAGGTGGACATCATTGAGAGGTAGCCTCAGCTCAAACCTCTCCCGTGAGGGAACCAATACTAATGCATATAAATTTCCAGCTAAGCCTTACCCAATTCAGGTAATGTGGTTGTACGGTAAATTTGGAATGGTATCGCATCCGAATCCAACCATCAGTTTTATAAAAGGGTTAAGGCTCATGCCTTATCATTTTCATCATCATAAACCCATTGAGTTTCTCAACACATGTCAAAACATCTCAATAGAATGACTCATCATTCCAAGGTTTTCATAACTCATTTTCACCAAGTGTTCCCATGTAAAGTGACTCAAGTTTTTGAGCTACTCTAAAATACTAAGTTAAGAGTGTTCACTAAGGTGGAAAGATGGGATCAATCTCATGCCATAGAATGACATCTAAAGGTTTCTAAGTAGGTCAAGTTTTATACTCTTTATGCTACCTTCAAAATTAATTAAAGAACTTTGTGTAAACTAAGGGGGGTAAAACTTGTCAATAAGACTTGGGGTACTAATAGTTAAAGGGGTGTGATCAAAGTATGCTTAAGGCATTTTTACTAAACCATCTAGTTTTATTCTAGCTTGCTAACAATAGCTTACTAAAGCATGTTTGCAAGGGTTAGCTTGCCACTAATAGCTTGCCTTGGTTGGTGCAGTGGTTGAAGTTTTCTTCTTCTTCTTCTTGGTAGAACTCCTCCTCCTCAAAGGCTTGGTGCACTATCGTCTAGAAATACATAGGGAGTGCACAATCACCAAACAATACTTAACTAGGCTAAGTAGTATTCTAAACCACACAATTGATGATCTATTATCATCCCAAACATCACAAGTTTAATTCAATAGTTTCAACCTTTTTATTTTGGAAAAGTAATTTCTACTCATTGAAAAATTAACTAAAATTTAATATTCACCACCAAAATATGGGATCATGTGGAAACATGTCCTCACCACATATTCTAACATGTGGGAATGAGATTTAAAGGTTGGATCAATATTACTTTGGTTTAAGTTTATTATTTAATGATTTAAAGTGACTAGAAATGCCTATATAGCATTATTTTGGTACTAGTCCAAAGTCACCGCTTGTAAACCTTAATATTATTACATACTTGGATAGATATGATGAAATGTGATTTTTGAGAGTTGGAATCAACTCAAAAGCTAACTTGGTTGATTTTACAAAAATGTTTCAAGTTGCAAAAGCTTTTGTCTTCTTATTTTTGTTAGGAGAAATCTATAACTCTAAATGAATTAAATCCAACGGGCTTGGATAGAGCATTTCAATACCTTTCAGACAAAATTAGTTTCATGTAATTTGGATTTGTCAAACTCACAGAATTGAATTTTGAAACACTGGACAGAAACTATATTATAACTAAAAAGAAAAATCTAGATTTGAATCTACGGGCTTGCGCGGGAAAGGAAATGGGCCGGCCCAGTGGCGCTACGCGGCGCGGGGCTCAGCTGACAGGAGGGGTCCACTTGTCAGCGGCACTTAAAACGCGAAACGGTACGCGCGCTGTGGGCCATGCGATTAGAGGCTAGATCTACGGCTGAGGGTCGTCGTCGACAGACAGTCGCCGTGACTCGAACCCTAAGCGGCTCGGTGGGGATCTCTTGAGGCGTACCAGGGCTCCAGCGGGTCGGCGATCGGGCGAACTAAGTGGAAGATGACGCAGGCGAGGCGTGGTCATGGAGGAGGGGTGGCGGAATCAGCGGCACCCTTCTTCTTGAGGCGGGCTCCGGCCCAATTCCGGAATGCTGCTCCACTTGCTCACGAGAGGTGGGTAAGGTTCAGAGAGGTGAGGGGAGTGGAATGGTGTGAGTCTTTGGTGCTGGGGAGGGCTCCTTTTATAGGCTCGACGGTGAGACCGAGCAGGATGGGCGGTCGACGGTGGCGACATGGCTACGGCGAGCTAGCGACATGGATGGGGATTGCGATCGGTGGACGGTTCCCTGGCGGTGCTCTAGTGCTTCAATGCGGCCGTAGGGGCGGTGGCATGCGGTCGGGGCGAGGTGGCGCTCTGCGCGGCCGAAGCGGCGGTGTCCACGGCGAGCGGTGGCTGTGGGGCTTTGGGCGTGAACGGAGGTGTCTGGGTGTTCTCGAGTTGGCGGAGGCGGTGGCGGGCTGGTGCCAAGGCGGTCGGTCTGGCGGGGGCGGTGCCTTCTCTGCGGGCGGCATCGGCATGGTTCGGTGGCACTGGGCGCGGGCTCTTCTCTGTGGTCCATGGCTGCTCTTGGCTCGATCAAGGGACAGAGAGGGGCGGTGCGGTGCTGGCTACCTTCTAGACATGGAGAGGAAAGAGGAGGTGGTCTGCTACAGCGGGGCAAGTTTGGCCGGCCAGGGTGGTGCTCGACATGGCATTGCCTTGCCACTAGGGTGTAGGGGATGGGTTGCAAATGGCATGTTTTGATCAGAGGGGGACAAGGAGATTAAATGGAGATCAAATGGAGGCAAAACTCTGTTCAAAACAGTGAGCTAGGATTAGAGGTGTGATTCTGCCTGCCAAGTGTTTGATGAAATGGCCGCAAGAGAAAAAGTTTTGAATTTTGAGTTCAAATTTTTTGAGTGATCTCCACTAGTGATAGGTAGTCTCTGGTTGCAAGGGTTTTGAAAATGGTGCTCAATTAGATGGTTTTTGAAATAGGGGTGATCTATGCACATGCATTAGATTCAATTTTAAACTATCATTTAAATTAGTTTATAGAATGTTTTTAGTAGATCAAAAGGTGGGCCTTGGTACCTCATTATGTGTACTAGCAAGGGGTGTAAAGATCAAGAATTGTTTCTGTTAGGAAATGAGTACTAGGAATAGCCAAAGTAGGCATGAGAGTTAAATTTGTCAAAATGACCATTCTTTCATTTTAATTCTTTTTGATTTGATTTTCTTTAGGAAAAGTTTGGGAATGATGTAGATGATGTTTAAATCACCTAAGAAACATTTTACAAGCATTGGATCAATCAATCATGGCAATTCAAACAACTCCTAAATTAAATGCACACATATATGAATGCTTTCATTTTAAATTTGGAAAAGTTTTTGTGAACCCCAATTTTGGATGATTGGATCTTGATAAGCTTGGATTGAAGTTTTGGGATGTTACATCCATCCTTCATCTCATTACTCATTCCTTCCATACACCTGAAAATTTTCCTTCATACAAAACTTCACACAATCTTTATTAGCAACATTAGTGCACTTAAGATAATAAGTCTTAAGGTTCAGTTCTAACAGCAAATAAACTTCCATTAGAATACTAGCTACTGTAGCACTTCCCTCAAAAATCTCAATTCCCCAAAAGAACTAAAAAAGGAACCAACAAGAAGCAAATACAGAAAATGGCAGAAATCTGTCAAAACAGACCAGCAGGTAAAGACGAATTTTTCCGAAGACCTTATGTTGTTCAAATCAAAAAGTGTTGAACTAACTAAAGTTAGATAACAACCTGGGGCAGAAGCACAAAAATTCACGCCTGAAAAAGACGTTTAGAGATTTTACACGAATTTTTACGGTGAAGCACAGAAATCTGTTTCGGGACAGCAACTTTCCCAATCATTACTTCTCTCTCATTAGAGGTTACTCTTGGCACAAAAAGCAAATAAGAAGGATAAGGAGCGGTTATTACTGAAGTAATAACTTCGAAGACTCATCTAAAACTTTTGGGTTATCTCCCAATAAGTACTTTTCTTTACCGCCTTTAAGTTAGACATGATAGTTTGAGAAGATGCTCACATTAAAAATATGAATTGAAGTAAAAGAGAGCATCAAGAAGCAAATTCAAAGCACATTTAAGTCTAACCCACTTCCTATGCATAGGAATCTTGTAAAGAAACATGTCATGAAAGTACAAAGCAACAAGCATAGGAAAGCAAAACAAGTGCAGCTTCAAGACTTTCAACATAAAGAGGGGAAACTTAATATTGTTGAGACACATAAAACCATGTTTCCCTCTCTCATAATAACTTTCAGTAGCATCATAAATAAAATTAACAATATAACTATCACATAAGATATTCTTATCATGAGCCACATGCATAAAAGAATTAATACTCCCCACATAAACATAGTCATTCTTATTAATTGTAGTGGGAGCAAATTCAACAAAATAGCTATCATTATTATTCTCATCACCATAATCATCAAATATAGGAGGCATATTGTAATCATAATTAATTTCCTCCTCAATAGTAGGTGGACTGAAAATATCATATTCATCATTGTAATCATCATATATTGGAGGTTTTGTATCATCATAAGGAATAGAATAGCTATCCTCCAAAGCCGGGGAACTAAAAAGATCATTTTCATAAAAACTAGCTTCCCCAAGCTTAGAATTTTCCATAGAATTAGCAATAATGGTGTCCAAAGAATTCATACTAACAACATTGCTATTAGCATGCAAATAAAGTTCCATAGGTTTTTTAATTTTCTCTTCAAACACTTCATGACCTAACTCAAGATAAATACTATAAAGCTCTCTAATTTTGTTGTTGTTTTCCATTAAGCCTAACTAGTGAAAACAAGAAACAAAAAGACAAATTGCAGAATCTAAAGGAAATAACTTCGAGCACTCACACTGGAGGATGTGAGTACCTTTTACCTTACCTCAACAGCGGCGCCAGAAAATAGGCATTTGCCGTGGGAGGTTCTTCTTCTTTAATCCTCCGGTGTGAATACCTTTTACCTTACCTCCCCGGCAACGGCGCCAGAAAATAGCTTGATGTCTACGCACTTCTATTCTTGTAGACAGTTGTAGGGCCTCCAACTGCAGAGGTTTGTAGAACAGCAGCAAGTTTTCCCTTAAGTGGATCACCCAAGGTTTATCGAACTCAGGGAGGAAGTGGTCAAAGGTATCCCCTCTCAAGCAACCCTGCAATCAAGATACAAGAAGTCTCTTGTGTCCCCAACACACCCAATACACTTGTCAGGTGTATAGGTGCACTAGTTCGGCGAAGAGATAGTGAAATACAAGTGGTATGAATAATTATAAGTGGTAACGGTGATAGAAAATAACTTGATGGCATGGAAAAGACTAAAGTAAAACTGAAATAAAGGTAGAAGCAAGCAAACATGTAATAGATCTAATAGCAAACGGTGTTTCAGTGCTTAGAAACAAGGCCTAGGGATCATACTTTCACTAGTGAACACTCTCATATAAATATATTCTCTTTATGATACTACTCTTAACTATTCTCTGGTTGAACACTCTAATCGATGGTAGGGCTATAACAACACACCTCAAAGTAAGTATTTCCCATCTAGAAAACCCCACACTGTCACCTTGAGTACTAGATGAGTCCAACAAACACAACAATTTCATAAAGACATCCAACTCCAAATATAACTCATAACAAGTATTTGTAATCTCTAGCCTAAGTGCCACCATGGTATGAACGCTGTCACTTTCACACACATGGGGAGAGCAGAGATCTATTAAATCACTTGAGTAGCAAGGTAGATCTATAGATTACAAGCTCATGATCTCAATAAGATCATGCATAGAGAGAGAGATGAACACATAGCTACCGGTAGAACCCTTAGCCTCGAGAGAGAACTACTCCCTCCTTATCATGGGAATCAGCAATGGTGATGGAGATCGATGGAGATGGCTCCGGGGGCACTTCCTCATCCCGGCAGGGTGCCGGAACAGAGACTTTCTGTCCCCCGAATCTCCCCTTCGGTGGCGGAGGCGCTGCGGAGCTTTTCGTGGATTTCTGATTGATTATCTAGGGTTTATGCATCGGGAGGCTTCTTATAGGCAAAGAGGCAAGGTCGGTGGAGGCCAGAGGGGCCCGCACCACCTGGTGGCGCGGCTAGGGCTAGCCCGCGCCACCATATGGTGTGGCCAGGCCCTGGCCCTCCTCAAATCTCGCTTCCGCCCGTGAGTCTTCCGGTAAAATAGGAACTTTGGCTTTTGTCCCGTCCAATTCCGAGAATATTGATTTTCTAACTTTCCTAGAACCAAAAACAGTAGAAAACAGGCAACTGGCACTGTGGCATCTTGTTAATAGGTTAGTCCAAGAAATCATATGAAAAGTACTCCAAAGTTGGAACAAAACACAAGAAAGTGGATAAAACCAAGCATGGAATATCGAAAATTATAGATACATTTGTAATGTATCAAGTAGCCGTTATGGAATATTAATGAGAAGTTCTATCATTTACTCTTTTGCATATCTTATATTAGTTTTCAATTCATGGTTATATGATTGATCTTGTTGTTAGTATTGGTATCACTTTGGGATCATTGAGTTAATTTAGTTGGTTTTGGCAAACCTGGCTCGGTTAGTAGAAACACTATGAGAATTGAATGAAAAAGATAGAAGTACTCTTAAAGAAATATAATTTCATCATCTTTCTTTCTTGATTTGCTCATAAGTTTAGTATTCTCTAGTTAAGATCTTTTGTGCTTCCAAGTAAGATTGCATGTTTGTTTTTATCACTTGTATGTTTGTTTGTTTCCTTCAACTCTTATACTTGCTACCCAGCCTTGCTAGCTAAAAACCTGTACTGAGAGGGAATTCTTCTCGTGCATCCAATCCTTAAACCAAAACCTATGCCATTTGTGTCCACCATACCTACCTATTAGCACTATTGCTATTCCAAGTAAATTCATGTTTTTATCTACCTTCCAAATTAAACTTGTTATGTGAAAATTAGTGACTAAAGCTCTCACGAACTTGATAGCACACTTTACTTTATTGAATTTAATAAACTTGAGCCATTGTGCCCATCTATGTTGCGTATATGCTTGCGCTTTGTGAGTTGTGAATTAGCAGAACCATACTGTCATGGGGAACGCTTTCAACATTGCACTGGTACTTTGTACCTAGTTGATATCATGTTCTTTTGTCTATGGATGTCGTCGGTGTGAAATGAAAGGGGAGCTTGTAAGTCCATGGAGTTATGCATATGTGTTAGAGAAACGCCTGGGCCACTGGTCTAATCCATGCTGTCATGGTGGAAACCTGCAGCATAACCATAACAAGCATCTATGAAGCATTCTTCTTATATAAAAAAATAGATAGAGATTGAGAAAAAGAAAAAAAAGATGAGAAAAGAGGAAAGAGAGAAAAAATCACCATATTCCCATGGTAAATAAGAAGATTGCTGAGATGCTCGTTGTCTGCTTGCCTTGTCATTTTGATATGGGGATTCTTTCGTATCATCGGGCAACGGGTACCCCATTGGCGGTTCTCTATGATACACATGTGCTTACTATGACAAGAACTTACCGGTGACTAAACTTGAGTAGCATGAGAAGCGGCCCTCGTATTCAAGGGACTTGAGATTCTCAATTTACAACTTGTCAAGCATATCCTCGTATTTGATCACTTTAACCTTAATCACCTAAAGATGCTTATGATAGGGGCAATGAGAGCTGAAAACTAATAAGTACCATAATTTTTGGGAGCTCTTTATGAAACTTGAAATCCCTGCTTCCCTCTGCGAAGGGCCTTTCTTTTACTTTTTAGTTGAGTCAGTAAACCTATTCCCTTCTATCTCAGCAAGTATTTTGAGTTGTTGTGTTTCATTCATTCATATGATGATTTATTCAATCATGTTTCTTATGTTCCTTGCTTTGCACTTTGCTCTTATCTTGGTGATTACCACTTTGAAAGCTATCATTGAAAATCAGTTATTTGTGAACTCCAACAAATTGTCAACTATTCTTTGACCAAGAGCTAAGTTTGCCATTACCAATTATGATTTACTTCATGTATCTTTATTGTGTTTCCTTTACTTATTGCAAGTTAAGTTATATAATAGTGAGTTGTCTTCTATTATGACTTATGTATTGATGAATGTGATTCTTCATGTCCGTATTCTTTTATCGACTCTTCACTCCATAAACCTGAGGCCATGTTTATTGAGCTCAGTTTCGCTTGGGTAAAAGCGAAGTCTAAGCTTGGGGGGAGTTGATACGTCCATTTTGCATCACTATTCTATATCATAATTCACTGTTATTCATTGATATATTTCATATTAAGAGATGATACTTATGTTATTTCATCTGTTTTTGCATGGTTGATGACTTTTGGAGCATGGACCGCTGCAGTCAGGATTTTGATGGAAAATGTGCTGGTTGGAGGCAAAATTCGTGAAGATCAGAAAATCCGGGAAAATATATGGAAAATCCTATTTTTCTAGATAGCATAGGCTCCACGCCACTGCCATCGTTCGCCTTCGGACGGTCTCCTCCAACGGCAGCGAGGTGAACATGATTGACAAAGGATGGCCTCTAAGGAGGAGGCAGAAGGGCCTCCGAGGTCGTATGAGGCGACCTGGGAGGCTATCTTATTTGTTTCAAGGGCTATAGTGTTTTCCAGGCCATGGAAGGAGTTAAGACTCCAAGTTCCCTAGGTGGTTAAAGGTTTTCGATGTCGCAACCTCCTCAGTCGTGAGGATGGAGCCAATACCTTGTTTTGGACAGACAGATGGCTCCCTCTAGGACACATCTAGGACTTTGCTCCTAATCTATTCTCGACTATCCCCAAGCGAGTGATCGAAACCCAAAAGGTTTGAGAAGAGATAACTAGTGGATGGCCCGCCTCTATTTCGCATGATGATACGTCCATTTTGCATCACTATTCTATATCATACTTCACTGTTATTCATTGATATATTTCATAGTAAGAGATGATACTTATGTTATTTCATCTGTTTTTGCATGGTTGATGACTTTTGGAGAATGGACCACTGTAGTCAGGATTTCTGATGGAAAAGGTGCTGTTTGGAGGCAAAATTCGTGAAGATCAGAAATTCTGGGAAAATATATGGAAAATCCTATTTTTCCAGAAGACAAAGACTGCCAGAAGGAGGAGTGGAGATGGGCCACAGGGGGCCCACACCACCCCCTGGCACGGGCCACCCTGGGTCGCGCCACCAGGTGGTGTGGCCGCCCTGGTTCACCTCCATCTCCCCCCTCTGGCGTATATTATCTCCACGGAACCCTAATACCTAGGGAGGGACCACAGAAAGATTTCGCCGCCTCTGCGGGGCGGAAAACACCGAGAGAGAAAGATCTCTCCGGTAGACAAATTTCTGCCGGGGGAATTCCTTCCCGAAGAGGGGATATCGTCGCTATCAACACCACCATCAAGCTGGACTTCATCGGGATCATCATCATCATCATCACCACCATCATCTCCACCAGCACCCTCATCACCATCTCCATATTGCTGTAACAATTGGGTTGAATCTTGCATAGTTCTTAGGGGAAACTTTCCCGGTGTTGATTACTCTTTTTAGTTGATGCTATTGAGTGAACCATTTAATTATTGTTTATGTTCAGATTGTTACATATCATTATTCCATCTCTGATCATGACCCATATGATATCTTGTGAGTAGTTTGTTTTGTTCTTGAGGACATGGGAGAAGTCATGTTGTTAGTAGTGGAATTGTTTTGAGAAAGATTCAATAGTTTGATATTTAAGTTGTGGTGTACTTCTTCTAGTGGTGTCATGTGAACGTCGACTATATGACACTTCACCTATATGGGCCTAGGGGAATGCATTGTGTATTTGGCTACTAATCGTAGGGGTTGCGGAGTGATGAAACCTAAACCCCGTTAGGAAACCATTGCACAAGGGACGCCTTGGTCTTAGAGTTTAAAGTCGGTTAGGTTTCTACCTTAATTACTTTCTTGTACTTACGGATGTTTGCAAGGGGTATAATCACAAGTATGTATTAGTCCTAGGAAGGTCGGTACATTAGCACAAGTTCACCCACACAACACTTAGCAAGCTAAAGAAGATTAATCAACTATATGATGCGAAATCACTTGACAGAATTCCCGTTTGTCCCTGAGAACGTTTGGTCATCTTAAGTAATACAACCGACTTATCCTTTATTGAATAAAGGATTGGGCCACTTGCTGCATTTATTCTTATTGTCTTTTATTTACTCGTACTTTATTTACTTGCATTATCAAAAAACCCTAAAAATCCGTTTGCTAAGTATTTGTAGAGAATTCCTGATCCATACCACTAGCTAGCACCTTCTGCTCCTCGTTGGGTTCGACACTCTTACTTATCGAAAATAGTGCGATACACCCCCTATACTTGTGAGTCATCACCTGACCTTAGCACGGAGACACTTACCGATACCGTGTTCCTGATGGATCAGCTTGAGGGTATCACCGTAATATCATGCCAAGAAGATTTGTTCAAGTGGAACTAGGAGTCAAGCCAGACATACTCTCCGCGATCCTGCTACGCAGCCTTGTTCCAAGGAACAACATGGATGAATGGTGCGCTCCAAATTTCATGATCCCGATGACCCGTGAACTGCAAAATATTCATGTGGATAGTAGTAAGAAACATGTGTTGAATGGCTGTGTTGAAGTATGATCCAAATTCAACGGCAGCGAGGTGAACATGATTGAATGGCTGTGTCTCCGCCAGCATGGATTGCCGCGTCCTACAAAATTCCCTTGTTGTGACCAGCATGAGGACCATCTTCTTCTCAGTTGCGTACTCGATAGAGAGGTTTGGTTCTTCTTCCTGCGGCGGTGGAACAAACCACACTAGATACCTAGACCCCATGAGCGCCTACATGAGTGGACTGGATCATGACGCTCTAGCCAGCATTCTGTTCATGACCTTTGGACTAAAGTCGCGTTGATCTGATGGTGCCTTTGGTGTCAAAGTAACACCATAGTAGTCAATGGCGAGTCGCCCTCGGTAGGGTTCATCATTGACAAGGTAGCGTTTAAAGCTAAGAACGACCCGATCTTTCCAATAAGGGCCTAGCGCTAGTGGATAGGTGGACGTATCACGAGTGTTTATTTTGTAATCTGGTTGTCCTAGATAGTGTTGCTTCTGCAAATCTAGTGCATGTGCCAAACGTGATGTAACTTGGCTTCTGGCCCTTGTTCTTTGAAATCCAAATGTCTTCCCGAATGTATCCTTAAAAAACATTTGTGTTACTGATTTTTTGGATTTCGTTTTACGGTGTAAAAAGCAAAAAAACTTCATGCACTATTTAGCACACATAAAAAAGCTTAAAAATCGTTTGATTGATATAGTCTCGTTTCTTTCCCAAACTTACGAAACTTAAAACAAAAGGACGGTCAAAATTGACCGATGCCCCTTCATGCAATTCGAACCAAAGTGGCATCGACCAATCCTAACCATCCTTATGTCTTAAGTGTCGTAAGTTTGGATAAGAGGGGAGAT
This sequence comes from Avena insularis, assembly GCA_023614405.1. NCBI lineage: Eukaryota > Viridiplantae > Streptophyta > Magnoliopsida > Poales > Poaceae > Avena > Avena insularis. The sequence goes on from CM042686.1 coordinate 180,295,143, forward strand.
ACCGAAGCAAAAGTCTAGGACTATAGGTCGAGTCATTCCTTCTTATGTTCACAAAAGTTAGAAGTAATGGACATCTGGTGTCCTATGTCTACGAACATTCAAAATATAAAAAGCATCGAACACGAATTACTTATTTTACGTTGCACAACAATTTCAACAACTAGCACTATTTTCTGTTGATTTGGTCTTACCGCGGCCTTCTCAATCCAACCTTGCATAATCGTTGTTGAATGACCACTTAAACGTCCCTCTTCCTCCTCATTTTCGATGAATCTCGCTCTAACCGTTCCCAACTTAACTAATCCTTCCATTCCAAAATAAATGATTTATGTTTCAAATATCTACACACTAACACGCTAGCTGTATTCGAATCAAACAAATCTAAATCACTTATTTTTGAATGGAGAATACTACTAGTACTAGTAGCTAATTCAGTTCTAAAATTAAGTCTCCGGTCTATGCTTTGACAACTGGAAATCACACATTGTTAGCTTGTTGCCACCCTAATCGTACCAACAACGACACCTCTATATCAACATGCTCTACTCGATCTTCACTGCTGTTTCAACCTCACTGGCTACTACTCTCTCTGTTTTAAAATATAAGATGTTTTAGCTTCATGAAGGGGATGTATCTAAACCTCTTTAGTATTTAGGTTTATTTAGATTTAGAGTGAACCTAGATACTAAAAGGATCTAGATACCCTCCTTTCACAAAGCTAAAATATCTTATATTTTGGAACGGAGGGAGTATATCTCTAACAGCCTTTCAAGTACTCCCTCTATCCCAAAACAAGTGACTCAAAATTCATACTTATCTAGACAAAGTGAAGTCACTTATTATTGCGCTTTAAACAGGACCCCAGCTCGCACGATCGGCTTAGTCGGATGCCTATAGTCGCTAATACGTTTGACTGGATAACGTATAATATCTTACTCAGTGCCTAGAAAAGCAAGAGTGATGCACCTCATTCCGTTCTCAGGAGGCAAGCCCCGATTTCTCGGGAGGGACTACCAAAAAACGGAATTAGGGACAAGGGTGGAGTTGTCAAAAATAATACAAAAAATAATGCGAAAAGTAGATAAAAAGTAGGCTGTATTGATTTGACAAGTGTAAACCTTACACTACATTGCAGACTCCTTATTAGGAAAGTAACTCTAACCTAGACAACGAACGCCGGCTTCGTACTTGATCCGGTCTCCAAGCGTCCGATTAACTCTTCGCAGAGTCTCTTTCCTTCCGTGTTGATGTAGTAATCTTGGTCTTCAAGTTTTTTGCCGGCTAAGTCATGGTTTTAGGAGTGAATCCATCGGCTTCTAGAATCTTCTCTTTTAGCAGGCCTCCACCGATGTAATCTATTTTAGCCGTCCGACTTAGAGCTGACCATCAGTAGCTGGATCTTGGTAAATCGGCAAAATGCGTCGATCTGCTGCTCACCTCCTCCGGCTTCCACCCTTGTAATTTTAATGGTCCATGGAGTATGAATCACTGGCATGTTAGGAATAGTAGCAAATGCGAAAAACAATTGATGTGTTCTCCGGTCCACATCATACGTCCTTCCCAGGTAAAAACCAACATTAACGGTAGTACTATCTCCGTCCTAAGTCTTAAGGCATATGAATTTTTTCAAAAGTCAAATCAACTAAAGTTTAACCAAGTTTTTAAAAAAAATATTAATATTTACAATATGTAATCCATACCCTTTCATACATCATGAAACATATTTTCACATGGTATCTATATAATAGAATAAATCTTGATAGTTTTTTCTAAAAGTTTGGTCAAATTTTACATGACTTGACTTTTTAAAAAAGTTATATGACTTAAGCCTTGGGATGGAGAGAGTATAGTATAGCACTTACTTCAAATTAATCAAACACTTCCTGGTAGCATTATAGATATACGAATAGACGGACGTGGCATGTGAGGTGGATGGCAGCAGGCGGAGCGAGGCATCCAGACGCCCACACACCCGTCCAACTCAGCAGATCGGGTTTCAGCCTCGCTGCCATGTGGCGCCCACACGCCGATGGTCCTTTCCGCGGTGCGAAGTGACGCCACTGCTTCGATCGGCCCGGGAACCCTCACGCTTCTCCCGCCAATAGAAGCCTGACACGTGCACCCTCCGGCTGCTGCTCCCGGAACCCGTCCACATACAATGAACCCAGGCTCCGGCCCGAGCTATATGTAAGGCACATCCCCCCGGTACGCCGCAGAAAAACGCAGGAGTCAAACGCATTTGCCAACTCGGAGAAACACACCTGTGAATTTGAGTTTGAGAGGGCGGAAGGATTCGACGGTAATCAATGGCTTCCGCTACTGCTTCCATCTCGTCGCACGCGATAGCTCTACGCGATCTTAAAGGTGAGGATTCCTGTTCCTCAGCTCCTCTTTCCTGTGTTGGCCTTTTTCTTTTCAATTCGAGGGTTTAGCGAGAAAATCAAGCGTGGTGCGTCTGTTCTTAGTTTCAAATTTGTGCAAGTGATGTGGCCATACGGTCGTATTTCGTCGGCAAATTTGTGAATTATTTGTCTCAGTTTGGGGTTTTCTCTTCGAGGCATTCCATGAGATAGTTCCGCGAAGCATCCGGACCAGATTTCTCGGTTCACATTTTGTGATTTCTATTGGAATTTATCGGCATTCGCCGTGAGAAACAATATGTCTTAATTTCCTCCCTGCTTTGCCCATGCAGCCGTGAGAATTGGAGCCGTGAGGCAGCAGGTGGCCGTGGTTCCAGCGGGCCCGGCGGCGAAGAGCCAGCGCGCGAGGGCGGTGCGGCCGCTGTGCGCGGCGGAGCCAGCGAGGAAGCCGTTGTCTGCCTCGGCGGCCTCGGCGCCGGTGGCGCCAGTGGAGGAAGAGGCACCCGCGGCGGCGGTGGACTACGAGGCCCTGGCGCAGGAGCTGGTGGGCGCGTCGCCGCTGGAGATCATGGATCGGGCGCTCGACCTGTTCGGATCCGAAATCGCCATCGCCTTCAGGTGAGACACACGCACAGCTCATGCCTCCTACTGATTCTGTATTTCACGAGGTTTCGGATCGTAGCGTACGTACTGGATACTACTACCACCCGTTTAGCTGCGGTCACCGTTATGCTCACGGCTCATCTGGTGAGCATCTCGGTATCTTCCGAAGCGAGTGGTGGTGGAGATTCCTGGTATTGCTAGCCCGATCCTGCTCTGTGCACGATCGCGACATCAATGGTGATTGGTGGACGTGGGGCTTGTGCCACTGACAAGTGGGTGGGCAGGATTACCGGAGCCGTTCATTCTGTAGTTCATATTAGCTGATTATATCTTCATGCCATATGCCTTGCACTAGGTACTTTCGTATTAGCTGAGGTATTTTTGTCTCAACGAGTACTAAATTAGTAAATGGGTCGGGTCGGGCCTCGTTGGCAAGAAACTCCTCTGTTTCGTGGTTCTCAGCAATGTATCTAGACGGGTGAACAGAACTGTGAAGACGTCTAGGTTCATTTTGTCCATTGTGTGAGACCCAACATCCTAGAATAATGGCCCACCAACCACGCACAAGCGGACAGAATAGATGCTTGACTATCACACGGAACAAAGGAAAAGCTTTGGCGCAAAAAGGATGGCAGCCTGATAGATTCCGTTACGTATCAACCTCACTTTTGATTTAAATTTAAAGCCGGGCCCGGGAATAACACGAATTAGTAGTACTAGTACCTTTATTAGGAGTACTTGTACCAATCACAATGTATAGCTATCAACTTCATCATCAGAAATAAAAAGAGAAAGAATGAAACGCAGCTTGATCACTTGAACTAGCCGTGTAGGTACTACTTCCGAAAGAAGTACTCCTAGGGTAGGAGTAGCTGTTTTCTAGTTTGTTCTTATGCTAAACAACCAAGTAATGTTACCTCACTCGCTTGTTCATGTTGTATTGCAAAATTATGTATGGTATATCCGGGGAAAAAGGCATTACTGTACACGTGGTTTGGTGTCACGCAAGCAACGGCATCATTTATAGTGTATCTGAAGACTGAAAGTAGAGTTGTGGGAAATCTTTTGTTACACGGACAAGCACTGATGTTTTGTTGGCGTTTCACTCATGTCGATTCACTCTGGAATGTGCAGCGGCGCCGAGGATGTGGCGCTGATTGAATACGCGAAGCTGACCGGGCGGCCCTTCAGGGTGTTCAGCCTCGACACGGGCCGCCTGAACCCAGAGACGTACCAGCTCTTCGACAAGGTGGAGAAACACTACGGCATCCACATCGAGTACACGTTCCCAGAGGCGGGCGAGGTGCAGGACCTGGTGAGGAGCAAGGGCCTCTTCTCCTTCTACGAGGACGGCCACCAGGAGTGCTGCAGGGTGAGGAAGGTGCGGCCATTGAGGAAAGCCCTCAAGGGGCTCAAGGCCTGGATCACCGGGCAGAGGAAGGACCAGTCCCCTGGCACCAGAGCGAGCATCCCTGTTGTCCAGGTATGATCACATGGCTTGCACAACCACACATTGGTTTGATTGCATTTCGACACCGAGTGTTTGTGTATAGGTGCTTAATAGTAATTGTTTGAATTTCGTGTGGATACAGGTTGATCCTTCTTTTGAAGGGCTGGATGGTGGAGCTGGTAGCTTGATTAAGTGGAACCCTGTAGCCAATGTGGAGGGCAAGGACGTGTGGACCTTCCTCAGGACCATGGATGTCCCTGTGAACGCCCTGCACGCTCAAGTAAGTGTTGGTGCAGACGCTAGTTTGGGGATTTTACATGTACAGGTAACTGACCATCGTGTACTACTGAACTTTGTGTTTCAGGGCTACGTCTCCATTGGATGCGAGCCGTGCACCAGGCCCGTCTTGCCGGGGCAGCACGAGAGGGAAGGGAGGTGGTGGTGGGAGGACGCCGCTGCCAAGGAGTGTGGCCTCCACAAGGGCAACATCGACAAGGACGGCCAGGGACCCAAGGTTGGTGTCAACGGCAATGGCTCGGCTGAGGCTAGCGCTCCTGACATCTTCCAGAGCCAGGCCATCGTCAACCTCACCCGGCCCGGGATTGAGAACCTCCTGCGGCTCGAGAACCGCACAGAGCCGTGGCTCACTGTCCTCTATGCTCCCTGGTGCCCGTTCTGCCAGGTATAAACCAAGTTTTTTAATTTCCATCTGATTTTTTTTCACTTGCACCGAGAACTATGGTTGCTGAATCGATCTTGTGATGTGCCGTGTTGTGCAGGCGATGGAGGCGTCGTATGTTGAGCTGGCTGAGAAGCTGAGCGGCTCAGGCATCAAAGTGGCCAAGTTCCGCGCCGATGGCGAGCAAAAGCCGTTTGCGCAGGCGGAGCTGCAGCTCAAGAGCTTCCCGACGATCCTCCTCTTCCCCAGCCGCACCGTGAGGCCCATCAAGTACCCATCTGAGAAGAGGGACGTCGACTCGCTCCTCGCCTTCGTGAACAGCCTCAGATAAGTCGTCGGAGAACCCGAGGGAGAACCATCGTTCTCGGCATTGTACTGGCGGCGTCTAGTAGGCAATGTATTATTAGCAAGAGAGGATGGTTGTAAACGTCAAATGGAATGTCGGAGACAGGGACAGCGTGGAGGCTGAAAACCCCTCGGACGGGGTTCTGTGTGTAGCTGTAGTTTTATTAGCAATAAGGGAGGATTTGTAAGGGTTTGAAATAACAGTATAGTTCTGAAAATTTTGATCGCAGGCTTTACCAAGAATTGGCAGCATACCATGTGCCTTCAGTCCTGTGGTTCACTCGGAGCATCATCATCTCTAGCAGATACCGTATATCTGGTAAAACTGCAAAATTTACAGGCTAGAACAGATACCACATATCTGTTCAAAACTGTAAAAAAAATTGCAGCTTCTTCCATATTAGCGCCGCGTATAACATATGTTTAGTTTTGGAGGCTGTTTTTACAATAAATTTGCAAAGCGATCAATGCTTTCCTCTATCGAAAATATATTACCTACTGTTCCCGCCCGGCTTCGGTGGCACCAACGCCCCGTCATTGTTGGATCCCGAGCAGTAGCTAGATGTCGGCCAGCTAGCCGCATCCACATATCAAGGTAAGGCCGTACGCATCTCCCCTGGCAAGGCCGCGTATGAACGCAACTAGCCAAGGGCGCATGCACGCGGCTCGCCGGCAGGGGCTGGGAAGTGGTGGGAGCAGGGAAGGGGCAGGGGCTGGGCAAGGGGTGTGCGCCAGGGATCTGCACGCCCGCGTGGAAGATGATCGCGAAAAAGACGATAGAATATTTTTAGAATATTCTGTTTTGCGGTTTAAATATACAGGATCTGTTCTGCCGAGACATAAATTTTATAGCAAAACAGGTTTGCAGTTTACCGTGATAAATATAACAAGCGATTAATGGCCCAAAAGAAAAATATAGAAGAATTAACCATGATCTTCGATGATTTAGGACATGCTACTAGACACCTTGATAAATATATTAGTATGATTAAAACCCAATGTGATCAGATAGCTAAAACTCAAGCTTTGATTTTAAGTCAAAGTAATTATGATCGCAATACTGTTTCTATTAATATTGTTACTAGATGAGGTACAGAAATACAGGAACCTCAAGAACCACCTTGGTACCGAGAAGAACAAGCCCGAAAAGCAAGAGAGTGTCAAGAAATGAGTCAAGAAGAAGAGGACCTTGTGGATCCACAAGACTATATTGATCTTGAAGCTCAAAGAAAGAAAAATGAAGCTTCAAATGAATATGAAGAAGAGGAAGAGGCAAGAGACAAGGATAAAAATACGATTCTGATGTCGAAACTATTGATCCAAGAGAAGAAACTAAACTTAGTCAAGAACAAGAAGAAAAAGTTATCACATAAAATGAGAAACAAGTTGAGAAGCAAAAGCCTACAACAAAGAAAAAAGAATATAAAAGATGCTAAGCCAGCGGCCAAGGTGAAGGAAAAGGTAAAACCAACTAAAAAATACCTTAACCTAACCGTGTCCAATATGAAACTGACAAGAGTGTTTATGACTTATTTGCCGAGGCTCTAAGTAATCTTTATTTAGAACTTTCTCTGGCTGATGCAATTTAATTACCTACTTATAAAAGTTCATGTATGCGAGATATTCTTAACAGAAAAAGATAACTAAGACTATAGCAGTGATGACAAGCTTTGGTGATAAGCTACCTGCTAAGTTTGGGGATCCTGCTATACCAACTATCTATTGTGCTATTGGAAAAACTAACATCCTCGATTCTCTTTGTGATTTAGGTGCAGGTGTTAGTGTCATGCTTTATTCCCTTTTTAAGAAACTAAATCTTGAAGATTACTCTCCTACCTCAATTACCTTGCAAATGGCTGATAGAACCACTAAGCAACCTGTCAGTATGATCGAAGATGTTTTACTTAGAATTGATCACGTCATACCCACTGATTTTATTATACTTGATGTTCCTAAATATGACAAACTTCTAATCATCCTTGAAAGAACTTTTCTTAGCACTGCAGGAGCAAATGCGGGCTACTCTAGCGGGAAATTTGTTTTCAACATATACGATGACCAGATTGTTCGTTATTTTTCTAAGAAACAAGAACAAGGTGGAAACCTAAACGCGTTCAAGTGGTAAGTACCCTTGATGAGGGGTAGCCCAAGGTACGTGCCAAAAACTCAGAGGTTGGTTAACTAGAATCAACCTTCTTAAATAAATGCTTAATGGGAGTCAACCCATTTTATAATAAAGTGCTTAGTTATTTTCATGTTTTAGTTTAGTTAATCTAATAAAATTCTTGTAGCTAAAATGTGTAGAGGAAATAGGCCAATATGAAGGTAAGCTTTAAGTTTGAAGGAAAGAATTGAAAAGCAAAGAAGAAGAAAGGGTTATGATCCTTTAACGAGCTACGGTAAGACCAGAGAAGACCGTACCGTGCACACGTACCAAAGGATTGAGAAAACAAAAGAATTCCCTTCGATATAGAGAACTTAACAAGTAGCGGTACGACCGAAAGTCCCCGTACCGTCCGCCCGTACTGAGCATTGACAAAGACAACCAAATTTCTTCCAAGGTACTGAGCGATTAACGATCAGTGGTACGACTAGATCTGACCGTACCGTCCGCCCATACCGAGACTCAAGTTTGATCCTTAAACCCGAACCACAAATCCAATGGTGACGATCATCGGTACGGGAGGGATGCGCTTGAACAGTCCGTCCATACCAACTGTGCCACCCCGTAAAAATGACAGCGGCTGGCTGCCAACCCAGCTAGCCAGCCATCTTCTTCCTCTCATTTTCTCTCCCTTTCTCTCTCAAACTCAAACCCTAACCTCCTAGAATCCTTGTTTCTTCACTAATTTCGTTCGTTTGAGCAGGGAATATTCACATCGTACAATGAATATTGAAAAGATTTTCTGCATCGAGAATGGATCGAGAAGCTCGGGACCCTCTGGCAGCTCCACAATGCCGAGTACGAAGAAGAGACATCGAGAGGGGGATGCTCTAAAGTCTGTCTTGAACAAGGACTACAAAAGAGTGAGTGGATGCAAGGTGCTGCCCACCAAGTGGGCATGCCATGACTTCCTCTCTTGCCATGGTCTGAAGGAGGACTTTGACATGATGGTTGGGAATGTCAGTATGGTCACCTTCTCCATCCTTTCCCCCGACACCTTCGAGTGTGCCACGTGGGAGTTTCTTTCAAGTTTCCATGATGACCTTGCACTCCAACAACGCCATTGCACTATTAGTTTCATTCTCAATGGGCAACCAAGGGATCTTACTTTTTATCAATTTTGTGATTGATTTGGGTTCTCCTACGAGGGAGAGCTCGGTACCACTGAAGAAGTCCTCGTAGAGGCAATGTTGTCTTGGGAGCGAATTTCTGTTTTTAGGGATGTTGACTATTTGTGGAAGAAAACTGCCACCATTGAGAATCCCATCATCCGTTATTTCACCACCTTATTGGTGAATTCTATTTTGGGGAAGGGAAACATCATGGCAATGGCAGGCCCTGAGATAAGTGTGATTTACATGGCTCTCCAGCCCGAGATGGTGCATAAGGTAAACTTGGGTGCTTTCCTGATCCAACACTTTTTCCGCTAAAGGTCGGCTCATTTAAGAGACATCCGTTGTGGTGGCTTGATCACTCAGATCGCCAATGCAAGTGATTTTGTCATGGCTCATGAGAGACTGGTGGCTGGTAGTAACTTCTTGGATGATGTTCACATGGCAAGAACCAAATTCATGGGGGTCTATAGGCCTCAACACTGTCTCCGTGCTTACCAATTTTATTTTGAACCTAATGGTGATGTTCATCGAACATTTCTTCCATTTGTCCAAACTTTTGGTTTGCTAGAAAAACATAATTGGGTCCTTGATGAGGAGGAATTCCATCAAGCATTGATCACCTCGGGGAGGATTGTGCTCTCTGGAGGAAATCCCACTTGGGAGAATGCGGGGGGGGGGGGGGCAAGAGCAGCACCAACTAGAGGAGGAGCAAAGCAGGAACACGATGGGATGGGATGACTATGGCCAATAACACCAGCATCAACAATACTTTCCCCAGTACCAACAGTAGCAGAACATGCCACCACCTCAGCCACGATACAACTATGTCCCAAGAGGTGAGTATGATCAGTTGGTGTCTCGCGTTGGTGATATGGAGAACACACTGCATGACATGAACACCAACGTGGCCACCCTCACCTAGGACTTCACCCATTTTATGTCTGAATTTCCAAACTACTACCCATATCAGCCACACCAGCAGCCGCCGCCCAACTATGGCAACAATTTTTGATTTGAGATAGACTAAGAATATAAGCTTGGGTAGGTTAAACTCCTCCTCAACTTTTGCATTCATGTTTTATTTTCTTATTTTGATTTGTTTATTTTTCTTTAGATGCATGTTTACTTATAGTTTGCATTGATAAAAGAAAACAAAAAAATTAGAGCAACTTTTATCTTCTTTTGTGTGAAGTTCTCTCGGTTTGATTTTTGATTCCTCGCAGGTTATTCACTTCAAGTGACTTAGCTATGGATAAGAACGCGAAGAGTCGATTCAAGTGTGAAATGAGCAAGCGAGAGGAGGTACCACATTATTATTTTCCCTCTTCCTGTAAGTTTATTCATGAACGTATTATGTTTGTTTGGTTGCACTTGAGTTCCACTGCACGTTTAGCATGTTATCTTTTAAGACTTAATCTCAAGGCCAATGTCGCTACTTTGGTTTTTACTTATGACAATTACTCTTAGTTTGAAAACAACCGCATTGGATTAAACCCCAATCTTTTAAGAACAAGAGAAAGTGTCTTCTCGACAACTTTGGTGCCATATTTTGTCATAAGGGCTTAACCTTAGCAGCACTCAACCCCACATCTTAATGGTTTTACTTGATAACACCTTTTGAAAAAGAATTGTTTGAAGGAATGGATATTTTGTGGTGGTTGAGAGAGATTCCAAACTTGTCTTGCTGAGTTGAAAAGAAATATTTTATTGAAGCGAATTACAAGAGTACTAAAACTTTATGGAACTAACAACTCCTATAGCCTACGAACGATCTTGAGTTCATCTCAGATTTTGGCTATGAGTTGGCTAGACATTTGCATCATTGCTATGGTGTGCAATTTTTTAATTCCATGAGCCCAAGTACTAGAGCAAAAGAAACTACTATCAAGATTTGAGCTGAATTTATTTGATCTACATGGAAGTCTTGGCATCACCTCACCACTTAAAAGATTAAAGTTCTTGAAAGACAAGGAAAAGATTGGGTGTTGGAAAGCCAAAAATTTCAAAGTGGGTGTTAATGAAAAGCTCTAAGTTTATCCTTGTTTTGACATCTACTAGTACACCCTTAATTTGACTAAAGAATTCATGCTTAAAATGATTTTACTCTCATAAAAAGAGAGGCACTGAAAAGAATTGTTTCGCAAGCCTAACCAATTTTTTTGACAATGTCTTTTGAGTTTAAGAATTATTAGCTAGCAAGTTTTATGCTATTAGGAAGCGAACTTAAGTGAAATTGTTCAGATATATTATCCTCATGTTCAAGGTTGTAGGATTTGTGACGATGGAATATGATGCCCCTTGAACTTGTGAGTTTCCTTGCTTGAACTTATTTCTCGCTATTATTTTTTATATCTTTGTCACTCAAGGGCGAGTAACAGTTAATCTTGGGGAAGTTGATAGCTGAAAATATTGACCCTTTTTATTGAGGATTTTCCATTGGTTTTTGCCGGGTTTCGTTGATTTTTTGATCTTTCACCTAATGGTAATACTGTAAGTTAGCGAAACCTTGTTCTCTTGTGTTAGTTTTCAGGTATTGGACACTTTTGAAAGATCTGAGAGAATTTATGAGCTAATTGCACTTAATTGAGCAAATCCCTAATGGAAGACTATTCCATGCGAGGGCTACAGAGCCTTTAACGACCCGAAGTATAGTCGGAGTCCGTCCGTACGGTGATGCATGTAAAATGTATACATGAACTTTGTAGTTTTTTAACATGTTTTTCCACATATTTGCATCATATATAATGTTAGATCTTTGTTTTACATTGATTTCGGGGATTTTCTAAACAATCCCCTCTCTTTTGGTTCTAACTTTTTCTGGCAGAAAAACCTTCTGTTAGTATTTTTGACTTTCCAAGAGAGCTACGGAACTCAAAATGGAGCTAGGTCAATGGGAGCTGTTAGATAATTTCCATACGAAACCAACGATCTAAAGTAGATCCCAAGGGGCCTAACGAGCTGAAAATGGGAGCCCATTTACTAGAGGGCATGCCACCTGTACTATCTCAGCCGTCGAAACTCCGATGCCGTCGATTCCACCACTAGTCGCTTTGTTTTGACCTAAAACCATTTATATTATCCCTTGGTGTCCTTTCTTCATATGCACGGAGGCGAGATCGAAAACCAAGTAATAGAGAGACAGCAGGTGCCGCCTGGAGGAACATTGGAGGGGGAACTGCTGCCGGAATCGCCTTCGTCCGTGTATCCTCCTTCACCAATGCCTCCTCATCACTCTCCATGATGAGTGGGGGTAGTACATGTTGGAATTTTGCCTAATAAAGGCCCAGCCCATTTATTTTATTCAACAATTCCCGAAAACCTAGAGGCCCACTTGGCCCATTCATGCAAGGCAAGAGGTGGGACAAGAGTTTAGTCCCACATTGCTAGTTGAGTGAAAGTTGGACCAGCTTATAAGGAGAGCTCTTCCACCACTTGTACGAGCTTGAGAAGAGAAGACATATACACGCGCGCTCCTCCTCCTCTGCCACCCGCCATGCCTCGCCACGCCACGCCACGCCATGCGCGCACGCGCCACGGGTTGCGGGAATGCCTCGAGCTGAGAGCTTCTCTTTCTTTTTGCCACGCATAAATGGATAATAATTTGAACAGTCTGCGTGAGTGTACTTTTAATATGAACTCAGTGGAGATTTAATTCGAGCTTAGTGGAGGCTGTTCGACTTCAGTCGATGCCTGTTTGCTTCCTCTCCCGATGCCGACTGTTCTCCTCTCCTCAGACACACCAACGCACACACCTTGTGCCTCTAGTTCCAGAGCACTGCGCTGCTTAGATCTTCCCCATCCCGTCTTGCGGCATGCACCACGAGCTGGGACAGTAGGCCTCCGAGACCCCGCTGCTTCGAGTCCTATACGGGAGAAGGGCGATAAGGTTTTTGGGGAGCGCTACCAGCGCGACTACTGGCTTCATCACAGACTCCTTCACGAATAGCGACTGCACCGACGTCTTCCCCAACGATGACTTCTTCCGCGACATCAACAATCTTTTCCTCGACAACATGGCTGACGATGGTGCCAACGCTAATGGGAACACCGACGGTTCCTCTACCGTGATGTATATCATCTTCTGGTCCTTTTCTATTATTCTGCCTGTGTTTTATCTGTCTTTTACTATGGTTAAATCTCTTGGAAAATTGCTCTATTTCTCAACAATCCAAAAACCTTATTATAGGCAATTTGCTCCAAGTGGTTTCGTTGCTTCTGTGAAGCCACCTGTTTTTGAGGGTACGCATTATAAGAGGTAACGCGTGAGAGCAGTTCTCTGGTTTCAGAACATGAACTGCTATGACGCCACTCTTGGCAAGCCTGAGGGAGAGCTTACTCCTGCTCAGGAACAAGTTTTTCGGAAAACTGATACCCTGTTCAAGGCTGCTTTGCTGTCTATTCTAGGGGATAACATTGTTGAACCCTGTATGTCATTTGATAATGGCAAGGACATGTGGACTGCGCTCGAGGCCAAATTTGGGGTCTCGGATGCTGGTAGTGAACTGTATGTCATGGAAGAACTCTATGACTCAAAGATGACTGATGACCGCTCCATGGTTGAGCAGGCTCATGAAATACAGTCACTGGCCAAGGATCTTGAGCACTTCCCTTGTGTTTTATCGGACAAGTTCATTGTCGGGGGCATTATTGCCAAACTTCCCCCTTCATGGAGGAACTTTGCTACTTCCCTGAAACACAAGAGACAAGAGTTTTCCGTATTGGATCTCATTGGGACTCTTGATGTGGAAGAGAAGGCGAGAGCAAAAGACACACGTGCTCGAGGTGCCGATGGAGGTTCAAGTTCCAACATGGTACAGAAAAAGAACTTCCAGTCTCACAAGTTCAAGAACAAGGGAAAGTTTGATGGAAAAGGAAAGTTTGATGGAAAGAACAAAGCCTCACAGTCTACTAGCTTCAAGAAGAAGACTGATAAGAAGAAAGGTGCTTGTCATGTGTGCGGTGATCCTGATCATTGGGCTCCTGCTTGCCCCAACCGTTTTGACAAGCGCCAACATGGAAAAGGCAGCAAGACTGCTAATGTTGTCATGGGCGACGTTGAGATGAAAGATGTTGGGTATGGTATATTACCTACTATTCTTTCATTATGTCATTCTTCTGATTGGTGGATTGACACGGGCGCTAATGTATATGTTTGTTCTGATGTTTCCATGTTTTTCTCATATCAGGTCAGAGGGGCTCAGTCCGTGCTAATGGGGAATGGCTCGCATGCTTCTGTTCATGGTGTTGGTATGGTCGATCTGAAGTTCACTTCGGGAAAGACCGTGCGCCCGAAGAACGTGCATCATGTTCCCTCAATAAATAAGAATCTTGTTAGTGGATCACTTCTATGTCGTGATGGCTACAAGATTGTGTTTGAGTCCAATAAATTTGTACTGTCTAAGTTTGGAACATTTATTGGTAAAGGCTATGAGTGTGGAGGTTTGTTCCGCCTGTCACTGTCAGATGTGTGTAATAAAGTCGTGAATCATGTTTCATCTGATCTTGTATCAAATGTCTGGCATTCACGTCTTTGTCATGTTAATTTTGGTTGCATGACGCGGTTAGCTAAAATGAATATAATCCCAAAATTCACTACTGTGAAGGGCTCTAAATGCCAAACTTGTGTGCAAGCAAAGCAACCTCGCAAGTCAGAGATGAATGGTGTGTTAACAAAAGGTGGAAAGAAATATTTTATGACATTGATCGATGACTCTACAAAATATTGTCATGTGTATCTTCTGAAATCAAAAGATGAGGCTTTGAGTTACTTCAAAATCTATAAAGCTGAAGCGGAAAACCAACTTGATCGAAAGATTAAGAGGCTTAGGTCTGATCGTGGTGGAGAGTACTTTTCCAACAAGTTTGATTCTTTTTGTGCGGAACATGGTATAATCCATGAGAGGACGCCTCTCTCCCTACTACCAAACAGGGTAGCCGAAAGAAAGAACCGTACTATAACAGATTTGGTTAACGCCATGTTAGACACATCGGGTCTCTCCAAGGAATGGTGGGGGGAGGCATTACTGACTGCATGTCATGTCCTAAACTGAGTTCCCACTAAGAACAAAGAGATTACTCCATTTGAAGAATGGGAAAAGAAAAGATTAAATCTTTCTTACTTGCGAACTTGGGGCTGTCTAGCAAAGGTTCATGTGCCAATCCCAAAGAAGCGCAAACTTGGACCAAAAATCATGGACTGTGTTTTTCTGGGATATGCTTTTCATAGCATTGGCTATAGATTCTTGATAGTAAAGTCTGGAGTACCAGAAATGCATGTTGGTACAATCATGGAGTCAAATGATGTGACTTTCTTTGAGGATATCTTTGATACATTGCAAATGTATCTATAATTTTTGATGCTCCATGCTTGGTTTTATCCACTTTCTTGTGTTTTGTCCACACTTTGGAGTACTTTTCATATGATTTATTGGACTAACCTATTAACAAGAGTCACAGTGCCAGCTGCCTGTTTTCTGCTGTTTTTGGTTCCAGGAAAGTTAGAAAATGAATATTCTCGGAATTGGACGGGACAAAAGCGAAAGTGCCTATTTTTCCAGAAGACTCCAGGAGCCAGAATACGAGATAGAGGAGGGCCAGGGGCTGGCCACACCCCCCAGGCGCGGGCTGGGCCTGGCCACGCCAGGGCATGGTGTGGTGGCCCCAGGCACCCCCTCGGCCTCCCTATTCGCCTATAAGGAGCCTTCTGACCTAAAAACTCCAAGGGGGTTCGACGTTTTTCCAGAAGAAGTTCCGCAGTGCCGCCACCACCGAAGGGGAGATTCGAGGGACAGAAAGTCTCTGTTCCAGCACCCTGCCGGGACGGGGAAGTGCCCCCGGAGCCACCTCCATCGATCTCCACCATCATCTCCATCGACCATCCATGTTTCTGTTGGGTCCGCAGCATAGAAAACAAAAAATTTCCTACGATGAGAACTATACGCCAAGATCTATCTACTAGGTACAGAGGAACGGGTGGACATACATCCATCGAGAACTTACCCTCGAAGACAACGAGTTTTGTTAACAAGTAGGAACTCGTGGTTGATGTAGTCGTACACTTGCCGATCTCAAGATCGTGATGAAGTCCAGCAGGTCTGGCTCCAAAGACGTCCATCGATCCAGCACCACCAAGTCTAGCACCGCAAAGCAACGGTGCATCTGTGATTGCACACACGTCCGGTACCCCGACAACCTCCATCCCTCGCTCTAGCAAAGCAGCGAAAGCAGCAACTCCTTTCTAGATAAAGCCACTGGGAACATGTATCTCACTAATCCGAGACCATGGGGGAATAATACTTGAGGGGGAGAGAGATCCTTCACAAGGAGGTGTGTGTGAGAATTGAGGAGAGGGTGGCCTTTTATAGGACGAGGGGGGGTGCCCCTCCCCTTGGCCGGCGCCTCAAGGGGGGTGCCCCTTCACCTCCTCCATTCATGTGGTGGTAACCCCTCCACATTAAAATGCCTCTTCACATTCCCTTTTAAAGTCCCCACTTTAAATGCATTAAATTTCTCCAAATTTAGTATTCTCTCATTTAATAAAACTCTTTTATTATTTTTATTTAGAATTTTGTTAATTACTTTAATTAACAAACATTCACATAAAACCCCCTGCAACATTGCAATATTACATGCAGAACCAATTTCAGCAATTTCACCCGAAACAGTTTCGGTGTCTATTGAAATAATTCCAGCGCTTTCTTAAATCTTTATATGAAACATATTTGCTCCAAATGGTGTCGGTATCCCTCAAGTGTGTCACCCTACGGTTCGCGAATAATGCAGACATGATCGAGACCCCTCTCAGATCAATAATCAGAAGCGGGACCTGGAGATCCATACTGACTCCTACACATTCAACAATGACTTTTGTGATCGTGTGAACCTTTAACGCTAGTAACTAAATCCCTTTGTCTCGCGATATATTACATGTCCGAGATTCGATCATCGGTATCTCCATACCTAGTTTGATCTCGTTACCGATATGCACTCTTTTCTCGTTCCCGTGATATAACATTCTAGTGATCACATCACTTGCTTGCAAGCTATTTCAATGTGATATCACCGAGAGGGCCCAGAGTATATCTATCCATCATCGGGATGGACAAATCCCACTCTTGATCCATGAGCCTCAACATAACACCTTTGTAGCACTGAACCCACCTTTATAGTCACCCTGTTACAGTGTGACATTTGATGTTATCAAGATACTCTTCGGGTGTTAGCAATTAACATGATCTCATGGTCTAAGGACTAAGATTACTTCGTATGATGTTATAGCAATATAAACATAATGACTTGATCGTAATGCTATACTTCGGATGAATGTTCATCACATCATTCCACCAATGGTGTGACCTTGTTATTAACAACATCCAATGTCCATGATCAGGAAACCTTGATCATCTTGTTAATCAACAAGCTAGTCTATAAGAGAGGCATAACTAGGAACCCTTTTTGTTTATTAAACACACATGTATTGATGTTTCCGATCAATACAATTATAGCATGAAAAATAAACATTTATCATAAACATGGAATAAGATAATAACCACTTTATTATTGCCTCTCGAGCATATTCCCTTCAGTTTCCCCCATCTATGGAAACACTTATGGGGACAAATTGATAGATTGTATACCATTGCTAGAAATGTGTGCTCTACTTATAATGATACTTATTGCCTTGATAAATCTTGTTGCTGTAGGAGGTACAAACACCTCCCTTTTCAATGTGAGTATAATGATAATGTTACCATATCTTCCTATGTTAAGGGAAATTATGACCTTTATGATGTGGAACAAATTGAGGAATTTATTGCTTGGAAAGGTGCTTTTGAACTTGCTAGTTTTCTTGAAAATATTGATGATTCACCTTACAAATATGAGGTGTATGGTATACTTAAATTTTGCTTTGATAATTACAAGGATTAAAACGACTATATTCTTGAATATTTTAATAGATGCTTTCCACAAATGGAAGAGACTAATGCCTTGCAGGATCCTATGGAAAAAGAAATTGATGAACCTGAAATCTCATTAGATGAAAAAGAGGAGGAGAGTGATGAACAAAAGTAGGAATAATGGATTAGCTACCCATGCCTACCTTCTAATGAGAGTAACTCTTTATCCCTTACTTTATTTGATTGTCCTCCATGTTTACTAAAGGAGGATAAATGTTATGTTCCTGAGGATTCTGAAGAAGATGTTTATGATAAAGCTCTAGTGCTTGTAGATCATGAAAAGCATGCTTTATGTGATAGTTATATTGTTGATTTTATTCATGAGGTTACTGAAAATTATTATGAGAGAGGAAAATATGGTTGTAGAAGTTTTCATGGTATTGAAACACCTCTCTATGTGCTGAAAGTTTTGAAGTTACTCTTGTTTTATCTTCCTATGCCTGTCACTTTGTTCTTTGCGAATTTATTTGCATACATGATTCCTATGCATAGGAAGTGGGTTAGACTTAAATGTGTTTTGAATTTGCTTCTTGATGCTCTCTTTTACTTCAACTCTTATTTCTTATGAGAGTAACCTCTCAAACTATTATGCCTGAAGATGATAATATGTCTATTATTCTTGGGAGACCTTTTCTTAAACACTGCAGGAGTTGTTATTAATTGTAATCAAGGGAAGGTGACCTTCAATGTTAATGACAAGGAACATAATATCTATTTCCCCAAGAAGATTGATGGGACTTATGGTTTTGAATTCAATTGAACATGTTGAGGGCATTCAAGTTGGATAAATATATTGTCCCATACCAAGAGAAATTTGAAACTATTATGATTGGGACCATTGCTATCAAGGTTGAGGTAACATAATCATTAGTGGAATACAAAGTTTTGTCTCATATGAAATTGTTTTGGTAACAAGACCTGATCAACCTTGTTAACAAAAGGATTTCATTGAACAAAACAATGTTTTCACCATGATTATCTCCGCTTACTTCTATTCCATCCATTTTAGTTTTTGCTTATGCCTAACTTAAAGGCGTTAAAGAAAAGTACTTATTGGGAGATAACCCAAAAGTTTTAGATGAGTCTTGGAAGTTATTACCTCTGTAATAACCGCTCTTTATCCTTTTTATTTGCTTTTTGTGCCAAGAGTAACCTCTAATGAGAGTGAAGTAATGATTGGGAAAGTTGCTGTCCCGAAACAGATTTCTGTACTTCACCGTAAAAATTCGTGTAAAATCTCTGAACGTCTTTTTGAGGCGTGATTTTTTGTGCTTCTGACCCAGGTTGTTATCTAACTTTCTTTAGTTCAACACTTTTTGATTTGAGCAACAGAAGGTCTTCGAAAAAATTTGTCTTTACCTGCTGGTCTGTTTTGACAGATTTCTGCCATTTTCTGCATTTGCTTCTTGTTGGTTCCTTTTTGAGTTCTTTTGGGGAATTGAGCTTTTTAAGGGAAGTGCTACAGTAGCTAGTGTTTTAATGGAAGTTTATTGGTGTTAGAACTGAACCTAAAGACTTATTATCTTGAGTGCACTAATGTTGCTAATAAAGATTGTGTGAAGTTTTGTATGAAGGAAAAATTTCAGGTGTATGGAAGGAATGAGTAATGAGATGAAGGATGGACTAAAGCTCAAGCTTGGGAATGCCAAGCGTGTCACCCCAATAAATATCCAAGAAGTACAAGCGTCAAAACTTGGGGATGCCCAAGGCATCCCCTTCTTCATCAATAAAAATCCCAGGTTTCTTCCAAACACTTCATTTTTATTGTTTCATGCACAGTTGTGTTGTTCTTGGAGCGTCTTCTTTTTCATTTTCGTTTTTGTTTTTTTAGGTTGCGTGGTTTGCTTAGTTTGCTGAATAAATTGGTTGGACCTCCTCTTTCATGCATTGGTGTTCAAATAGTTTGGTTTGGTTTGGTTTGGAAAAGAGTAGGAAAGCTTATGCTTAAGTGGTAAAGAGAGCTTGTTTTTGACTGTGGCCTATGCTTTGTCATGCCATGCTTGATATTGTTTTGGATTTATACTTAGTATTCTTTGCTGTAGCATGACTTGTTATAAACAATTGAGATTGCTTAATGTGCCTTGGATGAATCATGCGTTGTTTTAGCATATTAAAGCATAGTATAGTGGTATTCTCCTTTGATGCTTTATTTGGGTTAACTTGGCACATGTTCACACCATGTTATGACTATCCCAAGTCACCATAAGCCTTTATGATCCTTTAGTTTTCAACTTGTAGTATCACTTTATGCTTTGATTAATGATGTTTTGTCGCTCTGTATGATTATGGCCATTATTGCTCTCTCGTTTGTCGCTCCCTTACTATTGCTAGCCTTCACTTACACTGAGTATGTTTTACTCAAGTTTCCAACTCCCTAAACCAAATATTTCCAAAGTGTCCACCATACCTACCTATTAGCATCATTTTCTACTTCCGTGCATATTCAATATGCCTTGTTTTCTTCCGAATAAAATGTTTGCTTGTTATGGGAAAATTAGTTAGTAAAGCTCTCACGAACTTGATGGCACACTTTATTTCCTGCACTTAATAAACCTGAACCATTTTGAACTCTCCATGAAAGTTATATGCTTGCAAATTATAGGCTGGGGATTAGCAGAACCGTGCTGTCACGGGGAACACTTTCAACACTTGTAAATATATACCCAGTTGATACCTTGCTCTTTTGTTTCATGGATGTCGATTGTGAAATAAAAGGGAGCTTGTAAGTCCATGGAGTTATGTATGTGTGTTAGAGAAAGCGCCAGGTCATTGGTCTAATCCATGCTGACATGGTGGAAACCTGCAGCGTAACCATAATGATATCTATGAAGCATTCTTCTTATAAAAAGAGAGAGATAGCTATTGAGAAAAGAAAAAAAAATAGTTTTATGAAAAGAGGAAAGAGAGAAAAAAGCACCATTTTCCCATGGTAAATAAGAAGATTGCTGAGATACTCATTGTCTGCTTGCCTTGTCATTTTGATATGGGGATACTTCCGTATCATCGGGCAAGGGGTACCCCGTTGGCGGTTCTCAATGATACGCACATACTTACGATGACAAGAACTTACCGGTAACTAAAGTTGAGTAGCATGAGGAGCGGCCCTCGTACTCAAGGGACTTGGGATTTTCAGTTTATAGTCTGTCAAGCAGATAACTCAGATTGGACCTCACTTTCACCTTAACCACATTAAAGATGCTTATGATAGGGGCAATGAGATCTCAAAGCTAATGAGTACCATACTTTCAGCATTTGGAAGCCTTTCAAACTTTTCAAAACCTGTTCATTTCCTTGTTGAGTCTCCACACATTCTATGAGCACTTTCTTGAGAGCATAGTGGCCATTCTTAGTTCTATGTGCATTGTCCCAAGACTTGTTGATTGATGCATACCTTGATATTGCTTGTTTTTAACTATTTGTATCTAGTCACTCTTGTAAATTTTGAAGGTGTCCTATGCATTTATGTTTGCTACTCTATGAGGGACAAGCTGAATGCCACTATGCTATGTTTTCTTTATGTGAAACAAACAAACGTCTTACAAAGCATTGTTATTCATGAATCTTTTGTTTGTGCCTTTTCATGTTGCATCATAGTTTCTTTGTCTTATTGCTAGAACTTTGTCTTTCATGTTATGATTGAAGTACTATGATCCCAGCTTTGAATGTTTTACAAATACTTTGATCAATTTTATGATGGTGCATGTCACCTCAAAAATTATTCTTTCTTTTTATCACTTACCTACTCGAGGACGAGCAGGAGTTAAGCTTGGGGATATTGATACATTGCAAATGTATCTATAATTTTTGATGCTCCATGCTTGGTTTTATCCACTTTCTTGTGTTTTGTCCACACTTTGGAGTACTTTTCATATGATTTCTTGGACTAACCTATTAACAAGAGCCATAGTGCCAGCTGCCTGTTTTCTGCTGTTTTTGGTTCCAAGAAAGTTAGAAAATGAATATTCTCAGAATTGGACGGGACAAAAGCCAAAGTGCCTATTTTTCTTGAAGACTCCAGGAGCCAGAATACGAGACGGAGGAGGGCCAGGGGCTGGCCACACCTCCCCAGGTGCAGGCTGGGCCTGGCCGCGCCAGTGCATGGTGTGGTGGCCCCAGGCACCCCCTCGGCCTCTCTCTTTGCCTATAAGGAGCCTTCTGACCTGAAAACTCCTGGGGGTTCGACGTTTTTCTAGAAGAAGTTCCGCAGCACCGCCACCACCGAAGGGGAGATTCAGGGGACAGAAAGTCTCTGTTCCGGCACCCTGCCGGGACGGGGAAGTGCCCCCGGAGCCATCTCCATCGATCTCCACCATCATCTCCATCGGCCATCCATGTTTCCCCCATCTATGAGTGAGTAATCCCCCGGCTGTAGGCTATGGGGATGGTAGGGATTAGATGAGATCGTTCATGTAATGGCATCAGATTGTTAGGGCATGGTGCCTAGTATCTTTTATTAGTTCTTTACGACTTCGTTGCGACTTGTTGTGGTTAATTTTTGTCACTAGGGCCCGAGTGCCATGATTTCAGATCTGAACTTGTTATTGATTCATTATGATAGTATTGTTTTTGGTCTTATCTGCAAGTTGTATACACACGTTGTTGTCCGGAACCTATGGCCCTAAGTGGCGATGAAATCGGGATAACCGGAAGGGAATGGCTTTGATGTGAGGATCACATGTGTTCACGGAGTGTTAATGCTTTGCTCCGGTGCTCTATTAAAAGGAGCACCTTAATTGCCAATAGTTCCCTAGAGGCCCCGCTGCAAACGTGCTGGCAGTACAAAAGATGTTATGCAAGTTCTCATTGCGAGCACGTATGACTATATATGGAACACATGACTAGGATTGTCTAGTACTTGGATGCTTTATCTTATTTATCTGCAATTGCCCTATGTTCTGATTGCTATGTGAATTGTCTTGTCCATGCAACGCCCGTCCATCCATCCCTATGCCTACCGCACTCGAATCCCACTGTTTACTGCTTTTGTCACTACTGTCTTTGCTTTACTACTGCTGTTACTTGACTATGCCTACTACAAAACTGTTGCTACTGATAAACTGCTGTGAGCAAGATTGTTTCTAGGTGCAGCTGAATTGACAACTCAGTTGTTAAGGCTTATAAATATTCTTTGGCTCCCCTTGTGTCGAATCAATAAATTGGGTTTCACTTCCCTCGAAAATACTGCGATACACCCCTATACTTGTGGGTCATCATCTTTCCCATGAAGGATATACCTAGCTCATCAAATCAGGAGATACCTGACTCATTGGATTAGGAAATACCCACAATTCCTGAACATACCATTCCTATTGAACACTCGGAAAAACCTGAGGAGGATGATAATGAAATTCCTAAGAGGAGTAAGAGACAGAGGACTGCAAAATCCTTTGGTAATGATTTCATTGTGTACCTTGTGGATGATACTCCTACTTCTATTTCAGAAGCCTATGCATCTCCTGATGCTGACTACTGGAAGGAAGCCGTTAGTAGTGAGATGGATTCCATCTTAGCAAATGGAACATGGGAGATCACCAATCGTCCTTATGGGTGCAAACCTGTAGGATGCAAATGGGTGTTTAAGAAGAAACTTAGGCCTGATGGTACTATTGAGAAGTACAAGTCAAGACTTGTAGCCAAGGGTTATACCCAAAAAGAAGGTGAGGACTTCTTTCATACTTACTCACCCGTAGCCGGATTAACCACCATTCGCGTACTACTATCTTTGGCTGCCTCACATGGTCTTCTCGTTCATCAAATGGACGTTAAGACGGCTTTCCTAAATGGAGAGTTGGACGAGGAAATTTATTTGGATCAGCCAGATGGATTTGTAGTGAGTGGTCAAGAAGGAAAAGTGTGTAAGTTGTTGAAGTCTTTATATGGCCTTAAATAAGCACCTAAGCAGTGGCACGAGAAGTTTGAGAGAACCCTAACCACTGCAGGTTTTGCTATAAATGAAGCTGACAAATGTGTGTACTATCGCTATGGTGGGGGTGAGGGAGTAATTCTTTGTTTGTATGTTGATGACATACTGATTTTTGGGACCAATCTTAATGTGATTAAGGAAGTCAAGGATTTCTTATCTCGGTCTTTTGAGATGAAGGATCTAGGAGTAGCTGATGTTATTTTGAATCATCAAGCTATTGAGAGATGATAATGGTGGGATCACACTGCTTCTGTCTCACTATGTGGAAAAGATCTTGAGTCGCTTTGGGTATAGCAACTGCAAGTCTTCTCCAACACCGTATGATCCTAGTGTGTTACTTCGAAAGAATAGAGGCACTACTAGAGATCAATTGACATATTCTCAGATTATTGGGTCGCTTATGTATTTAGCTAGTGCTACGAGGCCTGACATCACTTTTGCTGTAAGCAAACTCAGTCGGTTTGTTTCAAATCCTGGAGATGATCATTGGCAAGCTCTTGAGAGAGTCATGCGCTATCTAAATGGCACTGCAAGCTACGACATTCACTATACTGGGTACCCAAGGGTGCTAGAGGGATATAGTGATTCAAATTGGATATCTGATGCTGATGAGATAAAGGCCATGAGTGGATATATATTTACACTTGGTGGTGGTGCTGTTTCTTGGAAGTCTTGCAAGCAGACCATCTTAACGAGGTCAACTATGGAAGCAGAACTCGCAACATTAGACACAACCACTGTTGAAGCAAAGTGGCTTCGAGAACTCTTGATGGACTTACCTATGGTTGAGAAACCTATACCGCAATCCCAATGAACTGTGATAATCAAACTGTGATTGTTAAAGTTAACAATTCTAAGGATAATATGAAGTCCTCAAGACATGTGAAGAGGAGATTAAAATCTGTCAGGAAAATGAGAAACTCCGGAGTTATTGCATTGGATTATATCCAAACAACTAAGAATTTAGCAGATCCCTTCATAAAGGGTCTATCACGTAACGTGATAGAAAATGCATCAAAGGATATGGGTATGAGACCCACAATATAAGTTTTCCACAGTGGTAAACCACTCTATGTGATTGGAGATCCCGTGAATTAGAATTGGGAGACAAGCTGTTGGTTAACTGAGAGGAAAGTATCCCTACTTTAAAACACCACTCCGTGAAGATGCAATACTTTCCTATTCTGCATGGCAGGTTGATTTATCTTAATGTGTTCTAAGTGGCTTAGTTTAAGAAGATATGTTGTCCTGCAGAACATCTTTTGAAGAACACACCTATATGAGTCTAACTGTTAAACATCGCAGTCTATGAGAGTTGGGTGCTCTCTAATAAACTCATGAAAGTCTATGGAGTATGATGCATAAGCTCCACCCGAGGGGAAGTCCCACGGCAGCCCAATATTGGTCAAGGCTTTGTGTAAAGCTACAATGCAGCAAACTTGCAGTTCAAGGCATAGTCCACTATACAAGTTGCAAACTAGTGTAGCATAGAGTTCTAGGTGGAAGTTCAACTTAATAGTCTCCACTAGTACCAGTATATAAACAATGTTTTGGAACCATAGGCAAATTTATGTGTGCCTCTGGGATCTGGTGGGGGATTGTTGGAATTTTGCCTAATAAAGGCCTAGCCCATTTATTTTATTCAACAATTCCTGAAATCCTAGAGGCCCACTTGGCCCATTCATGCAAGGCAAGAGGTGGGACAAGAGTTTAGTCCCACGTTGCTAGTTGAGTGGAAGTTGGACCAGCTTATAAGGAGAGCTCTTCCACCACTTGTACGATCTTGAGAAGAGAAGACATATACACACGTGCTCCTCCTCCTCTGCCGCTTGCCTCGCCACGCCTTGCCTCGCCTCGTCATGACGCGCGCGTGCGCCGCGGGTTGCGGGAATGCCTCGAGCCAAGAGCTTCTCTTTCTTTTTGCCACGCATAAATGGATAATAATTTGAACAGTCTGCATGAGTGTACTTTTAATACGAACTCAGTGGAGATTTAATTCGAGCTTAATGGAGGCTGTTCGGCTTCGATCGATGCCTGTTCGCTTCCTCTCCCGATGCCAACTGTTCGCCTGCCTACCCGTGCCTATAAGAGCGAGAGGTCGCTCCTCTCCTTAGACACACCAATGCACACACCTTGCGCGTCTAGTTCCAGAGCACTGTGCTGCTTAGATATTCCCCTTCCCGTCTTGCGGTGTGCACCGCAAGCTCGGATAGTAGGCCTCCGAGACCTTGCTGCTTCGAGTCCTGTATGGGAGAAGGGCGATAAGGTTTTTGGGGAGCGCTACCAGCGCGACTATTGGCTTCATCACGGACTCCTTCACGGATAGCAACTGCACCGACGTCTTCCCCAACAACGACTTCTTCCCCGACATCAACAATCTTTTCCTTGACAACATGGCTGACGACGGTGCCAACGCTAACAGGAACACCAGCGGTTCCTCTACCATAATGTATATCATCTTCTGGTCCTTTTCTATTATTCTGCCTGTGTTTTATCTGTCTTTTACTATGGTTAAATCTCTTAGAAAATTGCTCTATTTCTCAACAGTACACACCCTGGACTTTGGTTTTATGGTGGTAATTTGATCTAATCTCTCCATGTATGATCATTGTTGAAGTCCATATGATGTGCCTTGCATGAGTATGGATCTATCTATGTAATTGCTATGGTGGATATTATGTTATGAGATAGTACTTGTTATTCATTTACAGTTGTGTTGGATCTTGTATGGTTTGACATACTTTGGGGATATTCTATGATGCATGTAATGGTTTAGATCTATACATAATTCCTTGTTTATCCAAATCATGAGGTGATTGACACCACCAAGTGGGGGTACGTGAGATAGATGTGATAATGCTCATAGCATATCACTATAGGGGTTCCGCGTATGAAAACAATAAAATTTTACCCTACGCCCCTGAACCCCTGAAGCTGCTAGGACCTATCTATTAGTAATACACTAACGGGAGGGGCTTTTCGTGAACTTACCCTTGAAGATCGAAAAGCGTTGTCAACGCTTAGGAGAGCGTGGTTGATGTAGACGAGCCGAAGCCAACCTCAAGGTCATGATGAAGTCCGAGCGCTCCTTTGGCTCCAACAACTTGAGTGCCTCAAGTGTGACACCTCGCGGGGAGTTACACACGTCCGATGCCTGACGATGACTCCCTCTTCCCTGATCTAGCAACAGTTGCAGAAGTAGAGCTTCCGGATCCGAATCCCGCAACGTGACGGCGCTTCGCTGTGAAGATGTCTCTCGTTCGCGCAGTCCAGACTTGGGACCACGGTCACGACAGAGAGAGGGGGAGAGAGAAAATATCAATTAGAGGTCCTCCCAAAAGTGAGAAGACCTTTATTGATTATTGGTGTATTTTATTTGGCCAAATACCCCCACTATATATAGGGGGAGGGGAGGTACTACCTCTCTCAAAGTCCTGGGGTGGGACTAAAGGAGAGGAGGGGGCAGGGGCAGCCGCCGGCCACCCTAGCAGGCCCCACGCGGGGGGGCTAGGCCCAGCCGGCCACCCCCTTGGCCCATTCTTCCTCTCTCCTTTCCCTAATGGGCCCTCTCCCCTCCGGGAATTGGCCCATTAAGCTTTTGACCATTTAAATTGATTTTTCTCTTTATTAAATAATTATGAATAAATGATTAAATCAATATTTAACATTCATTCACATATTATTCAACCTCCGTGGCTATGGAACACTTCCACCTCCACTCCGGACATCCTTCGGACTTATTGAAAGCCTTCTAGTTTTCTCTCTACTATTCTTCGGTGATTCTACTGATCCTATAAACACTCTCTAAGCATCATCAAGCCCTGAAGCGTGATACCCCACGGTTCGGGAACACTCTAGACATGGTCGGGACACTCCCGCACCAATGATCAATAGAGGGACCTGGATGGCCATGTGACCCAGTGCGTTCCATGAAGATCTTTCGTCGTTTGAACCGGGACAGTCGTGTCTTATTCCCTTTGTCTCTTGATACTTGCATTTCCCGAGATCTGATCAATGACATCACCATGTAATGTTCAATCTCGTTACTGAACAACGCTACTTGACTCGTTCCGACAAGTGATATCCTCGTGATCAAATCACATGGTGCGCAGCTATTGGATATAACTTCTCCGAGTGGGCCCTTTGAGTATCTTCCCGTCACATGGACGGACAAATCCCTCTCTTGACATATATTGCCTCTATGGTTTCCTCCGAGTACCAGAACACACCTTTATAACCACTGTATTACCAAGTGGCGCTTGATGCTATCTAAGCACTCTCGGGAGACAGTGATTGATATAGCCTCACGGTCTAAGGAATAGTCTACGAGGATCCATTTCTAATCATAGTAACTTGAACTTCGTGACATGATCGGGTCACGATGTTTAGGTTGGGTATTGGTTCATCATCTCATTCTTGGAATGAGATGACTCCATTTCCAACTAGCATAAATGCCACATGATCAGGAAACATGATCATCTGTTGACCAATGAACCAGTGACTAGAGTTTCACTGGGAACCCCTGGTTGTTTGTATATCACACGTGTATTGATGTTTCCACTCAATACAGTTATAGCATGATACAAAACTTAATCATAAACTATATGAAATATGATAATAGTCCTTACTACTATTTGTCTCTAGGGCATATTTCCAACAGTCTCCCACTTGCACTAGAGTACAAATACACCAGCTGCATTTGTTCCTTAATCATTGGAACCATATATCCGGTACCCTGAACATGCTTGCTCATGGAAGAGGTTGAGTCTTGGGTCTGTACTTTACAGTCCCAAATCCTTTGAAACTTACTAATGTCACCTTGATTGACATTAATACTTTATCATCACATGATAACATCTGTGTGTATGCATCGTCGCTATGGAAGCAGAACGAGGCCTGATTCCAGGAGCCTACAGTGACTTTAGATCAACCTCGAGGGCTTTCTCATGGGCACTGTGCCCTGGGACACATCATTCTATGTTAAAAGCAAACTAGCCCCACCATAACATTATACAACACTTTAGATGGTACCCTTATCTATTATTATAAATGTATTCATCGAAACACTAGTGCACTCTGTGCAACTTTCGATGTTTTTGTTCACCTCGTTTCCTACTTGACTTTAATCGGTATTTACAGGAGTTCCCAACATATTCCCTTATAACATAACCCTTTATGTTTTAAGATATGTCATCCTTTATGGATTTGGAAAACATGTCTACAGTTCTCTATTAGACACTGTGAACAAACTTAGCTCAACGTTCTGTGATTCGAACTTAATCACTTTCAAACGTTCCTTATTGGATCATATATTATGTTAAGTAATCATCATGGTTTTCTAAGATAGAACCTATGTCTTAACATAGTGGATGATGATCATCCTTTTCTTTCTTTCAAACATTGATGTGAAACTTAATACTATTCCTAATTTGAGTTATTAAGGACCAGTTCCTTAATTAACTTCTATTCTGAAACCCTTTTCAGAATCCCTTAAGGAATACTACATAATATCATAATATACTTATTATCAACTTCTACATCTTATAAATCATTATTTATAAGTATTTGCGCTTTCATTCTTAACACAATTAAGAATTACTCCTATAAGCTCCCACTCAAAAATATGTCAATCACATATTGTTTTAGGAAGACTTTCATAGCTCCCACTCAATTTCATGCAAATTGCATATCCACTCACTATTTTGAATAACTTCAAAATCCTTTGATCAAATATCAAGCTTGGAGATTTACTATGAGATACTAGTACTTATACTAATTTCAAATCCACTAGATATTTAGCACACTTGAATCAAATTCATTTTAATTCGTCCAATACTTGACAAATTGTGCTTTTGTCATTCACCCCTTCTCCACTATGGCTTTGCAGTCATTTTGGGAAAATTCAAGTAACCCCTTTTTCTTGTGAGATTCAGCAACGAATTGCTTTCTAATCTCAAGTGAATTTGGCTTTTAGGATTTCTCATAATTCTAGTTTACCATTATTTCCTTAGTAGTTCGTAGGTATGTTATATTCCAATAATCATGACAAATGATTCACAAATGTCTCCATACAAGATATGAGTTACATTTTGAATCCTACTTCATGTAGTGAAAACACCAGTGGGGAAAACACAATGATCATTATCATTGATTCTTTCCTTTGTGAAGAGAATCATTCAGGAACATTGTCCGTTGCGCTTCTCAACACTCTGATGCAGGGTTTTGAATCACCATCGTGTTTTTCACTATCTTCCATTTCCTCCATAATCGAGAAATATCACTAAAAGTGAGCTTTCTCAAGAATGCACCAAAATCCAAGCAATACTAGTTTTGCTTCCCTTTTGGTTTCAACTATGGATTTCGTATTCAAAGTTTCCAATGAATACTCTATAAGGACTTATTCGCTATTGTTTTGGTTATGTCGAATAACCCCCAAAACTTTCACGAATTCAAATGGTTCACTACATTCTAATTGAGTGCTAACTATCTCTTAACTAATGGTCTCTACATCTACACTACAACGATTTCTTTGGTGCCTTCTATTCATCCACTTTGATATCTAATATCACATTGTGATGCTTTGTATTTTGACGTTTGAAAACGCTTTGTATTCCACAATTTATTTTATGCCACTCTTATAAAGTCGAATTTCATTACTATTGATCAAATCATAGTAATTATATTCTCTTTTATCTTTATACCCTTTGTTGATGAAATACTTTGATCAAATCAAATAGTTTCATATTCATGTTTCCTTTGGTAAACTTCTTTATGCATTTAAACAATCATTTAATGATAATTACCATTTTCGTTAAAACACAATACATCGAATATGTATTTATTTTTAACAATTCATTAAACACTTTGTATTCAAGTAATACTCGGTGTTCAAGTTATATTGCCGAACTTAGGCATGATTTATATGTGATAAGAAATCGAATGACTTTCACATATTATCATTATAACTTTGAATTTAAACAATGGTTTTCATTCCGTAATGAAATATCATTTAAGTTGGGTATTTTTCAAGGCATTTCAATATTTTACAAATGTTCACACATTATCAATTAGTTTCAAACAACAAGGATAATTCATGTATAATCAAACAAGATATGAACACGAATAGAAATCATTCATAAATGTAGAGCAACCATTTGTTACAAACTCATATGAATAACCGTCTCACAAAGTGTGAGACACACTAAAGAAGTTCACAATCTTTTGATTACAATAATCATCCTAAAACATAAACTAAACGGTAAATGTCAAGGGAGAGTGTCGTCGGCCATAATCATCATGCTCGCCATCAACACGCAACGTCACCTCCTCTCTAGCAAGCACCTCTCATGCAGAAGGACCTGTTTTCAGCAAAACAGAACAAGTATCAAATATACTTAACACTGCAAATGTGTTTGCAAGATTATAACATTTATAAAATTGTATATCAAATATATACCTTTGTCATCGATGACCTGAGCGACATCTGGTTCAACCAACACATTCCTGAGATGTGCCACGAACCCGTGGAACTCCATTGATTCCGCGTCGCCCCTCATAATGCAAGTACTGACTTGTGCTTGGTATCTTGGTTGTAGCGACCGCAGCACAACACCGTTTGCAAAAGAGCCCGCCATCCAGCTATCCAGGAAGTATGCAGGCCTCATGTACACATCATGCATGCGCTCCAAGTGGTCGTCCAGTGATGAGTTCTCCTCCATATTAATGGAGAGGAAGTCTCCCATAAGCTCATGCTCCCATATGCGTGCTTGTTCCACGAAATGTGTCCTAAGATGTAGCATCACCGAACGAGGGTTGACATCACCCACGAAAGGCCACAGCTCATCCACCATTCCGAAACGCATAGTAACTGAAATGAAGGAGGCCATCTCTCGACGGAGATAGTGGTCTTTTCGCTGCTTTCGGGTCTCTAGGTCAATGGGCTGATCCAAATCCATCCCGTCGAGTATATAGTCGACCACGTCACTCTCGCTAAGGAGAACGTGGATACGCGCAACCCATATGGAGAAGTTTGATCCATCTAATCTGAGCTTCTCTCCTTCTAACCAATCAATTGTCAACAGGAAAGGTGGCATCTACATTTACAATTGCAAGAAGGAATTTAGACTAAGTTTATAATTGAATTAGTTAATAATAACTCAACTCAGAAACACCTATCCCCATAAGGGTTCCTAGTGATAACACGGCCCCTATCGGCCACATCTCCCCCGATCGTCACGGCCATCAATGTGGGTTCAAGGGTGGACGCTAAACGTCGGTCACATCATTCATGCGTCTCGTGCTCGATCTTTCGACCATCCGCGTTCCGAGGCCATGTCTGCACATGCTAGGCTCGCCAACTCAACCTTAGTGTATTCGCTGTGTAACATGTCTTACACCCACTGTATGCGAACGTAGATATGTCTGACACCCATGCCTGTACCATGGACCGCCTCATACCGAAGAACTTTCTTGGTGGTGCACACTAAGGGGGAACACATTCATTGGTAATTTTAACAGGGATCATCTTGTTAGGCTACCGTCAAGTATCTAATACTAGCACACAATAAGATATACAAACAATAACATTGAATGTAAATGCAATGTGATATGGTCCTTCAGGTCGTGATCTCCATCCGTCGTCACCAGATTCCAGTGCTAGGGTTCCGGCGTCGTAGACACCAGGGTACCGGTGTCATTCCGGCGTGGTAGTCTGTCATCTCCGTGACTATCTACTACTACGTAAAAAAAGGTAATCACTTTACCTTTGCCACAACCATATCACAAAGCAACGCCCCCTGCAAAACAAAGTTAGACGCCTCTACTTTATCTTTGCATGTTTTACGTGGCTGAATGGGAATTCGCACAAGAACCGGTCTTACCAACGAACTTTCAGCACAACGCTGATCAAGTAGTTGTCTCTACTACACCCCTTTCGGGGCCCTCCGTTGCAAATGGCATAGCAACTAATGCGAGAGAGACATACACCCCCTAGGCCACTTTATACGGTACAAGCCGTATGTCAAATGTGGACCAGTCTTGCGAATGAACGCGTAAATTCGGTTGGGGGGCGCTTCATCAAGCATTACTGTGGTATACACAAGTACACGTGGGAGGGTAACAACTAAAATATAATTGCCCACACGCTACATCTCGTGTGTTCTACCCGTACTAGTATTACTACGCATAGATCTAGCTCTGATACCACTTTAGGGGTTCCGCGTAAGAAAACAATACAATTTTACCCTATGCCCCTGAACCCCTGAAGCTACCAGGACCTATCTATTAGTAATACAGTAACGGGAGGGGCTTTTCGCGAACTTACCCTTGAAGACCGAAAAGCATTGTCAACGCTCAGGAGAGCGTGGTTGATGTAGACGAGCCGAAGCCGACCTCAAGGTCGTGATGAAGTCCTCGCGCTCGTTTGGATCCAACGACTTGAGTGCCTCAAGTGTGACACCTCGCGGGGAGTTACACACGTCCGGTGCTTGACGATGACTCCCGCTTCCCCGATCCAGCAGTAGTTGCGGAAGTAGAGCTCCGGGATCCGAATCCCGCGGTGCGATGGCGCTCCGCGGTGAAGATGTCTCTCGTTCGCGCAGTCCAGACTTGGGACCACGGTCATGAGAGAGAGGGGGAGAGAGAAAATATCAATTAGAGGTCCTCCCAAAAGTGAGAAGACCTTTATTGATTATTGGTGTATTTTATTAGGCCAAATACCCCCACTATATATAGGGGGAGGGGAGGTACTACCTCCCTCAAAGTCCTAGGGTGGGACTAAAGGAGAGGAGGAGGGAGGGGCAACAGCCGACCACCCTAGTGGGCCCCTCGCGGGGGGGGGGGGGGCAAGGCCCATCCGGCCACCCCCTTGGCCCATTCTTCCTCTCTCCTTTCCCTAATGGGCCCTCTCCCCTCCAGGAATTGGCCCATTAAGCCTTTGACCATTTAAATTGATTTTTCTCTTTATTAAATAATTATGAATAAATGATTAAATAAATATTTAACATTCATTCACATATTATTCAACCTCCGTGGCTATGTAACACTTCCACCTCCACTCCAGACATCCTCCGGACTTATCGAAACCCTTCCGGTTTTCTCTCTACTATTCTTCGGTGATTCTACCGATCCTATAAACACTCTCTAAGCATCATCAAGCCCTTAAGCGTGATACCCCATGGTTTGGGAACACTCCAGACATGGTCGGGACACTTCTGCGCCAATGATCAACAGAGGGACCTGGATAGCCATGTGACCCCTATGCGTTCCACGAAGATCTTTCGTCGTTTGAACCGGGACAGTCATGTCTTATTCCCTTTCTCTCTTGATACTTGCATTGCCCGAGATCTGATCAATGACATCACCATGTCGTGTTCAATCTCGTTACCGAACAACGCTACTTGACTCGTTCCGACAAGTGATATCCCCGTGATCAAATCACACGCTGTGCAGCTATTGGATATAACTTCTCCGAGTGGGCCCTTTGAGTATCTTCTCGTCACATGGACGGACAAATCCCGCTCTTGACATATATTGCCTCTACGGTTTCCTCCGAATACCTGAACACACCTTTATAACCACTGTATTACCAAGTGGAGCTTGATGCTATCTAAGCACTCTCTAGAGACAATGATTGATATAGCCTCACGGTCTAAGGAATAGTCTACGAGGATCCATTTCTAATCATCATAACTTGAACTTCGTGACATGATCGGGTCATGATGTTTAGTTTGGGTATTGGTTCATCATCTCATTCTCGGAATGAGATGACTCCATTTCCAACTGGAATAAATGCCACATGATCAGGAAACATGATCATTTGTTGACCAATGAACCAGTGACTAGAGTTTCACTAGGAACCCCTGGTTGTTTGTATATCACACGTGTATTGATGTTTCCACTCAATACAGTTATAGCATGATACAAAACTTAATCATAAACTATGTGTTTTATGACATGTAGCCACCATAAAAGTACCATTAAAACATGACAATTGTGTGTACCTTTACTATCTATAACACAATAATCACCATAGATGGAGAAGAGAGGATAAGTGAACCCATGAACCCATGTCAATTGTTCCTATAAAAGAAAACCCTTGTCTTGTACTCTTGCATTGAAGAGGATTGGGAAACTTTTATATTCTTATTTTGATACATTAAACTTCCAACCATTAAAACAACCATCTTATTCCTTAAAACTTGTTTAGTGCATAATCAACTAAAACTTGTGACACTTTAGTTGTAGAGAATATTATAGCTTTTCCTTCTTGCTCTTGCGGATCGATACCCTACTTCCACATTGAGAGGTATTACGGTGATCCCCTGCACTTGGGGGTTATCTAGATACTTTTCTGACGCCATTGTCGGGGAGCATAGCGCTTAAGTTTCTATTCTTGTGTGCATTGAACAATAGATTTACTTTCAGTTTTGTTTTACTTTCACTTTGTTTTATATCTTGTAATCATTTAAGATTGAGGAGGTTTACTTCTTTAACTTGTTTGGTTGCGAGTTCTAGTCTAGTTTTTTTCAGAAAATGGAAAATACCAAAAATACTTCTCTTATGGGCATAATCATGGACATAAATGATGCTTTGTATAAATACTTGCATAGTTCTGAGACTGCTAAGAAACATAGAGAATCACAAGACGGGAAGGCCTAGAGCATTGGTTGAAAAATTAGATTCTACTTCTACTGAGTTGCTTGAATATCATGGTTATGTAAATTGTTGCTCTAAGCAAGATGATAGACACTTTAAATTTCATTGTATGTTCTTGAAGGAAATATGCCCTGAGAGGCAATAATAAAGTTGTTATTATGTATTCCTTGTATATGATAGATGTTTATTTTGCATGCTATAATTGTATTGATAGGGAACGTCAATACATGTGTGTTTAATAAACAAATAAAAGGTTCCTAGGTATGCCTCTCTTATAGACTAGCTAGTTGATTAACAAGATGATCAAAGTTTCCTGATCATGGACATTAGATGTTGTTAATAACGAGGTCACACCATTTGTGAAATGATGTGATGAACATTCATCCGAAGTATAGCATTACAATCAAAGTCATTATGTTTATATTGCTATAACATCATACGAAGTAATCTTTATCCTTAGACCATGAGATCATGTTAATTGCTGACATCAGAAGAGTAACTTAATAACATCAAACGTCACACCGGAAAAGGGTGACTATAAAGGTGGGTTCAGATACTCCGAAGATGTCATGTTGAGGCTCATGGATCAAGAGTGGAATTTGTCAATCCCGATGATGGATAGATATACTCTGGGCCCTCTCGGTGATATCACAGTAAGATAGCTTGCAAGCAAGTGATGTGATCACTAGAATGTTATATCATGGGAACGAGAAAAGAGTGCATGTCGGTAACGAGATCAAACTAGGTATTTGGATACCGATGATCGAATCTCGGGCATGTAATATATCATGAGACAAAGGGATTAAATTACTAGCGTTAAAGGTTCTCATGATCATAGAAGTCATCATTGAATGTGCAGGAGTCAGTATGGATCTCTAGGTCCCGCTTCTGATTATTGATTTGAGAGGAGTCTCAATCATGTTTGCATTATTCGTGAACCATAGAGTGACACACTTAAGGGTTGCCAAACACCATTTTGGAGCACATATGTTTTAGACGAAAGAATTGCAAAGTGCTAGAATTATTTCGATGGAAACCGGAATTGTTTCGGGTGAAATTACAGAAACTGGTTCTGCATGTGATATTGAAATGTTACAAGGGGTTTTATGTGAATGTTTGTTAATTAAAGTAGTTAAAAAAATTCTGAATAAAATAAATAAAAGAGTTTTATTAAATGAGAGTTGCATTAAATTTGGTGGAAATTTAATGCATGTGAGTGGAACTTTGGGTGGAGGCTAAATTGATGTGAGTGGAGCTTCCACCACATGAATGAGGAATAGGTGGGGGCACCCCCCATGGGCACCGGCCATGGGAGGGGAGGATCCCCCTCCTCCTATAAAAGGCCCCCCTCTCCTCCCTCACAAAGCACACCTCCTCATGAAGGATCTCTCTCCCCCTCTAGATATATTCCCCATGGTCTCGGATTAGGGAGATACATGTTCCTGGTGGAATTGCATCTGGAAGGAGTTGCTGCTTCCGCTGATTCGCTGGAGTGAGGAGGTGGAGGTTGTTCGGTGGCCTGAACGTGTGTGCAAGGACCGATGCGCTGCTTATTTGCGGCGCTAGGACTTCCACATGATCTTGAGATCGGCAAGTGTATTACTACATCATCCACGAGTTCCAACTCGTTAACAAAACTGTGTTGTCTTCGAGGGTAAGTTCTCTATGGATGAATATCCACCCGTTGCTTGTATCTAGTAGATAGATCTTGGCGTATAGTTCTCATCGTAGGATTTTTTTTGTTTTCTATGCTGCGAATCCAATAGTGGTATCAGAGCCTGATCTATGCGTAGGTGCTTTGCACGGGTAGTACACATATGTTTGTATGTGGGCGATCATGATCATGTTATTGCATCTTTCATGTATTTTGGATATTGGTGGCATAGTGGGATGAAGCGGCCCGGACCAACCTTACATGTCATCGCACATGAGACCGGTTCCACGACTGACATGCAACTAGTTTTGCATAAGTGGCTGGTGGGTGTATGTCTCTCCTACTATAGTCAATATCTGATTTACAACGAGTTGCTAATAACTTGGTTATCCTCGTTGTGGTTCCATGTTCGTAGGTAAGACCGGTTCTATCTCCGAAAGCCCTAAGCCACGTAAAACTTACAATGGATAAATTAGAGGCGTCTAGTTTAGATTGTTGCTGGGCTAGTGTCTTGATATGGTAATGTTGTAACTAGATGTATGGTAGATACTCTTACAACACACTTAACGTGTAAGTACCATAGACCTTGGCCTTACACACAAAGGAATGATAAAGATCATACCACGATGCATATGATAGAGATCAAATGCATGGACCATATCATCCCACTTTACACATTAGATGTTCGCATCTTATATTGCTAGTTTGGCGCTTTTAGTAGCATTGTAAGATGATCCCTCATTTAAATATCAAGATAAAGTGTGTTCTTCCTTAAGTATGCACCGTTCTATGGATCGTGTTTCGAGACATCACGTGATGATCGGGTATACTCGACTCTACGCTTTCATACAACGGGTGTAAGACAGTTTTAGACACGCGAATACTAAGGTTCTTACTTGGCAAGCCTAGCATGTACAGACATGGCCTCGGAACACGGACCGAAAGGTTAAGCATGAGTCATATAGTTGATATGATGCCCATATAGATGCTCGCCTTTGAAGCTACACCGACTCACGTGACGATCAAACTTGGTGTAGTGGATTTGGTTCATGTAATCACCAAAAAGACACGAGGGATGTCCTTTTTGAGTGGGAGTTCATTAGTAACTTGGATTAGTTGAACTCAATCTATCATAAAATTAGTCTAAATAAACTTTACAAATTCTGTTGTAGATGGCACCACCTGCTTTTAATTTCAATGTGTTCATGGAGAAAGAGGAACTTGCTGCGAATGGTAGCAATTTCACCAACTAGGCTATGAATTTGAGGATTCTCCTCACTGCTGCACAAAAGCAATATGTGCTAGAGGCGCTGCTAGGCCCCCCCAGCTCCTGATGCCCCTGACGAGGAAAAGAATGTCTATATAACTCATCAGGAGGACTACAACTTAGTTCATTGCGACATACTGTATGGGCTAGAGACAGAACTTCGAAAGCGTTTCGAAAATGGCAATGCTTTTGATACCATGGGAGAATTGAAAATGATTTTTGATACCCATGCTGCCGTAGAGAGTTATAATGCTTCTGAAAAGTTCTTTAGCTACATGATGGAGGAGAACAACTCCATTAGTGAGCATGTACTCATAATGTCTGGGTACGCCGATAAGCTTGTGTCCTTGGGAATAATGATTCCCATTAACCTAGGCATACATCGTGTTCTCCAATCTCTGCCACCTAGCTACAAGAGCTTCGTGATGAACTATAACATGCAGGGCATGAAGAAGTCTCTTCCTGAGCGTTTGTCCATGCTTAAGACTACAGAAGTGGAGATTAGAAAAGAACATCAAGTGTTGATGATAAATAAGACCATCGGTTTCAAGAAAGACAAGAAAAGCAAGCAGAAGGGAAAGAAGGGCGGCAAATCTGTTGCCACACCTGAGAAGAAATCCCGAGCTGGCCCTAAGTCTGATACCGAGTGCTACTATTGCAAGGGGACTGGCCATTGGAAGCACAACTGCCGCAAGTATTTGGCGGACAAGAAGGACGACAAGGTAAACAAAGGTATATGTGATATACATGTTATTGATGTGTACTTGACTAGTACTCGCAGTAGCAACTGGGTATTTGATACATGATCGTTTGCTAATATATGTAACTCGATTCTGGGGCTGCGGAACAAGCGACAACTAGCAAGGGATGAGGTCACGATGCGGGTCGGCAATGGATCAATTGTTGATGTGATCGCCGTCGGAACGCTGCCTCTCCATAAGCCGTCGGGATTAGTGATAAATCTAAATAATTGTTATTTGGTGCCTGCACTGAGCATGAACATTGTATCTGGATCATGTTTGATGCGAAGTGGTTATTCCTTTAAATCTGAAAACAATGGTTGTTCGATTTATATGAATGATATCTTTTATGGTCATGCACCTGTGATGAATGGTTTATTTCTGTTGGATCTCGATAGTAGTATTATGC
The DNA here is from genome assembly GCA_023614405.1 of Avena insularis. Classification (NCBI taxonomy): domain Eukaryota; kingdom Viridiplantae; phylum Streptophyta; class Magnoliopsida; order Poales; family Poaceae; genus Avena; species Avena insularis. The sequence continues at coordinate 180,334,464 of CM042686.1, forward strand.
ATATTCATAATGTTGATGCTAAAAGGATTAAACTTGATAATGATATATCTGCATATATGTGGCACTACCGTCTAGGTCATATTGGCGTTAAACGCATGAAGAAACTCCATTCTGATGGACTTTTGGAATCACTTGATTTTGAATCATTTGATACATGTGAGCCATGCCTTATGGGCAAGATGACTAGGACGTCATTTTCCGGTTCAATGGAACGGGCGACAGATTTATTGGAAATAATACATACTGATGTGTGTGGACCAATGAGTGTGTCGGCACGAGGTGGACATCATTATTTTGTTACTTTCACGGATGATTTGAGTAGATACGGGTATATCTATTTGATGAAACATAAGTCTGAAACCTTTGAAAAGTTCAAGGAATTTCAGAATGAAGTGGAAAATCATCGTAACAAAAAGATCAAAATTCTGCGGTCCGACCAAGGAGGAGAGTATCTTAGTTACGAGTCTAGCACACATATGAAAGACTGTGGAATAGTTTCACAACTCACGCCTGCCGGAACACCACAACGTAATGGTGTGTCCGAACGTCATAATCGTACTTCATTGGATATGGTTCGATCTATGATGTCTCTGACTGACTTGCCACTGTCTTTTTGGGGTTATGCAATGGAAACCGCTGCATTCATTTTAAATTGGGCACCATCTAAATCTGTTTAAACGACACCGTATGAATTATGGTTTGGAAACAAACCTAAGTTGTCATTTCTTAAAGTTTGGGGATGCGATGTTTATGTGAAGAAACTTCAGCCGGATAAACTCGAACCCAAAGCAGAAAAATGCGTCTTCATAGGATAGCCTAAAGAAACAATTGTGTATACCTTCTATCACAGATCTGAGGGCAAGGTTTTTGTTGCCAAGAATGGATCCTTTATTGAGAAGGAGTTTCTCGCGAAAGGTGTGAGTAGTCGGAAGGTAGAACTCGAAGAGGTTATTGAACCTTCTCTTCATGAAATGGCGAGTGGCGCAGCATCGGAAATTGTTTCGGAGTTGAATTCACCTCATGAAGAGAGAGCTAATGATAATAAGCATGAAACTCTGAAAGAGGACACTACCGAATCTCGCAGGTCAAGCAGGACACGTGCAGCTCCTGAACTGTATGGAAATCCTGTTATAAATTGCATGATTGATGAAATAGATGACCCTGCAACGTATGAAGAAGCGATGATGAGCCTAGATTCCAACAAATGGCTAGAAGCCATGAAATCCGAGATGGAATCCATGTACGAAAACCAGGTTTGGACCTTGGTGGACTTACCTCATGATCGAAAGGCTGTTGAGAATAAATGGATTTTCAAAAGAAAAACCGATGCTGATGGTAATGTGACCATCTATAAATCTCGACTTGGCGCAAAGGGGTTTTGACAAATTCAAGGAGTTGACTACGACGAGACATTCTCTCCCGTGGCGATGCTAAAGTCGGTTAGGATTATGTTAGCAACTGCTGCATATTTCGATTTTGAAATATGGCCGATGGATGTCAAAACCGCGTTCCTCAATGGTAATATTAAAGAAGAGTTGTATATGATATAACCTAAGGGTTTTGTCTATCCTAAGGATGCTGATAAGGTATGCAAGCTTCAGCGATCCATCTATGGACTGAAACAAGCATCCTGGAGTTGGAATCTCCGCTTTGATGAGTTGATCAAAGAGTTTGGATTTGTCCAAACTTATGGAGAGGCTTGTATTTACAAGAAAGTGAGTGGGAGCAATGTGGCATTTCTAATATTATATGTGGATGACATATTATTGATTGGAAATGATATAGATCTTTTAAACAGTGTTAAAAGTTATCTAAACAACAAATTTTCGATGAAGGACCTTGGTGAAGCTTCATATATATTAGGCATTAAAATCTATAGAGATAGATCAAGGCACCTAATTGGGCTATCGCAAAGTACATACCTTGATAAGATATTAAAGAAGTTTAATATGGACGGAAGTAAGAAGGGGTTTTACCTATGTTGCAAGGCAAGACATTGAGTAAGACTGAAAGTCTGGCTACGGCGGAAGAAAGAGGGATAATGGATAAGATCCCCTATGCCTCAGCCATAGGCTCTATAATGTACGCCATGCTATGTACAAGACCGGATGTGGCACATGCTATTAGTTTGACTAGTAGGTACCAATCTGATCCAGGTTCGGAACACTAGATAACGGTCAAGAATATCTTTAAGTACTTAAGAAGAACTAAGGATATGTTTCTTGTATACGGAGGTGAAGAAGAGCTAGTCGCTAAGTGTTATATCGATGCTAGCTTTGACACCGATCCCGATGACTCTAAGTCTCATTTCAGATATGTATTTCTCTTGAACGGAGCAGCAGTTAGTTGGAGGAGTTCCAAACAACCTGTGGTGGCTGGATCAATGACGGAGGCGGAATATGTTGCTGCTTCAAAAGCGGCGCAGGAAGCGGTTTGGATGAAGGAGTTCATAACAGAACTAGGTGTGGTTCCTAGTGCATTGGACCCAATGGTGATCTATTGTGACAACAATGGAGCCATAGCCAACACCAAGGAACCAAGGTCTCACAAGAATTCCAAGCATATTAAGCGCCAGTTTCACTCCATCCGCGAGCATGTCAAGGATGGAGATATAAAGATTTGTAAAGTACACATGGACCTAAATGTAGCAGGTCCTTGACTAAAGTTCTCCCTAGGGCAAAACATGATCAACACCAGAGCTCCATGGGTGTTAGATTTATCACTATGTGAACTAGATTATTGTCTCTAGTGCAAGTGGTAGACTGAAGGAAATATGCCCTGAGAGGCAATAATAAAGTTGTTATTATGTATTCCTTGTATATGATAGATGTTTATTTTGCATGCTATAATTGTATTGATAGGAAACGTCAATACATGTGTGTTTAATAAACAAATAAAAGGTTCCTAGTTATGCCTCTCTTATAGACTAGCTGGTTGATTAACAAGATGATCAAAGTTTCCTGATCATGGGCATTGGATGTTGTTAATAACGAGGTCACACCATTTGTGAAATGATGTGATGAACATTCATCCGAAGTATAGCATTACGATCAAATTCATTATGTTTATATTGCTATAACATCATACGAATAATATTTATCCTTAGACCATGAGATCATGTTAATTGCTAACATCAGAAGAGTAACTTGATAACATCAAATGTCACATCGTAAAAGGGTGACTATAAAGGTGGGTTCAGATACTCCGAAGATGTCATGTTGAGGCTCATGGATCACAAGTGGAATTTGTCAATCCCGATGACAGATAGATATACTCTAGGCCCTCTCGGTGATATCACATTAAGATAGCTTGCAAGCAAGTGATGTGATCACTAGAATGTTATATCACGGGAACGAGAAAAGAGTGCATGTCGGTAACAAGATCAAACTAGGTATTTGGATACCGATGATCGAATCTCGGACATGTAATATATCATGAGACAAAGGGATTAAACTACTAGCGTTAAAGGTTCTCATAATCACAGAAGTCATTGTTGATTGTGGAGGAGTCAGTATGGATCTCCAGGTCTCGCTTCTGATTATTGATTTGAGAGGAGTCTCAATCATGTCTGCATTATTCGCGAACCGTAGGGTGACACACTTAAGGGTTGCCAAACACCATTTTGGAGCACATATGTTTCAGACGAAAGAATTGCAAAGTGCTGGAATTATTTCGATGGAAACCAGAATTGTTTCGGGTGAAATTGCAGAAACTAGTTCTGCATGTGATATTGAAATGTTACAAGGGCTTTTATGTGAATGTTTGTTAATTAAAGTAATTAACGAAATTCTGAATAAAATAAATAAAAGAGTTTTATTAAATGAGAGTTGCATTAAATTTGGTGGAAATTTAATGCATGTGAGTGGAACTTTGGGTGGAGGCTAAATTGATGTGAGTGGAGCTTTGACCACATGAATGAGGAAGAGGTGGGGGCACCCCCCATGGGCGCTGGCCATGGGAGGGGAGGAGCCCCCTCCTCCTATAAAAGGCCCCCCTCTCCTCCCTCACAAAGCACACCTCCTTGTGAAGGATCTCTCTCCCCCTCTAGATATATTCCCCATGGTCTCGGATTAGCGAGATACATGTTCCCGAATGCATTGCATCTGGAAGGAGTTGTTGCTTCTGCTGATTCGCTGGAGCGAGGAGGTGGAGGTTGTTCGGTGGCCTGAACGTGTGTGCAAGGACGGATGCGCTGCTGATTTACGGCGCTAGGACTTCCACACGATCTTGAGATCGGCAAGCGTACGACTACATCATCCACGAGTTCCAACTCGTTAACAAAACTCTGTTGTCTTCAAGGGTAAGTTCTCTATGGATGTATATCCATCCATTGCTTGTATCTAGTAGATAGATCTTGGCGTATAGTTCTCATCGTAGGAAATTTTTTGTTTTCTATGCTGCGAACCCAACAGTTCCATGAATATTATGTCATTGCCTCCTACAATAGAGGTGATTATGCTCATTTAGGGATGGAACAAGTAGATAAATTTGTTACTTTTATGACAGCTTATGAATTAAAAACCTTCATTGATAAAAAATTTAAAACTAGTGTTGTAGCTTGTAAAGTTGATATGGGAATTACTCTTCTCCTTAATTATTGTATAACCAACTTTAAGGAAAATATATATTGTTGACTATAACAAAAGGCTTATTGCTACCCAATAAAGCACTGATGTTTTATAGGGAGAAGATGACAAAAGCATAACCTTGGGGATGCCCATGCACCCCAAATAAGAGGAGAAAAATGAAGAAGAAGAAGAATAAGATATGGTCCAACCTAAGCTTGGGGATGTATGGGAACCTCTCAACAATGATAGTAACACTCAAACTCAAAACTCATTTATCATTTATGAGAACCCGTGCTATGATAATTGTGAAACTAAAAATTCTATGGTCATCTTTGATAACCCATGCTATTATGATGAAACTAATAACGCTCCTTCACTTGCTACTAATGCTACTAGTCATACTATTGATAATCAGGAGTGGTGCTTAGATATTCTATATGATAATGCTTTAGATGATGTTCCTATGCTTCTTGATAACCATCCATATTTAACAAATGAAGATATAAATGATGAATTTGCTTCCCATGATAATGCTCTTATTAGTACGAGTCCAATATCATTCTTGAACTCTCCTATGTTAACCATAGAGGAGAAATATGAACTTGCTAGGAAATATATATGTGGTTTGCAAAATGTTGTTTGCAACCATGATCTTGATATTGAAAATATTACTAGCAACTATTTTGAAATAGGAAAGAATGCTAATGAATGCCATGATATGTATAATGATACTATTTACATGAAAAACTCTATGAACTTGCATGCTTTAAAGGGATACAATGATAGATTTGCTTCTAGGGAATGCAACTACTATGAAAGAGGAGGTGATAAGTGCCCTATTTATGCTTCTAGTTATTATATGTTGTGTTCACCTACTGATATTATGCAATGTCATGCCTCTATTTGAAGTTATTTAGTTATATATAAAATGCCAATGCATAGGAAGAAAGTGAGACTTCGTTGTTATTGTTCCCGTATCTTGTGTTGATTTTTACCATGGTTCTACTTGACTATTACTTTGATTGGTATGAGCAAACCATGGGACCCAGGTATTGTAAGGAAACACTTTCCAAGGGATAAGGAGATGGAACAAAATTATAAGTTACCACATGATCTCCATCTACCCTTAATCAAGTAAGTAAAGCCTAGCTATATGGCTATAAAGAAAGCACTTTGTGGGAGGCAACTCGGTTATTTTCTTTTGGATTTTTTGTTTTGAAATCTTGCTGTATCAAGAGAGTTTTGTTTTGGTTTTCTTTCTGAAGTTTTTAATAAAGTACCAAGTGGAACCCATTTTTGATGTTTTAAAAGTTGCTAAACATATGGAGTAGCAAATTTCTGCAGAATAGTTTTTAGTGCGTGAATTTTATGATTTTTTCTATAGCTCCGATTGCGCTCAAAATCATATAGAATTTACAACTTTTCATCCTCTGTATGCACAAAAATTGGCTTCCTGACATGTCTAAGTGGGCGAAAACAATTCGTTCTGCTGTAGCTGAAAATCTGGACAAATTCTGCCATGTTTTGTTTTAACCATTCCCAAGTGTCCTTGAAAGGGCATGTATGCCCCCATGTGTGGTTTTGGTAATTAATGACAATCCCTATGGAATAATGTGCAAATTGAGTTTCACTTGTAGGTTTGTCCATTGGCATCACTTGGACCGTGTGTTGGTTTCAAGGATGAAAAAGAAGAAGCTTTGTCCAAGGGCTTTGTGCCTTTTGAAATCAGGTAGAATAAGAAGAAGATCAAGTATGTCTTGAAGAAGAAGAAGAAGAAGAATATGGAGTTCCTCATGGCTATCTTCAAGACATCATCAAGAAATGAAGTGCAAGCTCAAGATGCACCATCTCTAGAAGATCTCATGCTTGGAGCTTGCCATCCTCGGCGTTCATGGAGTGATGAAGACAAGGTCAATGAAGTGGTTTCCCCATGGAGTATGGGGGAGCCATTCGCAAGTCTTCATCAAGCAAGAGCAATCAAGAAAGGTGTTCCATCTTGAAGGTGACAAGATCATCTACATCAAGCTCAAGTGGGATTCTCAAGGCAAAGGTATGATCTTGATAGGGTTTCTATTTTACCGGTCTCGTGTAGTGTTGAGAGACCGGGTTTAGGATACATAGCCGTACTATCAAGAGGGGCTCTCGAGTGGGTGACTCGTTCGTATCTTTCGGAGAGGGCTCAAACCTTTGCATACATAGCATCATCTTTCTTGGTTATTGTTTGGTTCTTGTCCATGTGAGGATCTAGAGCTTGTGGTTATCTTCATAACAAGCTCTAGTTCATCAAAAACGGATTTCCCTTGCATATCTTATTGCATTTTTGATCTTGCGAGTTTTCCGGCTCCACACCTTGGGAGGTATCTCACATATATATTCATGATATTTTCTCCCTTGGTGATACCCAATATTTTCTCCCTTGGATTCTACGCGTCATTATCTTTCCAACAAAATTGGTTTCATCTCGTTTGGAGTTCGGATGCAAAAGTTGTGGCAGTTCTGGTTCTAAAGTTTTTGCTGTTGGTAGTTCGTGACCACCGGTAGTACCGCTTGAGGCAGTTCTTGATAGTACCGGTGTTAATTTTGGCCCAACTTCCGGTAAACCCATTTTCGGTTCAGTACTCTCTCTGCCTGGTTAGCGCTATTTGATGGAACTTGGATTGGATTTTCAAGCGGTAGTACCGCTAGGACATTTTTGCCACCGGTAGTTCCGACGAAGCGGCGGTAGTACCGTCTAGGCTCGCATTTGTGTTCTTTCTCTCGCTATTTTCTGACCGTTGGCTGGGTTCCACCGGTAGTACCGGCCACCCACCGGTACTACCGGCCGTGCGCGAATCTGTGAGTAACAGGCAGATCGGGGAGCCCTTTAAAAGGAGCTCCCCTTTCCCCTTCGTCCACTACTAGCTCTTTCTTGGTTCTTGCTCTCTCTCTCTCCTCCATTGTTGACCTTGAAGAGCTTGGCCTCTCCCCTTTCCCCTCCTATGATTCTTGCATCTTTTTGAGGGATTTGAGAGAGGAGATCTAGATCTACAATCCCCACCAAGCCAAATCCCTTCTTTGTGAAGGAATCCTTGGGATCTAGATCTTGGAGAGTTTTGTGTTCTCCTATTGTGTTCTTACTCCCTTATTACCCCAATAGCTTTTGTAGCTTTGGTGGAATTTGAGAGTGAAGGACTTGCCTCTTGCATTTGGTGCATAGGTTTGAGTTCTCCTCGGAGATTCGGTGAGTTCCATCCCTTGGGATTGTTTCTCTTGGGTTCTTGGAACCCTAGACGGTTGTGTGGTTGGATTGTTGACGTTTTGTGGTCTTGTAGCCTTTTGTGGCCTTGTTGCCTTTTGTGGCTTTGTAGCCTTTGTGGCATTGTTCTTGGAGCTCCAATTGAGTTATGGAGGTTCCCCAAGCTTGTTGGCCCTTTGTGGCATTGTGGAGCCTTTGTGGCGTTTCTTGGGAGCCCTCCAATTGAGTTGTGGAGATTTCCCCAAGCCTTGTACGGGTTCGGTGACCGCCCTCAAGTGTCCCATAGTGGAACGTGAGTAGGCCTTTTGTGGCGAGCTCACGGGAGAATATGGCGAGACTGTTGTGGCGTCGGTGAGTTGCGTGCCTTCGCATCTTGGGGTGAGGCCTTGTGTGGCGTTGGGTGAGCATCGAGCCACCACACCTCGAGGTGAGCCATTTGTGGCGTTCGAAGTACATTGCGCCCCCGCACCTCTCCAACAGAGACGTAGCTTCTTTGGAAGTGAACTTCGGGAAACAAATCATCGTCTCTGCGTCCATCGGTTATCTCTCAACCGAGCCCTTTACATATGCAATTTACATTGTGATAGCCTTCGTGCTTGAAGTACTATATCTTGCTATCACCTTGTTGCTTGTCTTGTTTAGCATAGGTTGTTGGTGCACTTAGTGAAACTAGTGGATATAGGTTTTGGCTTGATAAATTAAACGTTAAGTTTTATTCCGCATTTATTAGAGCCTAAACCGTAATAATTTTAAAACGCCTATTCACCCCCCTCTAGGCGACGTCCATTTCCCTTTCAGTCCTAAGATGATCTGTATGAGTCATATTATATGCTAGGGATATGTAGGAACATTATATGCTTGCTGGAAAATTTAGAAAGAATTTTTTCTCTGACATATATGCAGCAACTATTATATTCTTGTGCCACTAATGTCACCTCTCAAAAAAGAGATGGGAGAAAAAGTTTTGTGTTGAAGTTTTTGACAGGGAATAGAGGAACAACACACTAAGAGCAATCCAAGGATGGTGAAAACCATAAGATTGGGAATTCCCAGGGCACCCCACTGTACCAACTCAACTCTCGGTTGGCAAACCTCTAAACTTTGTTTTTTTGAGCAACACAGAACTTTCGTAGAAACTTGGAGCATCTCTTTTGTCATTTTACTTTTTGTTTTGCATTAAAAAGACCACCTCCACCATTATTACAAATGCTTATGATCATCTACTGAAAAGAAACTCTACCTTAATGAGATTAAAACTGAAAAATAATGCCATGGAATAAAAGAAAAGGGGAGATAAAAACAAAAGCTGAAATTCATGTTGTGTCTAGTTCTTAAGCTCAAGTACTTTATATGAAACATGATCTGTTTTATTCCTATTAATTTGTATCATTTGCTTGTGCATGTTTATGTTCAACATTAAGAAACAAGGTGAGAAAATAAATGTTGACATTATAAACTAGATGTCACACTCTTTAGATCTCTTTTTGCTAAGCCTTTTCTACACAAGCTAAGACTTATTCCAAACCCCTTAAAACTAGACTAGGCATATCCACCTACTTGTGGCAAAAGCTAATTTCAAGTACAGTATGTATGTTAATCCTCCAAACACTCTTAAAACCACTTTTTCATGTATTTTAAAGCTCACAAGAAAGTAAGGTTTGGGGTGATACCACTATGAAAAATTTTGTGCTTCACATATTATTAGTGGTTGTTAGCTAAACCATGACTGGCATGGTACAAAGCTTTCAATGTTAAATGTTGAATATTAATCATGTTTAAGTTCTACCTATGGATTGAAATGATGTGAAATGAAGTGTGCACACTGGAGTAGGCATGTTGGTAGAAAACACTCCTGAACTGCTAGCCAAAGCCATGCATGACATGATGGAACGTTACATCATGATGATCCTTGTTGATATGATTCATATGTCTGTTTTTCTTATTCTTCTGGAGTAGAGATACTGACCCCTCCCACCTTAAACACAACCAAGGAATTATATTATATTTTATGCTAAATGAATGAATAAATAAACAAATAAATAAATGCCAAAAGGGGGGCATATAGCTATACAGGGGCAAGAGGTACTTCACTGATGCGGTTACATAGACCAACATGAGTATACAATGACATGCCTAAGTTGAGTAGCATGAGGAGTGCAAGGTCATAGGCTAGGTGCATGAAACCATCAACTTGTAAGATGTTTAGCACATAAACCATATGAAGCTTTAAAACAAAGTGAAATAAAAAAGATACTTGGAACCCCATCCTTATTAGTATTGTTGACATGAATTACATAGCTCAAAATTCTATTTTTTATTTTTTTTGGAGGATTAACATATGTATTCAATGCTTACTTTCTTACGAGATGCAAAACATCTCAAGGTAAGACATAAAACTAAGAAGTGAGTTTTCCAGTCAAGGGCATGAAACTAAGAAGTAGCCCAAAAATAAAGGCATGAAAACACCAATGTCTGTCATGAAAATAGTCTCTTATTCTATAGGTCCATCAAAGTGTGCTTGAAGGTTTATTTTGTTCATCATTTGTTTTATCACACCATCACTTATTGTTTAGCATATTTATAGATGTGTAAAAGATACAACTTGATAGTACACTTGCATATTATGTTTCATTGAAAGGAGTTGAGCCTATGAACTCTACATGATAATGAAGGAAGCTAAGGTAACAAACTCCAAAGTCCATGTTTAGTTTTATCACCTTCATGCTCGAGGATGAGGATATGTTAAACTTGGGGATGTTGATGCATGTAAAATGCATACATGAACTTTGTAGTTTTATAACATGTTTTCCATATATTTGCATCATATATAATGTTAGATCTTTGTTTTACATTGATTTCGGGGATTTTCTAAACAATCCCCTCTCTTTTGGTTCTAACTTTTTCTGGCAGAAAAACCTTCTATTAGTGTTTTTAACTTTCCATGAGTTACGGACTCGAAACAGAGCTAGGTCAATGAGAGCTATAGGATAATTTCCATACGAATCCAACGAGCTAAAGTAGAGCCCAAGGGGCCCAACGAGCTGAAAATGGGAGCCCATTTACTAGAGGGCGTGCCACCTGTACTATCACAGCCATCGAAATTTCGATGTCGTCGATTGCACCGCCGTTCGCTTTGTTTTGACCTAAAACCATCTATATATGACCCTGGCAACCTTTATCGAGACGCACAGAGGCAGAGGTCGAAAACTAAGTAACAGAGAGATAGCAGGTCACCGCCCGGAGGAAGATTAGAGGGGGAACCGCTGCCGGAATCGCCTCCGGCCGCGTCTCCTCCTTCACCAACACCTCTTCATCACTCTCCATGATGAGAGGGGAGTAGTCCAACCCCTAGACTTTGGGTTTATGGTGGTAACTTGATCTAATCTCTCCATGTATGATCATTGTTGAAGTCCATATGATGTGCCTTGCATGAGTATGGATCTATCTATGTAATTTCTATGGTGGATATTGTGTTATGAGATAGTACTTGTTATTAATTTACCATTGTGTTGGATCTTGTATGGTTTGTCATACTTTGGGGTTATTATATGATGCATGTAATGGTTTAGATCTATACGTAATGCCTTGTTTATCCATATCATGAGGTGATTGGCACCACTAAGTGGGGGTACATGAGAGATATGTGATAATGCTCAAAACATATCACACCATATGAATCATTGCACTAGTGTTTAGAATGTTTTCCATTAAGAAGTATGATGTATGTAGGTAATGGGTGGTTGAGTGACAGCGGCATATGTATTGAGTGATAGCAATGCAGCCCAACATCCTTTATCTAGGGGTAAAAAGGGAGAATTATGATGTGTGGTGTGACACAAACCAAATGCTAGCCTTATTGCAAGGGTGACCTAGCAACACAAAGGAGTACTTGTTTCACCTATGTGTTTTATGACATGTAGCCACCATAAAAGTACCATTAAAACATGACAATTGTGTGTACCTTTACTATCTATAACATGATAATCACCATAGATAGAGAAGAAAGGACAAGTGAACCCATGAACCCATGTCCATTGTTCCTATAAAAGAAAACCCTTGTCTTGTCCTCTTGCATTGAAGATGATCGGGACAGTTTTATATTCTTGTTTTTTTACATTAAACTACCAACCATTAAAACAACCATCTTATTCCTTAAAACTTGTTTAGTGCATAATCAACTAAAACTTGTGACACTTTAGTTGTAGAGAATATATAGCTTTTCCTTCTTGCTCCTGTGGATCGATACCTTACCTCCTCATTCAGAGGTACTACGGTGATTCCCTGCACTTGGGGGTTATCATATGGCCTGCCCGTACTACCCTCCATCACCTCTATTATATCAATACAAGCAACTTTTATGAAGGAAGGGGGTGAAAAATGCGAACACAACCGCCGCAAATAGTCTAGAAGAGAGGAGACCAAATATGAGGAAGGATAAGAACACCACCTCATCCTTCAAAAATCCCTAGCCTCTCGATCATCAACTCCACATAATTCCCCATTCATACAGAGAGAGAGGCACTCACACTTGTAAGATTAGGGCATGAACCTCTACTCCTATTTTGGTTTGTACTTGATTTGATCTCCAATGATATTCTGATTTGCTACGGAAAAGTTGAGATTATTTCCATTTGCAATATGATTCTATCTTTGATCTATTCTCCTCTCATGTCTGAGTAAATCCACATAGGCGTGGGAGATGTAGGGAATTGGTGAGATGTGTTGTGCTTTTTTTATTTCCATCCGTTTGTGATTACTGTCGTCATTATTATATTGTGAGAATAGCTATCTATGTTTTCCTAATGCTTGTTATCCAATTTAAGGGCCCGGGTAACATGATCCTGAGATCTCATAGATATGAACTTGTTTACTAGCAAATCGGTGACCCTCGAGTGACACGGTCGATATCAAAGAGGAGCTAGTATAACTCGAGGATAACAAGGAACCATCAAGTTTAAAGCCTTGATCTGGTCAAAAGACCTTAATTTATGTGATGACCATGACTTTGGTAACATGCAAAAGTATCATTAGGGTCGAGAAGAATCTACCAAGAGGACTCTTGATCAGTATACGGGTTGCTTCCCTACTCACATATGAATAACAAGTATCATAATCACTTACTCCATTTTACTCACCTAGCACATTCACTATCACCATGAACCGTTTCTGTCCGTGCCTAACTTGTCATCTTCAGGAATCTCGAACAACCTATTTACCTTTACTTTTATGTTATTTACTTCCATTATCATCCAATGTTTAAATCTACTTCCTTTTCACTCACCCATTTCAACTCTCAATACTTGCAGTCAATTCACTCAATACAAAGTGACACCTTGAGTGTGACAGAAACACCTCAGATAAACACTTTCCTAGGCTCCTTATCGGGATAGATATAAAAACCAGAATTAATACTTCCACGAAAACATACTCTGACAAACATGTGCTCTTGCAGGCTATCAGACTTGATCCCACCAAAGGTTGGCATACTCATCAAACTCTAGTGATTCCATGACCACCATCTTTTCTTGGTTATAATTTTGCACCTATAACATCTGGTCAACTTTGAGTGTTCATGGGAGGTACACTTCCACATCATTATCACCCACAAACTTTGGAATTGTGAACTTGAGCTTGCCAAAAGTTTCTTCATCTTGTTGGAGGCTCCGATGATGATCTCAGTTTTCTCTTGCATCTCCATCATCCACTTGTCATCTAGCATTAGGATCATTTGGAGGATGTCAACGTTGGTCATTGGGTGTTTTGGGTTATGGTTGGACCCATCATCAGAGCTATCATTTGGATCATAGTCCTGGTCTCATTCACCTTGTTGTACTTGTTGTTGCTGGCTTTGATTTGGATGTGCTTCATGCCTTGGTAAGGGAGGGCGAGCTTCACTTCTTGGTTGAGGGTCTTAAGATTTACATCATGGTGAAGGAGCACGGGCTTGGTGCCTTGGCTAAGGTGCATGGTCCTCAAGCCTTGGTGAATGGGGAGAGACTTTGTGCTTTGGTGAAGGAGCACACGCTTGACATCGTGGTCCCTCATTGTTGTTGATGTGCGAAGGAGGATCACGATCTCCATGGCAATGTCAATGATCATGGTTGACTTGTCATTTTTTCTCATCATATTTATTTTCTTCTCGTTGAATTTCTTGGTGATGATTGTTTCTTGGAGGATCTTCCAAATCTCTACATCGGGTCTACATGGCTATTCTTCCAAGTTTCGCTTGTTGCTTGAGTCTGTATGGTGTTATTGAGCATGATTGTTTTGTTGATGTCAACCTTGTCTTCGAGCTTGCGATTCTTCACTAGGATGTCCATGATTGTAGAGGACAAATCTTCTTACATGGCAATGTGGTTCACCATGTAAAAAAATTGACCTTGATGAAGAAGAGCGTCCCTTATAGCTTGATGTTGCTGCATGTCATGGAGAAGATAGTGGGTGCGGAGATCTTGAATGTCCTTCTTGTTAACTTGTGTTGCACTTGCATGTTTTCCTCAGCTACAAGGAGTGTGATAGTGTGAAGAACTTGAAGCACTTGAGAAATGTCAATCATTATTGAGGTAGGCTAGAACTTGATTCATTTGTTCTTGCAAAGTTTCCAATGTTCCCCGGTTGTGCACATTTTGTTTTCTAAACTCTTAAAAAGTATCACCGAGACAGGTTTCAAATCATGTGAATTGATTACACATATCTTGGCATTGAATCCATATGTTTTGTCTTGTTCCACCCTCATCTTCATCCCTATTCATGATGCACAAGAGCAAATGTTGTATATGGAAAAGGAACTTGGTGTTAGGGAACTGACGAGGGGCAAACTCGGCAATGCCCATGGTTATGGACTTAGGGTTTCATGGAAAAGAGAACGCTGGATATTTCGTCGGCTGATCAGACAAACAAGGGAGTCAAAGTCGTCTGATTACTATGGAAATATAGTTACAAATTGCTCAAAGCTTCAGTACCTCTCCATTGGCTCCTCCTAGCCTTTATATAATAGGTTGGGTCCCAAAGCCGTATTCTGATAGGTTACAAGTTATAATTACAACACTAGTACAATGTCGGTTTCTACTTCTTTCTTGATTTCCAAGACATGCTTCTATCTATCGGATGCTCTCTGGACTTTCCTATACTTTTTATGGGCTTCATGGGTCGCAGGCCTTTGTATGCCTAGGGTAGTCAATCATGGGTACCCGATAGGTCATGCCCATGTAAGTAGCCCCTGAGACTCCATCTGAATCGTCGATTTGGGTTGAGTCTCAAAGACAGTTTTAGCTGTAAGTTGAAGATTCTCATAAGTAAATATTTTAATGCTCTTTGTATTGATTATCATAGGGATTTGGTATCTGATGCATCCGACGGGTCGAGAATCAGTTAATTGCTCTTGGGCAAAAACACCGTGAACCTACATCAAATTCAAGTCCCTTGATTTGAACTTGATATTTGCTGGTGTAATTCTGTTTGGGCCGCTGAGTTCTTATTGAATACTAAATTCTAGTGCTTTTATTTCGGGTACCCAACACGTCAGTCAGGATTTTCATCGTATCATGGATACGGATAATTTACTAGCAAAGCACATTCATGTGCGGTTACCAGGCTACACAGGACGGATCCTAGGGTCTTACCTTAACGTCCTGGACACGTCATTCAGACATATTATCGCGGCAGGCACGATTTGAGGATTTTTGAGATTTTGTTGACTGTCTTGTTTGGCTGTTGGAATTTCTAACGTTGTTAGCTTTATTTTATCGGGTAAGACATAGGCTCTCCTAATGGGAGTAATCGTCTGAGGATATAGTCATGTAATGCTCATAGGTTTTTTATTTTTTTTTGACTCCATTGGAGTTTTTATGCTGCTTGTTATTGGGTGCGCTTTCAATGCACGAGGATAATATTCATCCAAAGAGTTTCTCTACTTCAGGTCTTGTTTTTTTTGTCGACTCTGTTGGAGAGTATTTTTCTATCGGGTGCGCGGTTAAATGCTCCTGTTGGGAGTAGCCCCCGAGTCTATGTTCAAGTGCTTGCATCAGGGCATAGGCTCATAGTAATGTCTTCAATTAAGGGTGCACCTAACTCAATCCTTGATTATTCCAATCCTGTTTCAAAAATTCATCGGGTGCACGGCCAGCACTCCTGATGGGAGTAGCCCCGAGGCTATGCTTAGGTGCTTATACCGGAGCATAGGATCAAAGCATTGTCTTCTCATTAACGGAGCATAGGGTAAAAGCATTGTATAATTGTCAATGAAACCGAAGACTTTTAGTATACTCTGTTAACGAAGCCCCTGAGCATTGAGTGTGAGGAAATAATAGTAAAGAAAAGACTGAGACTGAGTTTCAGGAACTTAGCTTTATTTATCACCAAATATGGAGATACATGTTTTGGCATAGTCGCCTGGCCGTTGGCCTTATTGGAAGTAGAGTACGAAATCTTTTGGCTGAGAAGCCTGTCTGGAGACCTTATTGGAAGTAGAGTGCAAAATCTTTTGGCTAAGAAGCTTGGCCGTAGACCTTATTTAATGTAAATTACGGAAGGTAAAGTCCTAAGCGTAAAAATGTCGCAGCCTCGCAATGTTCCACGGATTGGAGTACTTGACTCAAGTTTTCTTGTCCTGGAGCTGATATGCCCCCCCCAGGATTACTTCTATGATGATGTAGGGTCCTTCCCATGGGGATTCCAGCTTTCGATGACTATCTTGTTTGAGGCGAAGAACTAGGTCCCCCATGACGAAGGACCTGGGACACAGTCGACGGCTGTGATAATTCTGTAGGTTCTGCTGGTATATGGTCACTCTTTGCAGGGCAACATCACAGGCTTCATCGAGTGCATCGATGTCATCTTCAAGTGCTTCCTTGGAAGCTTCTTCGTTGTATTCGACAACCCAAGGAGAATCATGAGTTACTTCGACTAGAAGAACGACGTCTACGCCATGAACCAGAAAGAAGGGTGTTTCTTGTGTGGCGCTTTTTGGGGTGGTTCATAGGCTCCATAGGACATAGGGTAACCTGTCTACCCAAGGACCTTTAGCTCTGCCGAGTGGTTCCAGCAATCTTTTCTTGATTCCATTGGTGACGAGACCATTGGCCTTTTCTACCTAGTCGTTGGTTTGTGGGTGAGAAATCGAAGCATAGATCACTTTTATGCCCATCTCGTTGCAGTAGTCTTTGAATTTATTAGAGGTGAACTTGGTTCCGTTGTTCGTGGTGATGTTATGTGGCACCCCAAAGCGGAACACTATCGATTTAATGAAATTCACAGTCAAAGTTGCATCTTGGCTAGTAACGTGCTTCAATCCATTTTGTGAATTTGTCGCTGCGACTAGCAGAAAGACGTGTCCTCCGGGGGAGATTTGTGGAGCTTGCCCACCATGTCAAGTCCCCACTGGGAGAACGGCCAGGCCATAGGTATAGGATCTAATTTTGCTGCAGGTGCGTTGGGTTTTGTCGCGAAATGTTGGCACGCCTGACATGTATGCACGGTATCCTTCACATCCTGAATCGATGTAAGCTAGTAAAATCCTGCTCGAAAGGCCTTGAATGCAATTGCTCAGCTGCTGGCGTGATGGCCGCATACTCCTTCAGGTACGTCATTGAGGATAATCCTGCCCTCTTCGAGTGTGACACATCGTTGCAATATACTTGAGACACTTCTTTTGTAGAGTTCTCCTTTTATGATTCTAAAGGCTTTAGACCGTCTTGTGATCTGTCGTGCTTCTACTGTATCTTCAGGGAGTTCTCCTCTCATCATGTTTGATATATTTAGCTGCATTCATGTGGGCTCTACCATCATCACTTCTTCGGGCTCTAGTTCCTCGTTGACGGTATCTGCTTCTAGAAGGGTAATTTCCCCTATGTGTGGTTTTGGTGATTAATGACAATCCCTATGGACTAATGTTTTAATTGAGTTTTATATGAAGGAGTATTCCATAGGTCATGCTTGTAGTCCATGCGTTGGGTTGCAGTATGGATTCCATGAAGACAAAGATATACCTTGAGTATTGTGAAGGAAATATGCCCTGAGAGGCAATAATAAAGTTGTTATTATATATTCCTTATATGTGATAGATGTTTATTTTACATGCTAGAATTATATTGATCAGGAAACATCAATACATGTGTGTTTAATAAACAAAAAGGGTTCCTAGTTATGCCTCTCTTATAGACTAGCTTGTTGATTAACAAGATGATCAAGGTTTCTAGATCATGGACACTGGATGTTGTTAATAACAAGGTCACACCATTGGTGGAATGATGTGATGAACATTCATCCGAAGTATAGCATTACGATCAAGTCATTATGTTTATATTGATATAACATCATACGAAGTAATTTTTATCCTTAGACCATGAGATCATGTTAATTGCTAACACCGGAAGAGTATCTTGATAACATCAAACGTCAAACCGTAACAGGGTGACTATAAAGATGGGTTCAGTACTATGAAGGTGTTATGTTGAGGCTCATGGATCAAGAGTGGAATTTGTCAATCCCGATGATGGATAGATATACTTTGGGCCCTCTCGGTGATATCACATTAAGATAGCTTGCAAGCAAGTGATGTGATCACTAGAATGTTATATCACGAAGCGAGAAAAGAGTGCATGTCGATGCGAGATCAAACTAGGTATGGAGATACCGATGATCGAATCTCGGACATGTAATATATCGAGAGACAAAGGGATTTAGTTACAAGCGTTAAAGGTTCTCACGATCACAGAAGTCATCGTTGAATGTGTAGGAGTCAGTACGGATCTCCAGGTCCTACTGCTGATTATTGATCGGAGAAGGGTCTCGATCATGTCTGCATTATTCACGAACCGTAGGATGGCACACTTAAGAGTTACCGGACACCATTTTGGAGACATATGTTTCAGACGAAAGAATTGCAAAGCGCAGGAATTGTTTCAATAGAAACCGGAAATTGTTTCGGGTGAAATTGCAGAAAGAGGTTCTGCATGTGATATTGAAATATTGCAAGGGGCTATATGTGAATGTTTGTTAATTAAAGTAATTAACAAAATTCTGAATAAATTTAATAAAAGAGTTTTATTAAATGAGAGAGCATTAAATTTGGAGAAATTTAATGCATTTAAAGTGGAGACTTTAAAAGGGAATGTGAAGAGGCATTTAATGTGGAGGGGTACCACCACATGAATGAGGGAGGTGAGGGCTCACCCCCCATGCGCCGGCCATGGAGATAGGGGGCACCCCCCTCCTCCTATAAAAGGCCACCCATTCCCTCCTTCATCCTCACACCTCCTTGTGAAGGATCTCTCTCCCCCTCTAGAATTATTCCCCATGGTCTCGGATTAGCGAGATACATGTTCCCGGTGGCATTTCGTCTGGAAGGAGTTGCTGCTTCCGCTGGATCGCTGGAGCGAGGAGGTGGAGGTTGTCCGGTGGCTTGAACGTGTGTGCGAGTACGGATGCGCTGCTGAGTTGTGGCGCTCGGACTTCCTCACGATCTTGAGATCGGCAAGTGTACGACTACATCAACCACGAGTTCCTACTCGTTAACAAAACTCGTTGTCTTCGAGGGTAAGTTCTCGTTGGATGTATGTCCACCCGTTGCTTTGTACCTAGTAGATAGATCTTGGCATGTAGTTCACACCGTAGGAATTTTTTTGTTTCCTATGCTGCAGACCCAACAGTGGTATCAGAGCCTGATCTATGCGTAGGTGCTTTGCACTGGTAGTACACATATGTTTATATGTGGGTGATGATGATCATGTTATTGCATCTTCTATGTATTTTGGATATTGGTGGCATAGTGGGATGAAGCGGCCCAGACCAACCTTACATGTCATCGTACATGAGACCGGTTCCACGACTGACATGCAACTTGTTTTGCATAAGTGGCTGGTGGGTGTCTGTCTCTCCTACTATAGTCAATATCTGATTTACAACGACTTTCTATTAACTTAGTTATCCTTTGTCGTGGTGGTGTCACGGCAGATGCCATGGATAGGCTAAAGGTGGGGACTAATATGCGCTAGGGGAATCCAAGGAGGGATAGTAGAGTGATTCTCTACCCAGAAGCTTTGTATTGATGTTCAATCTCCAAGATTACAAGTGCTCCTCGAGCTGTATTGACAAGAGGAGGAAGAATAAACTCTCTTACTCTTGCCTACCTACTAGCCCAAGAACCCTAGATCCACTAGTGCTCAACCCACTAGAATTCTGCCAACTCTGTTTCCCAGAAAAACCCAACCCCCTTACCAGAACCCTACCCCCCCCTTATATAGAGGTGGTTCGGTCCTGGCCTAGGGCATACGTGGAGGCATATTCCTAAGAATATGCCCCTCCCAAAGTAGTAACCCGACAGGGGTGCTTTCCCCCGCGTCACACTTGCTTTAGCGACGTAGCCTTTTGCGCCAGCGTCACGACGTGGCGTCGTCACCCTTGTCGGCCATGATCCGGTGGTCACCTTGCTTTATTCGCTCATCCGGTATGCACCGAGCCTTCTTTTTGACCGTAGAGATTCCTTCCTTCTCCTAGAAGCCAGCGAGATCCGGATCACGATTGATCCGGCCACACCTGTTCCTGCATATAAGCTAGACAAGTATCTCCGACTTACTCCTTGAGTCGGACGAGACAATGTTAGGCGACCCCCCTGGTCCGGGTTACTCCGTGATCTGGCCTGCCTTGAGGTGACCCGGCCAGCATCCGCTTTGACCTTGCCGAACCTCGGCTAACTCGACCCTTATACCCTAGAGTGACCCTACTCGGGGTTATCCCCCCAACATTAGTCCCCGAAGCTGGTGCAGCCTTAGTGGCCTTGGTCGTTTAGGCCACATCAGGTTCATTCGTATTTAAGCCTCGGATGTTTAGTTCTGGGTTAACTTCTTGTCTCGGATTATATGGATTTACGTTCCCTTCGCACGTTCCAAGTTTTCACTTGCCGGCCGGGTTATCATTGTAGCTCGGATCCTATGGTTTTACTTTCCCTCTGCACATTTCAAGTTTTCACTTGTCGGCCGGGTTACCACGGAGGCTCGGATCCGGACCTTGCTTCCTTCTCTCATACGCCAACCCACGTAAGGGTTAATCATTGCGTTACCTCATTTTAAGGGCCTGCACTATAACTGTGCAGTAACTATCAGTGATTACTGTGCGTTGGCTACGTCACGCCTGTCTCCTCGTTTACCGCGACTACACGTCGTGTCATGGGATCATATTTACTCTGTGGCCTCTGCTGTGGCTTCTCTCTGATTGGCTAATGCCGGTGATACATGGCCACAACGCGTGGCTCTCCAGCGCAGCACGATCCCACTCGTTGATTACTGGCGGCAATTAAATAGGGGAGGGGCACGCTCCTTAGCACTTTTCCATCTCCGCGCCCCCTCGCCTGTTCCTCTTCTTCTTCCTCGCGACCGCGCCGCCGCCAGTGCCCGTTGAAGCAGCGCCGCCGCCGCACCTTCTCCGTGCCTCCGCACCGCAGCCACCGCTGCACCACTGCTTAGCCACGGGTCCTCGTCAATCTAGACCGCAGAGCCCTGCCGCCGCCAGCTCTAGCGAGGACAGCGGATTCGAGATGACGGAGGAGAAGCTCATCGTTGTCGAGCAGGAGATGGAGGAGGACGCCGGCATGGCAGACCGCGGCGCATGGGCCGGTTCATGGGTCTGCCAGGACAACATCGACTGGCTCTACCGGACCCGGTGTATTCCCGCCGACGTCGCCGCTCGTCTCCCCTCCTCGGAATTGGCCCCTCACCCAATCCGGGTGAGTTCGTCGTTTTCCTATCCCATTTCCAACGGGGATTTGGTCTTCCGGTGAGTGATTTCTTCCGGGACTGGGTCCGGACCTATCACCTGCAACCACATCATCTCCCGGCGAACGCCATCACCTCTCTGTCCGCTTTTGTCTCTTCAATCGAGAGCTACACCGGACTATGGCCCACGAAGGAGCTGTGGATCCGGTTCTTCGGCCTCCGTCGCAACGTCGTCCCCAACATCCACGTCGAGTCGGAGGACAAGCAGCTCACTCAGTTTGGAGCTGCCTCGATCTCGCCCCGGAGGTTTTCAATCTTTCCCCGGGTCACCAGGCTTGACTCCTGCAAAGGATGGGCCCGGACCTTCTTCTACGTCCGGAATGAAGGCACCGAAGACTTGATCCGGCTGCTGCCCTACGCTCCGGGTCCCCCGGACACGAATTTCTAGGAGGAGGTCGCCAAAAAACCTACAGCTCTGGCCAACCAAGTCAACAAAAGGTTTGCGGAGCTGAAGAAGCTCGGATTGCGCAACGAGGATGCCATGATCACATTCGTGCACAACTGAATCTCTCCCCTCCAGTGGCGGACTCACAAGTTGTGCCATATGAGCTTAAGCCGCGACCCCAACCGAACCTCCTCGTTCGAGTTGAGCAATACGGAGATCTTCCGCCGGGTCAAGGCTCTTTTCACCACCCATAAGGATTTTTCCGCCGAATGGACGTGGGGAATCGAGCATTACTGCCGCGATAGGCTCCCTCCCGTGGCAAGCTTCGCGGAGTAAACTTATTTCGGATCAATTACGTGTCGGTTCTTATCGTATTTTTGACTCTGCTCCTTGTGCCTTTTTCTCAGCTGTTTCTCCAGCAAACCCTCGAGAATGGTACTGATCCGACCCTTAAGTGGGCCTCGGACCGAAAAATCCCGGATGAGGAGGAGCCAGA
This sequence comes from Avena insularis, assembly GCA_023614405.1. Taxonomy (NCBI): domain Eukaryota; kingdom Viridiplantae; phylum Streptophyta; class Magnoliopsida; order Poales; family Poaceae; genus Avena; species Avena insularis. Next base: position 180,356,917 of record CM042686.1, read on the forward strand.
CCAGGAGATGTTCCTCCCCACAACCGACGCCACCAAACGACCCAGCGGTAAATTCTCTTCTCTTAGAGATTGGCCCGACGATGAGGATGACTCGAATATCGACGTGATTGAACCCGTTGAGGCTGTCCCTCTTTCTTTTGCCTTCCCGGCATCAGCTAACCCCGGTGGGCACATCCACGAGGATTCTCCACTTGCCACGGGCGAGCCTGTTCCGGTGGCGTCGAAGAAGAAGCGCGGATCCGCGTAAAGTTCTTCTTCCGAACCTTCTCAGCCTACCAAAAGGCAAAAGAAGGCCGGAGACAAGACTGCCTCCAAACGGGCAGGCAAAGCCCCGGCACAGAGGGCCCGGAAACCTAAGGAGGCCGAGACCTCGGATGCGTAAGTCATTTTTCACTGCGCAACACACTTCTCCCTGCATCGGGGTAATTTCACTCCTGACATTATCTTCTCTTGCAGGGCTCCTGTGGAGGTCCCTCAGAGCGGATCGAGCATCTCCTTTCCTCTTCGGTCTAGTCCTTCCCCTCCTCGTGACGACGAGTCACGCCTGCTGAGCCCTATTCTGGAGGGCTCTACGGCCGCTCCAGGTTCCACAGTACCTCCTTCAGAGGAACGCGACCTCGGATCGGGAGGGGTCAGATCGGTCGAGGCAACGGCGTCCGTCACTTTGGCATTGCCGCAACCAGCAACCATCAAATCTACCGCAACTCTAGCACCACCAGCAGCTCTAGCACCAGCCACCGAACCAGCGCCTGTCCCGGCTCCGAAGAAACCAACAGCGACTCCAGCACCAGCCACCAAAGCTCCCGTGCCCAGTTCGTCTGCCTCGTCCGAGTCATCCCAAGCTCGGCGAGGAACCACTCCAGCGGCTTCCAAGGGCAAATCCACTGTGGTCACATCCTCCCAGCAAGCCAAAGGCAAGTCCACCTCCGTCGAGGCCGGGCAGTGAACCTTGTCGTCAATGCTTCCAAAGAAGTCACCAGTAGCGACGGATCCTCTTGCCGAGCCAGCCGATTCGCAGCAGATGGTTCTTCGCACTAGCCCAGCTCTTGCCCTGATTGAAAGGAAGGAAGCTCACGCAAAGGGCTTGGTGGCACCTCATATGCCCACTGGCGAACGGTACCCTCCGAGCCTCATCGAGTTTGTCATGAACTGGAATAAGGCGGAGTTCGTCTACAACGACGATCTCCCGGAAAACTTCGGCCCAGCTGAATTTTCCGCTCAGATGAATACCGCCGCCAAGGCCATTAACCTCACTGGGCGAATGATGGAGGTACGTCGTTTCTTCTTTACATGCGGTAGATAATAACCATTAGTCCCCGAGCCTCCGGCGGAGTAACTTGTTACTCGGCCGGATGCTCATTAGAAGATCGACGTAGCTGCATGTAAACTTCAAATATGCATACACCTAGAGCCGGGTTAAGTTCCACTTGGCCCGGATCTCGCACACTTCGAATATGCACACACCTAGAGCCGGGTTAAGTTCCACTTGGCCCGGATCTCGCACACTTCGGATATGCACACACCTAGAGCCGGGTTGAGTTCCACTTGGCCCGGATCTTGTATACTTCGAATATGCACACACCTAGAGCCGGGTTAAGTTCCACTTGGCCCGGATCTCGCACACTTGTAATATGCACACACCTAGAGCCGGGTTAAGTTCCACTTGGCCCGGATCTCGCACACTTCGAATATGCACACACCTAGATCCGGGTTAAGTTCCACTTGGCCCGGATCTTGTACACTTAGAATATGCAACGAACTAATTTTACACGCCTGTACCTTTGTCAGGTAACCACCAATCGCCGGAGCGCCGAGTTTCAGCGCCTGCTTGATACCCACAAGATCTTGCGTGCAAAACATGTTGCACTTGGCGCGGAGCATGAAAACAGGGGTAATTTCCTCTCTTAATACCTCTCTGTTTCATTTGTTTCTGCCGGACTAACTTCCTTATTCGGTTTCCGCAGCTGGGGTGGAGGCTGAAAACAAGATTATGCGGAAGAACTTGGAGGAAATCTGAGGTATGTCCTCTTTCAGCCAACGTTGTTGTGTTTTCCATTCCTTCTTCTCCTTGGCTCGGCGAACATTCACTCCTCGGCTTTGCCGGGTCAACACACTATTTCAGCATCGCTTGAGGATAGTGTGCCCGTGCCTGATATGATGCTGCATTTTCTCTAACAAGCAGGACAGCATCAAGCCGAGCTGAAGAAGAAGAACGATGAGCTCGCCCTCCTCCGGACCAAGGACGACGAAATAGCCAAACTCAAGGACGAGATGGAGAAGATGAAGGCCCAACACAAAACCGAGCTCCAAAAAGTTGGCCAGAACTTCACCGAAGAGCGTGAGCGCTTTACCCTCCAGATCTCCAAGGACCAGGACCTGCTTAAGGAATCCGAGGTCCAGCTTGGGTCGGCGCTCGCTGAGATTGAACAACTTCGCCAGAGACGCGACAGTTGTATCAAGGAGTTGACCCGGATCCATCGCCATATCTCACGTAAGTGTCTTCCCCTTATCCGACATAGTTTTTCCGGGTTAGCTCATATGCCTTGGCTTCAACATCTTCCCTTTCCTTGTTTTCAGATCATTTTCCAGAGGGTACTGCCATCACTAGTGCTGCCGTTGCCAAATTCCGCCAAGAGAGGGGTACTCCCATCGCTCCTGATGGTGAGAGCATCCCCTTAGACATGGAGGACCTGTTGGTCAGCGTGTCAGCTCGGGTGGAAACTATTAAGAACTATGGGAAAGATCTCCTCGATGTTGCGGTCCGGATCTTCAACACATTCTGGCCAAGCGAGAGCGCTCCGGAAAGGATCACGCTCCTTGCCGAAAAACTGATGGAGGTTGAGACTCAGCTTGACCTCTGGAGAGAATCCGCCGGGCGTGCCGCAGCAGATACCCTCCTCCATCATATCCTTTCATGGTACGAGAAGATCGATCTGAGCCTCCTCACCCGTCGATGCACCGGATCCAAATGGATCGATGATCCGGAGTGGGTACCTCGGCGCCAGGCTTGCGCCTACAGCCTCGTCGAATATTCTCCAGTCCATGGTAGGTTGAGGACGAGCTTTCTGGAATCCGGCGAGGAGGAGCAGATGGAGAACGTGGAGGATGGGTCGGGCGATGATGGAGAAGATGCGGCTTCAGATATTGAAGACAGTGATGATGACGCCGAACTTCCTCCTCCTGCCGCCCCTTAGTTGAAAAAACTTGAAAATTTATCAGATCCCCGGTATGCCGGGTGCAATTGTATGCTGAATACATGATATTTTGCTTTTATGCTTGTATGCCGGATTAACTTGGGCGTAGTCCCCGAGTTTCATTTTCTTGTTCGTCCAATTCTCCGGCTCGATCCGTGTCTACCTTGACTCGGTTTTACGACTTATGAATCTGAGCCTCAAGAATCATTTTAACAATACTGAGAAACTTTGAGGCTTGGCTCAAAATAATCCAACATAATAGCTTGAAAGTAAATACGGGGTTAGTCCGAAAAAACAAACATTAGCTGGAATAGGATCGTTTCCTTAGTAGTTTTTCATGTGCTACGCAATTCCAAACTTGTTCCCTTGCTTGCCATGAAGCCAATTCTTGTTGGACAGCAGCAAGTTGAAGGGTTGGGTTTCTGGTGCTCACACATTAATAATACGGGTTAAGTGAAACGAGTCATTCCAACTAACGCATAAAAAGTAACAACAATCATTTATTAAGGCAGTCCCCAAGTTACTGCTCGAGGCTCCGCTATTTCATTGATAAGCTCATTGCCGACATACATACTGACATATGAGAAGACTTGGATACATACACTTCTTAGCTAAGTGTAGAAGGGACGAAGTAGTGCTACATTCCATGGTCGCTTCGATTCCTCTCCGGACCTGTCCGCCTTGTTCTTTTCCTGTCGCTTTGCATCTATGAGATAATAAGAGTCATTGTGCAATGCTTTGCTTACAATAAATGGGCCTTCCCATGGGGGGGATAATTTATGCATGCCTTCCCGGAAGACTCGGGGGCACACTTTCCGGCTATGATAGCGTCGGAGATTTTGCGGATATATGGCAGATCTGGACAGTGCCAGTTCTCTCGCTTCTTCCAGCAGATCAACATCGTTTTGCCGGGCTTCTTGCACTTCGGCTTCTGTGTATTGGGTGACCCTAGGCGAATCATGCTCTATGTCGGCTGGTAATACAGCTTCTGCCCCATATACCAGAAAGAACGGCGTGTAGCCTGTTGATCGATTCGGAGTTGTTCTTAAACTCCACAATACCGCTGGTAGCTCTTCTATCCAGCACCCCTCTGATCTTTGTAGCGGCTCAATGAGCCGGGGTTTTATCCCGGATAATACTAATCCGTTGGATCTTTCCACTTGTCCGTTCGATGCGGGGTGGGCTACTAAGGCTACATCGAGTCAGATTTTCTTGTCTCGGCAAAAGCGCGCAAATGCTCCTTCCGTGAAATTTGTTCCATTATCAGTTATAATGCTGTGTGGATAACCGTATCTCAAGATGATGTCTTTGAGAAATGTCACGGCCGTAGCTCCATCACATTTTCTTATAGGCTTCACTTCGATCCATTTTGTAAACTTGTCCACCATGACCAGAATGTGTGTCATGTTTCCTCTTGCTGGTTTGAACGGGCCAACCATATCCAAGCACCACACAACAAATGTCCATGTAATTGGTATGGTTTTAAGTTCCAACATAGGCATATGTGTCTTGGTGGCATATCTTTAGCAACCATTGCATTTTCTCATCAGATCTTCTGCTTGCTCCAAGGCGCTTGGCCAGTAAAATCCATGCTGGAATGCCTTTGCCACTAAGGCCCGAGACGAGGCATGATGCCCGCATTCTCCTTGGTGCATATCTCGGAGGATGTTAAGTCCTTCTTCCGGGTCAACACACCGCTGGAGGACATTGGTTACACTCCGTTTGTACAGCTCGGAATTGATGATTGTGTAAGCTTTGGCTCTCCTCTGAGTTTGCACAGCTAGCACTTCCTCGATGGGTAACGTTCCATCTTTCAAGAATTGGTATAGGCGGTGCCCAAGCTGGTACTGCTTTCATGAGGAACATCTACTCATCAATTTCCATTCGATCCACCGGCATAACTTCAGCCGGATCACGCTGAACAGTCCCTGGGTCTAGCGAGGTAGTCCCCGGGTTCGCCGAGGCGGCCCCCGGGTTCGGCGTGCTACCTCCCATGTCAATGTCCATGGGCTCAACTCCGGATTCCGCATTTTCCGGGACATAAATTGAATCGGTTCCTGGGACGGCACGATAGATGGTTTTACGAGGTGCTCCAATGCTCGCCGGTGGAATTGCACAGTCGGTCGATCCGAGTTTTGACGATGTCGGCAACCGTTTTCCACGCGAGGTACATGGTGAAATTCGCATCCCTCAAAGTAACCGAGATTTTACGCACATGAAATCTGTATAGTGCCATGTTTGGATCCAGGGCGTCCCACACTCCGGACACTTGCTGTATTACTAGATCCGAGTCGCCAAAGCAGATTATCCGACGTATGCCAATCTCCTTTGCCACTTTGAGACCATGCACAAGAGCCTCGTACTCAGCGACATTGTTTGATGCCGCGAAATGGATCTGTCGTGCTTGAGCTGATCCTTCTTTGGCGAGGTAAGCACAACCCGGCACCTAACCGGTTTTGGTATTCGATCCGTCAAAGTGCATCTTCCAGTAGTTCGGATCTGGTGGAGGCGGTTCGAATTGTACCTCGGCCCAATCCACGAAAAAGTCCATACACAGGACTTGATCGCTTCTCTCCTATCATCTTTGGTGCGTAAGGTGCTAGCTCAATTGCCCATTTACATGAATTCTGCCATTTGCATCTTTGTTACCCATTATCTCGGATATGGGGGCTTCGCATATCACTTTGATGGGATGCTCCTCAAAGTAGTGCTTTAACTTCTTTGCCGCCATATAAACTCCGTATGCCACCTTTTGAAAATGCGGGTAGTTCTGTTTTGAAGCAGACAATACCTCGCTCAAGTAATACACTGGCCTCTGCACCGACTTACCCTCTTCATCTCGCTCCACTACAATTACTGCACTTACAACTCGGTTGATTGCGGCTATGTAGAGCAACATTGGCTCCTTTGACAGTGGAGAAGCTAACACTGGTGTAGTGGCCAACATCTTTTTCAAGTGGGCAAAAGCTTCATCGGCCTGCGGCGTCCAAACGAATTTATCTGATTTTTTCATGAGTTGGTAGAGAGGCAGTGCCTTTTCCCCTAACCGACATACAAACCTACTCAGCGACGCCAGGCATCCAGTGAACTTCTGGACGTCGTTGAGACACTTCGGTAGCTCCATTCGTTCGATGGCTCGGATCTTAGTTGGATTAACCTCGATACCTCGGCTGGAGACAAGAAATCCGAGTAATTTCCCAGCCAGGACACTGAAGGTACATTTCTCCGGGTTAAGCTTCATCCGGAATCTCCTCAAGTTCGCGAATGTTTGCCTTATGTCGCCAAGGAGCGTTGCGCTTTCCTTGGTCTTAATAACCACATCATCCACGTAGACTTGTACATTTTGACCTATTTGATCGTGCAAACATTTTTGCATACATCTTTGGTACGTTGCTCCCGCATTTCGTAAACCGAACGACATAGTGCGATAGCAATAAGCCCCGTACGGGATAATAAAGGCAGTTTTTATTTGATCATCCATGTTCAGAGGTATCTGGTGGAAACAAGAATAAGCGTCAATGAATGACAACAGTTCACATCCCGCGGTAGAGTCGATGACCTGATCTATCCTCGGTAGTGGGAATGGATATTTTGGACACACCTTGTTCAGGTTCGTGTAATCGATACACATATGCCAAACCATTGCCACGTTCGGATCATCCTTCTTCTTTTCTACCAGCACCGGATTAGAGAGCCAATCCGGATACAACACTTCCATGATAAATCCTGCTGCTAGCAACCGAGTTATCTCATTACCAATGACCTTTCTCCTATCCTCGGCGAAGCGTCAGAGAGGCTGCTTCACCGGCCTTGCTCCGGGTCTCACGTTCAAAGAGTGCTCGGCCAACTCCCTCGGCACACCTTGCAAGTCCTGTGTGGACCAAGAAAAAATATCCCGATTCTCACGGAGGAAGTTGACGAGCTCGCTTTCCTATATGTCAGTTAACCCAGCACCAATTGTTACGGTACGCTCCGGAAATAGGTTATCCACTGGAATCTTCTTGGTATCCTTCGCGGCTTGAAATGAAACGCTTCCATGCGGATTTCTTAACGCCGGCATATACTGCTGCGCGAACTGGGCTAAAGCCGCCACCTCTTGAATTTTTCTTTTCTCTTGGGCAATTATGAGTGACTCGGATAGGTTAGACCCGGCTGAGGCGCACTCAATAGAACGTCGGAAATCCCCAGCGATAGTAATTGTTCCATTTGGCCCGGGCAACTTCATCTTCAGATAACTAACGTGGCAACTTGCCATGAATTTGCTTAGTGCTGGTCTCCCGAGTAATGCATGATACGTGCTCTCCAAGTTCACCACCTCAAACTCCAGATTCTCAGTTCGGCAGTTATCCCTTGTACCGAATAGCACGTCGACCCGGACTTTGCCTATGGGTTCACAGGATATGCCTGGTACGATACCATGGAAAGTTGTTCTTGTAGCCTGGAGCATGTTCTCCGAGATGCCCAACTTGCGCATCGTATCTGTGTACATGATGTTAGTGCTACTGCCATTGTCGATCAGTACCTTGGAGAACCTCACATTAATGTTTGGTATAATGAACGTCGGATCTAACACCAGTGCATACGAGCCCGTACTTGGCATAAGCTTGGGGTGATCTTTGACACTCCAGGTAATTTCCTGATCCGACCAAGACATGTACCTCGTCACTGCAGGCATAACCGCGTTAACCTCCATATGTCGGTGCTGCAAGCTCTTCCTATCTGTTTCCTCTGTTGTGAACACACAATAGCTCTGGTGATGTTCCCTGTACTCATTCCTTCCCTCGTTTCCGGAGTACCTCTGATCCGGTTGTTGCTGGTTTTCCACCTGATGCACTGCATCCCTTCTCTCATTGTTGTCATACCTCGGCGGAGGGGGAGGCATTAGTTGTTGCGTGTTTGCTCCGGAGAGCAATTGCTACCGGGGTAACTCCTGCCGAGGTTGATCGTTCCGGGGTCCCTGAGCATTCCCCGAACCACCTTGTTCTATCTTACGCATCCACTCACATTGCCTCGTTGTGTGACCCGCCGGGCTGTTCGGATTTGGCGTGTGAAACTTACACGGCTGGTCCAACATTGACTCATAGGTATACCTCGGACGATCTTTCTTTTCTTGCCATTGCTTCTTCTGCTCCGGAGTCCACGTTTTCTTGCCATAGTCGCGAGTAGTCCATTGCCCTCCCGTTCTCTGGCGTTGGTTACTTCCTCCTCCGGGTTGATCTTGATTCAGTGCTGCAACTTGTTGTGAACTATACCGATGGTCCGGTCTATCGTCTCTCCTTTTTCCCCTGTAATCGTTCCTCCGGGATGACCCGGCTCCGTCGCTCGGATAATACTCCTCATTTGACTCGTTCGACGCGATCCTAGGTTGAGTCAGATCACCCAAAGCATAAGAATTCGCAATCCGGATCATCTCTGCCAACGTGATTGGCATTTTTCTTTGCAATTTCATCCACAACTCGCTGCCATACCTGCACCCTTGTGCGAACCATGCTATGGCCTGTGACTCTATGGCTCCCTCACACGAGTTTCTCACGGTACACCATCGGGTCAAGAATTCACGATCCGTTTCGTTAGATCTCTGCTTGCACATCGCCAGGGTCTGTGGTCTATTCGGTCTCTGATATGTACTTGAGAAGTTGCTAATAAAGATTTCTTCAAAATCTATCCAGCAATTGATGCTTCCGGGTGGTAAATTATTCATCCATACCCTAGCCGGACCTTCCAACATTTGGGGTACATATCGAACAGCCCGTCTCAAGTTGCCAGTTGCAATTTTCATAGCGGTTGCGCAGTTGATCAGCCAATCCTCCGGCTTGGTACTGCCGTCATACGTCTTCGTTCCCCTGGGCAATTGGAAGTTGGGTACTGGCGGTTCCTTCATGATCCGGGGTCCAAAGCACGCTGGACCCTGAGGACCTTGACATTCGATCTTTTCCGACCTATACAGGCGATCCAGCTTTAATCTGGCGTCATCCGGCATCAAATCCCTGCTTCCCAATCTCGACCCTATCACATGATAGTCCGGTCTTGCGTATCCCGCATTCATCATATCCGAGTCTCCGTCATTGTATCGGTTTTGCTCTCGTTGTGCTCCTCTCTGTTGCATACCTCGGCCGGCACTTTGCTCTTGCCTTGGTACATTCCGCTGCTGCGGTTGACCTGCTCCTGCCGAGTTTCGATGTCCGGCATTGCCGTTGGTAGCATTCCCTTGACCGGCATTGCCTTGGTCGTGGTTACCTCAGCCAGCTTCACCTCGGCTCACACTTCGTCGATCGTCGTTTTTCCGCATCTCTTTTTATTTTCCCACACGCGTTGGGTCGTACGGAATGATCTGCTTGTTCCGTCTGGCCGAGGTTACTACCTCCTCTCTCCTTGGGCTACCATGAAGCGGCAATCACGGCTCCGGATCTCTCGGGTTACCCATCACCGAATGGGCGATCTTAGAAGCTCCAACTCTCTCGGGTTACCTCTCAGCAGCTCCTCATTACTGCATTTGCAATCCGAACCAGCTCGTTAACCCGGTCTTCTTTGTCTTTGTGAGCTTCACCCGTCAGACCCTCTAGCTCGGACGCCGCGGCATCTGCTGCTCTGAGGTTCTTGGCAAGTCTTGTGCAACCCACTGAACAGATAGTTTTCCGACCCTTCTGGTCCATCATCACCTTCTCTGTTCATCTCACTTATGAGATTTTTCCCTTTTACCCTTACTGCATCCACCTTGTTCACTTTCGCGTACTCGCAGCGTCATGTTCAACTTGCTGAGCTGCTATTTTCTTTCGCCCTCTAGTATCTTTGCGGGTCTCCTCTAGCTCGGCCCGTGCACGACGGATCTACCACTGCTGCCACGGGTTAGCCAAGCTATCCATAGCTTCCCTCGGCATGTTCTCAGGCCTCTCTAGCGGAGGACCCCTAGCTTTCCTCGGTGCCTTGGGCGTTACCTCCAGTCAGCGCTGGATCCTTGCTCATGCCAGCGCTGATGCGATCATCATCACCTCTGCATGGTCGGGGAGGCGGCGTTCGCGCCCGAGCCCACGATGAGGTGGTTCTCCTGCATCGACGACGCGATGCGGATGAACGCAAGTCACGTCCATAGCAACATAGACCTTGTGCGCACCGAGCTTGACGAAGATGCCGTTCTTGCGGAAGAAGCGCGTGCGAAGCAGCCAGCGTTATCGGCGACATAGTCAGCGCTCAAAGCGCTGAGCGAGCGGAGCGATCGTTCGCGGTGCCGATAAAGTTTCCGTCCGGATCTTCACCCCTGCTAAGCTGCTAGCCCGCGTTGCCAGTGCCAAGTGGTGGTGTCACGGCAGATGCCATGGATAGGCTAAAGGTGGGGACTAATATGCGCTAGGGGAATCTAGGGAGGGATATTAGAGTGATTCTCTACCCAGAAGCTTTGTATTGATGTTCAATCTCCAAGATTACAAGTGCTCCTCGAGCTGTATTGACAAGAGGAGGAAGAAGAAACTCTCTTACTCTTGCCTACCTACTAGCCCAAGAACCCTAGATCCACTAGTGCTCAACCCACTAGAATTCTGCCAACTCTGTTTCCCAGAAAAACCCAACCCCCTTACCAGAACCCTAACCCCCCTTATATAGAGGTGGTTCGGTCCTGGCCTAGGGCATACGTGGAGGCATATTCCTAAGAATATGCCCCCCTCCCAAAGTAGTAACCCGACAGGGGTGCTTTCCCCCGCGTCACACTTGCTTTAGCGACGTAGCCTCTGCGGCGCCCGCGTCAGCTGACGTGAGCGTCGTCACCCTTGTCGGCCACGATCCGGTGGTCCTACCCTTGCTTTACTCGCTCATCCGATGCCTTTTGGGCCTTTTTTTGACGGAGAGATTCCTTCCTTCTCCTAGAAGCCAAGCGAGGATCCGGATCACAGTTGATCCGGCCACACCTGTTCCTGCATATAAGCTAGACAAGTATCTCCGACTAACTCCTTGAGTCGGACGAGACAATGTTAGGCGACCCCCCTGGTCCGGGTTACTCCGTGATCCGGCCTGCCTTGAGGTGACCCGGCCAGCATCCGCTTTGACCTTGCCGAACCTCGGCTAACTCGGCCCTTATACCCCGGAGTGACCCTACCCGGGGTTATCCCCCCAACATCCTCGTTATGGTTCATGTTCATAGGTGAGAACGGTTCTATCTCCGAAAGCCCTAAGCCACATAAAACTTGCAATTGATAAATTAGAGGCGTCTAGTTTAGATCGTTGTTGGGCTAGTGTATTGATATGGTATTGTTGTAAGTAGATGTATAATAGATACTCTGACAACACACTCAACACGTAAGTTCCATAGACCTTGGCCTTACACACAAAGGAATGATAGAGATCATACCACGATGCAAGTGATAGAGATCAAATGCATGGACCATATCATCTCACTTTACACATTAGATGTTAGCATCTTATCTTTGCTAGTTTAGGCGCTTTTGGTAGCATTATAAGATGATCCTCATTTAGATATCAAGATAAAAATGTGTTCTTCCTTAAGTATGCAACATTACGTGGATCGTGTTTCGAGACATCACGTGATGATCGGGTGTACTCGAATCTACGCTTTCATAGGAACAGGTGTAAGACAGTTTTACACACGCGAATTCTTACTTGGCGAGCCTAGCATGTACAGACATGGCCTCGGAACACGGACCGAAAGGTTAAGCATGAGTCATATAGTTGATATGATGCCCATATAGATGCTCGCCTTTGAAGCTACATCAACTCATGTGATGATCGGACTTGGTGTAGTGGATTTGGTTCATGTAATCACCAAAAGGACACGAGGGATGTCGTTTTTGAGTGGGAGTTCATTAGTAATTTGGATTAGTTGAACTCAATCTATCATAAACTTAGTCTAAATAAACTTTACAAATTATGTTGTAGATGGCACCACCTGCTTTTAATTTCAATGTGTTCATGGAGAAAGAGAAACTTGCTGCGAATGGTAGCAACTTCACCAACTGGGCTATGAATTTGAGGATTCTCCTCCTTTCTTTGCACAAAAGCAATATGTGCTAGATCTTGCTGCTAGGCCCCCCACCAGCTCCTGATGCCCCTGACAAGGAAAAGAATGTCTATGTGACTCGTCAGGAGGACCACAACTTAGTTCATTGCGGCATACTGTAAGGGCTAGAGCCAGAACTTCGAAAGCGTTTCGAAAATGGCAATGCCTTTGATACCATGGGAGAATTGAAAATGATTTTCGATACCCATGCTGCCGTAGAGAGTTATAATGCTACAGAAAAGTTCTTTAGCTGCATGATGGAGGAAAACAGCTCCGTTAGTGAGCACATACTCAAAATGTCTGGGTACGCCGATAAGCTTGCGTCCATGGGAATAACGATTCCCATTGACTTAGGCATACATCATGTTCTCCAATCTCTGCCACCTAGCTACAAGAGCTTCGTGATGAACTATAATATGCAGGGCATGAAGAAGTCTCTTCCCGAGCTTACATCGATGCTTAAAGGCTGAAGTGGAGATTAGGAAAGAACATCAAGTGTTGATGATCAATAGGACCACCGGTTTCAAGAAAGACAAGAAAGGCAAGCACAATGGAAAGAAGGGTGGCAAGTCTATTTCCACGCCTGAAAAGAAACCCCGAGCTCGCCCTAAGTCTGACACCGAGTGGGTAGGGGGACTGGCCATTGGAAGCGCAACTGCTCCAAGTATTTGGCGGACAAAAAGTCCGGCAAGGCAAACAAAGGTATATGTGATATACATGTTATTGATGTGTACTTGACTAGTACTCGCAGTAGCACCTAGGTATTTGATACGGGATCGGTTGCTAATATATGTAACTCGGTTCAGGGGCTACGGAACAAGCGACAACTAGCAAGGGATGAGGTCGAGGATCTTGAATTGACAATGGATCAAAAGTTGATGTGAACGCCGTCGGGGCGCTACCTCTCCATTTGCCATCAGGATTAGTTATAAACCTAAATAATTGTTATTTAGTGCCTGCACTGAGCTTGAACATTGTATCTGGATCGTGTTTGATGCAAAGTGGTCATTTCTTTAAATCTGAAAACAATGGTTGTTTGATTTATAAGAATGATATCTTTTATGGTCATGCACCTATGTTGAATGGTTTATTTCTGATAGATCTCGATAGTAATATTACACACATTCATAATGTTAATTCTAAAAAGATTAAACTTGATGATGATATGTCTACATATATGTGGCACTGCCGTCTAGGTCATATTGGCGTTAAACGCATGAAGAAACTCCATTCTGATGGACTTTTGGAATCACTTGATTTTGAATCATTTGATACATGTGAGCCATGCCTTATGGGCAAGATGACTAGAACGCCGTTTTCCGGTTCAATGGAACGGGCGACAGATCTATTGGAAATCATACATACTGATGTCTGTGGACCAATGAGTGTGTCGGCGCGAGGTGGATATCGTTATTTTGTTACTTGCGGGGATGATTTGAGTAGATACGGGTATATCTATTTGATGAAACACAAGTCTGAAGCTTTTGAAAAGTTCAAGGAATTTCAGAATGAAGTGGAAAATCATCGTAATAGAAAGATCAAATTTCTATGGTCTGATCATGGAGGAGAGTATCTAAGTTACGAGTTTAGCACACACATGAAAGAGTGTGGAATAGTTTCACAACTCACGCTGCGGAACACCACAGCGTAATGGTGTGTCGAACATAAATGTCGTACCTTATTGGATATGGTTCAATCTATGATGTCTCTGACTGACTTGCCACTGTCATTTTGGGGTTATGCACTAGAAACAGCTGCATTCACTTTAAATCGGGCACTATCTAAATCCGTTGAAATGACACCGTATGAATTATGGTTTGGAAACAAACCTAAGCTGTCATTTCTTAAAGTTTGGGGATGCGATGTTTATGTGAAGAAACTTCAACCAGATAAACTCGAACCCAAAGCGGAAAAATGCGTCTTCATAGGATACCCTAAGGAAACAATTGGGTATACCTTCTATCACAAATCCGAGGGCAAGATTTTTGTTGCCAAGAATGGATCCTTTCTTGAGAAGGAGTTTCTCGCGAAAGGTGTGAGTAGTCGGAAGGTAGAACTCGAAGAGGTTATTGAACCTTCTCTTCATGGAATGGCGAGTGGCCTGACACGGAAGTTGTTTGAGTTGACTTCACGGATGAAGAGAGCTAATGATAATGATCATGAAACTCGAAGAGGATACTCTGAGAACCTCGCGGTCAAGCGGGACACGTGCGACTCTGAACTATCGGCAATCCTGTTGTGAATTTCATGGTTGATGAAATGGATGACCTGCGACGTATGAAGAAGCGATGATGAGCCAGATTCCAACAAATGGTGGAAGCCATGAAATCCGAGATGGAATCCATCTCTGAGAACCAAGTTTGGAACTTGGTGGACTTACCTCACGATCGAAAGGCCGTTGAGAATAAATGGATTTTCAAAAGAAAAACTGATGCTGATGGTAATGTGACCATCTATAAGGCTCGACTTGTTGCAAAGGGGTTTCGACAAATTCAAGGAGTTGACTACGATGAGACATTCTCTCCCGTAGCGATGCTTAAGTCGGGTAGGATTATGTTAGCAATTGCTGCATATTTCGATTATGAAATATGGCAGATGGATGTCAAAACTGCATTCCTCAATGGTAATATTGAAGAAGAGTTGTATATGATACAACCTAAGGGTTTTGTCGATCCTAAGGATGCTAATAAGGTATGCAAACTTCAGCGATCCATCTATGGACTGAAGCAAGCATCCCGGAGTTGGAATCTCCGCTTTGATGAGGTGATCAAAGAGTTTGGATTTGTCCAAACTTATGGAGAGGCTTGTATTTACAAGAAAGTGAGTGGGAGCAATGTGGCATTTCTGATATTATATGTGGATGACATATTATTGATTGGAAATGATATAGATCTTTTAAACAGTGTTAAAAGTTATCTAAACAGCAAATTTTCGATGAAAGACCTTGGTGAAACGTCATATATATTAGGCATTAAAATCTATAGAGATAGATCAAGGCGCCTAATTGGGATATCGTAGAGTACATACCTTGATAAGATATTAAAGAAGTTTAATATGGACGAAAGTAAGAAGGGGTTCTTACCTATGTTGCAAGGCAAGACATTGAGTAAGACTCAAAGTCCGGCTACGGCGGAAGAAAGAGAGATGATGGATAAGATCCCCTATGCCTCGGCCATAGGCTCTATTATGTATGCAATGCTATGTACAAGACCAGATGTGGCACATGCTATTAGTTTGACTAGTAAGTACCAATCTGATCCAGGTTCGGAACACTGGATAGCGGTAAAGAACATCCTCAAGTACTTGAGAAGAACTAAGGATATGTTTCTTATATACGGAGGTGAAGAAGAGCTAGTCGCTAAGAGTTATGTCGATGCTAGCTTTGACACCGATCCGGATGACTCTAAGTCTCAATCCGGATACGTATTTCTCTTGAACGGAGCACAGTTAGTTGGAGGAGTTCCAAACAACCTGTGGTGGCTGGATCAACGACGGAGGCGGAATATGTTGCTGCTTCAGAAGCGGCACGGGAGGTGGTTTGGATGAAAGAATTCATTACGGAACTAGGTGTGGTTCCTAGTGCGTTGGACCCAATGGTGATCTATTGTGACAACAATGGAGCCATAGCGAACGCAAAGGAACCGAGGTCTCACAAGAATTCCAAGCATATTAAGCGCCGGTTTCACTCCATCCGCGAGCATGTCAAGGATGGAGATATAAAGATTTGTAAAGTACACACGGACCTAAATGTAGCAGATCCGTTGACTAAAGTTCTCCCTAGGGCAAAACATGATCAACACCAGAACTCCATGGGTGTTAGATTTATCACTATGTGAACTAGATTATTGTCTCTAGTGCAAGTGGGAGACTGAAGGAAATATGCCCTGAGAGGCAATAATAAAGTTATTATTATATATTCCTTATATATGATAGATGTTTATTTTACATGCTAGAATTGTATTGATCAAGAAACATCAATACATGTGTGTTTAATAAACAAAAAGGGTTCCTAGTTATGCCTATCTTATAGACTAGCTTGTTGATTAACAAGATGATCAAGGTTTCCTGATCATGGACATTGGATGTTGTTAATAACAAGGTCACACCATTGGTGGAATGATGTGATGAACATTCATCCGAAGTATAGCATTACGATCAAGTCATTATGTTTATATTGCTATAACATCATACGAAGTAATCTTTATCCTTAGACCATGAGATCATGTTAATTGCTAACACCGGAAGAGTATCTTGATAACATCAAACGTCACATCGTAACAGGGTGACTATAAAGATGGGTTCAGTACTATGAAGGTTATGTTGAGGCTCATAGATCAAGAGTGGAATTTGTCAATCCTGATGACGGATATATATACTCTGGGCCCTCTCGGTGATATCACATTAAGATAGCTTGCAAGCAAGTGATGTGATCACTAGAATGTTATATCACGGGAATGAGAAAAGAGTGCATGTCGGTAACGAGATCAAACTAGGTATGGAGATACCGATGATCGAATCTCGGACATGTAATATATTGAGAGACAAAGGGATTTAGTTACAAGCATTAAAGGTTCTCACGATCAGAGAAGTCATCGTTGAATGTGTAGGAGTCGATGCGGATCTCGAGTCCATTGCTGATTATTGATCGAGAGAAGGTGTCGATCATGTACGCATTATTCGCGAACCGTGGTGGCACACTTAAGATTTACGGACACCATTTTGGAGCACATATGTTTCAGAAGAAAGAATTGCAAAGCGCAGAATTGTTTCAATAGAAATCGAAATTGTTTGGTGAAATTGCAGAAGAGGTTCTGCATGTGATATTGAAATATTGCAAGGGGCTATATGTGAATGTTTGTTAATTAAAGTAATTAACAAAATTCTGAATAAATTTAATAAAAGAGTTTTATTAAATGATAGAGCATTAAATTTGGAGAAATTTAATGCATTTAAAGTGGAGACTTTAAAAGGGAATGTGAAGAGGCATTTTAATGTGGAGGGGTCACCACCACATGAATGGGGGAGGTGAGGGGTCACCCCCCCCCCCATGCGCCGGCCATGGAGAGAGAGGGCACCCCCCTACTCCTATAAAAGGCCACCCATTCCCTCCTTCATCCTCACACCTCCTTGTGAAGGATCTCTCTCCCCCTCTAGAATTATTCCCCCATGGTCTCGGATTAGCGAGATACATGTTCAGTGGCATTTAAATGCGGAAGGAGTTGATGCTTCCGCTGGATCGCTGGAGCAAGGAGGTGGAGGTTGTCCTGTGGCTTGAACGTGTGTGCGAGTACGGATGCGCTGCTGAGTTGCGGCGCTCGGACTTCCTCACGATCTTGAGATCGGCAAGTGTACGACTACATCAACCACGAGTTCCTACTCGTTAAAAAAACTCATTGTCTTCGAGGGTAAGTTATTGTTGGATGTATGTCCACCGGTTGCTTTGTACCTAGTAGATAGATCTTGGCGTGTAGTTCACACCGTAGGAATTTTTTTGTTTTCTATGCTGCGGACCCAACATATTGGTATCAAGATCATCGAGTTGAAGAGAAGAATATGATATGATCAAGATCTTGAGAGTGTGATCTCAATAGAATAATTCAAGATATGGCTGTAGGTGTCATGATAGCCTCACTAGTTGAGCTATGGTTGACTAATATTTAGAGAATGTAATCAAATGAAGAGTTCTTTATGTACCTCAAGATATTGAGATGGAGCACGAGAACATACATTGTTGACCAATACAAAGAGTGAAGATTAGATTCAAGTTTGATCAACATGTGAAATATAAAGAATGTACCACATGTCTTGTGCTATGGTAAGCTTGTCAATTATGCTTCACTAACTAACCCATTATATATGTGCCTTTGTGTTATCTATATTGGTTAGGTATATTTTCATGGGCATGCATAAAAAGTAAAGATTTCATACAGCCCATGAGCGGATGACATCAAGTGGTGATCGTCATCAAGGTTGAGAAGGGAAAGTTCAAGATAAGCATCTCGAGAAGATCATTTTCTTGAAGCTTGTCGTCATTATTAGTGAGAATGGACATGTGAAGACGTGTCTTAATGAAGCTATCCAATAGTAGTGTATGGGGGGCAAATTATGAGTCTTCATGAAGCAACAATGATCAAGTGATGCATTCTGGCTTGGATGGAGCTTGAAGCGTTATCATCAAGATCAAGCGGGATGCGCAAGGCAAAGGTATGTCCTTGATATGTTTTCCTTTTACTCGTCTCAAGGTGGTTGTTTGGAGACCGGGTTATAGGATAGATAGCCGCACTATCAAGAGGGGATTTCGGTTGGGTAACTTGATCACATTGTCTTAGGGAGCTCAATCCTTTGCATACTTTGCATCTTCCTATTTGTTGCTTATTGGTGTTTCTCCATGTGAGGTTCTTGAGCTTGTTGCTAGCTCTTCAACAAGCCCAAGTTCATCAAAAATGGAATTCATATACATGTTTTATTGCATTTTTGAGTTTGGAGGTTTTACCGGTTCTTCTTATAGGGAGGCTTAATACCTTTATTCATTTTGTTATATCCTCCTTTCTTGGTGACGTGGGCATACCCTACAGGTACTCGTGATCAGCATATATGGTCCAGCCCAGAAGAAGCCCACGATGTTGCTTGGGCCCAGTCGATATTCGGGTGGCCTGGGAGACTTCGACTCCTTGCAGAACACGGAAAAGTACAAGATAGAAGTTTAAAGGGAAAACCCTAATATGTAACCGACTCGGCCTGCTATCCCGAGACCTAGCCTATCTATATAAAGGCTGGGGGGCACCGAGGAGGATATTCGCAACCATAGTTTCCACACCGTCGCCATATTGCATCTGCGCACCCTTGTAACTTCCGACTTCTCGATATTTCCAAGAGTAGACAAGCAGGAGTAGGGTCCTCTACAAGGCCTGAAACTGGGTAAACCTCATGTCACCTGTGTGCTTGTTTGCTAGCCGATCAATGCCTCCAGTGCTTCCTACTTCCTCGAACCTAAGTCCATCAACAATGGGCATTGATGAGTTAACCCCTCGTCACTTATACTATGATGTTTTTATGCACCATCTTGTATATCTTGTTATCCTCGTCAAAACAAGCCCAAGTTCGTCGAAATTGGAGTCCGGATGCAAAAGTTATTGCGTTTTTCGTGAAGTCTGTTTCATCCCGGTTGTGGATCCGGTCCGACCTGTTCCCACACCAGATGGTCCGGCGCCAGTGCCGGTAGACCGGATTTTCCGGCTTTCGTGACCGAGCATATTCCGAGTTGGTAAACAGAGTTGTTCCGGTTTGTAGTCCATTCCCCCGGCCTGGGGACCGAGTTACCTGGTCCCGGGGCCGGTCCAACGGACTTTTAAACCAGGTTTTCACAGGAATCCTCCCAACGGTCATATTTGCTTTCCCCTATATAAGGGGTTCTTCCCCCAACATTTTTATGTGTTCTTGACCATGAAATTAACCTCCATTATTGAACCTCTTGAGCTTGCTTCCTATCTCTTCCCTCTTATGATTCTTGCATCTTTTTGAGGGCTTTGGAAGAGGAGATCTAGATCTATAACCCCCAACAATCAATTCTTCCTCTAAGTGAGGGTAACCCTTTGGATCTAGACCTTGGAGTCATTGGTTGACTTTCACCATTGTTATTCATCTCTAATTCCTCCCTAGCACTTTTTGCTTTGGTGGGATTTGAGAATGAAGGATTTGAGCACCCTTGGTGTTCTTGCTTTGCATTCTTGCATAAGTGTTGAGCTCTCCATTATGATTTGTTCGAGTGAGTGATGGTGAGCTTGTTACTCATGGAGGGTGACCTCCTAGTTGGCTTGGCGGTTGGTGTCGCAGTGTACTCTTCGTGGAATATTGTGAAGTGACCCGACCTTCTCCTTCGTGGAGCTTGTGAAGTGGTTGTGGATCTTGCCATCTCCGGATTGGAGGAAAAGCTATCCATAAGGAAAGGGCCTATTCCTTCGTGGGATATACTTAGATAAGAAGGTGAGCCTTCGTGGCGTTGGGAAATCCTTAGTGGAATCCCACACCTCTCTAATGTGACGTACCTTACTTGTAAGGGAACACAGGAATACATCTCCGTCTCCGCGTGCCTCAGTTATCTCTATACCCGTGGTTCCTTTCCTTGTGATAGCCATCTAGCTTGAAGTACTTATATCTTGTGCTATCTTGCTTAGCTTAACTTGTTGTTGGTGCACTTAGTTGAGCCTAGTGTATTTAATTGTTAGTTTAATTCTATCAAGCCAAAATCGTAATAGTTTTGAAATTTCCTATTCACCCCCCTCTAGGCGACATCTCTATCCTTTCAATTGGTATCTCGGCAAGGTCTCTCATTGTTTAGGCTTCACCACCTAGAGTGTAAAGATGTCGGCTAGTAGTATAGTGCACAATGACACAATTATATTTGATGGCACAAATTATGCTTTGTGGAGAAATTGCTTGCTTCGTAATCTTCGGATCTTGTGTCCAAATATTGAGCGATTTCTAGATGTAGGTTTTTCTCCTCCGATGGATCCTCAAAATCTATCTTTAGAGGATGAGAAAAATTTACATCTCGAAGCTCAAGTATCTAATGACCTTATTTTCTCTTTGATCCCCACAGTTAATTTGTTCTTGATGATTGTAAAGCGCAAGTCATCTCAGGAGAAGTGGACCAAGCTTACATACATATTTGGTGGTTCCATTTCCCATATTATCGGTGGTATCTCCGAGGAGCTCTCTTCTCCTTCACATCATGAAGAGCTCCAAGTTACTTCCACCTCTGGATGCGATGAGCTCTCATCTTCATCCACTTCACCAACATGTGGCAAGACACAAGGTAATGATATGGTGAGTGGTGTTGGAAATTGCAATGTTGATATTGTTCTCACTAATGATGATCCTTCATCTCTATCCCATTGCAATGTTTATTCTGTGGACTTAAAGACTTCTTGCAACAATGATGCTATATACCCTTGTGTTTCTAGTCCTTGAATATCGTCTAGAAATTATTTGAGTATTAGTGTAGATGATAAGCTTTATTTGCCTTGTTCCCATGAGAAAAATGCTTCTATTTCCTCTAGTTGTTTATCTAACAATGTATAGGAAATCAAACATTCTATGGAGCAAGACACGATCATGAATGAATATTCAAGAATATCCTCATCTTCATCCTCCCATGCTCACATGTGCCTTATGGCAAGAGGATCAAAGGTTTTTCCTAGTTTGGATCCCAATATATCTTCTAAAGATAATAGCAATGTTAATGATGATAGTGATGATGACATTGATGAGGATACTAGTTCTCTCGTGCTTGAGTTGATATTTTTGTGTACCTCTCTTCGTGGTAATAATAAGGTCGTTGCTTGTCTCAAACACATTATGGACACCATAACTAAACAAACGGGAACCATAGAGGAGTTGGATTTCCAACTTGATGAGGATGGGAGTCAAAGATTCAATCTCCTTAAGAAAGAGCTTGCCGAGGAGAAGCACACTAATTGTCTCATCACACAAAAAATTGAATCTTATAAGCTTGAAAAGGAAAAATCCATTAATAATGCTTGTGCTACTAACTCTACTTCTTGTGAAGCATCTACCCTAAAGGATAATGTAGAGCTAAGGGCTCAACTTGAGTTGCTAACTAGAAATTATGGGAAATTGGAAGAAAGTCATGAAAAGCTCTCGACCTCTCATAATGATCTTCTAGTCTCCTATGATGGGCTAAAGTTAGCTCGTGAGGCAAGTTTCACTAAGGTAACATCTTGTGAGCCTCTTTTGGACATTAGCACAACTTCTACTCAAAATGCTATTTTGCCATGTGATAGTCCTAGTGATCCTTATTGTCATACTATTAATAAACCTTGTGTTGGATTACTTGCTTTGCCTTGTTTCTCTAAAAATGAAGCTTCTACTTCCTCTAGTACCTCTATTTCTACTAACCATGTAGAGGAAATCAAAGAGCTCAAGGCCCAAATCATTTCTTTGAAGAATGACTTGGAAGAGAGTCATGAAGGGAAATCCACACTCGATAATATTTTAAGTGTGCAAAAATCCCCTAATGATAAAAATGGACTTGGATTAAACTCCAATAACAAGAACAAGTCCAAGAGAAACAAGAAGAAGGGCCAAGACCAAGTCAAGAATTCAGCTAAGATTATTTGCTTCAAGTGCAAGGTTGAAGGACATCATGTAAGATCTTGTCCATTGAAGAAAATTCACTTGAGGGAGAAGCAACAAGGGAAGCGACCACAAGTTAAAGGTTAAGTACAATATCAACCACAAGTTGAAGCTAGGCCACTTCCCAAGAAGAATCAAGATAATTCTTCCCAATCCAAGAAATTAACAAAGAAGAGAAAGGGGAGCACTTGTTGCTACATATGTCGTGAGAAGGGTTACTTTGCCTCTTCATGTTCAAACGGTACCTTATCTAATCATATCATTGTTGACGATGTTTATTCTCTTGTTAAGGATAAGGATGGAAATGTGTTTGCCAAGTTTGTTGAAACTCAAAGTGGTGTCAAGAAAAGAACCATTTGGGTTGCCAAGCCTATTGTGACTAACCTCTTAGGACCCAACTTGGTTGGGGATAAACAAGCTCAACCTTGGTTAATAGGAGTTTGTGGAGGGCATTGGATACTTGGCTAACTCATGAAGAATCAAGGGATCTTCATATATTATATCTATTGTGCCTCATACTTGCTTATTTTCTGTATTTAAGCATGTCTAGGTGTTTGGCACATCATTTACTCGTGTGTTTTGTTTTGAGCCTCTAATGCATCTTGATGATATCTTATTTGGCTCTTTTCAAGTGGTTATTGGAATATCCCATTTTGGGGGAGTGATGTGCCTCATGCATCTCTCAAACCTTAAAACGTGTGTACATGAGTACTACCCCTTAGTATTGATATTTCAAGCTTATCTAGTCACTATGTGGTGTGTCATACTCATGAGACATTCAAATTCTAAATGTCCATTAATTATCTCTAGTTGAGGTTGCTTTGCCTCTTATTAAGAAAAAATGAATATCACATTATGGGGGAGTAATATGCTTCTTTTGCATATCACAATCCTAGGAAATGTGAACGTATGAGGTAGTGCCACCTAGAGTTGATATTGTTGATTATCTTGTTTCTAGGTGGCATGTTAGCTCAAACAAGGTCCTATTTTTTGTTAGAAACTTTTATTTCTCATCTCTGATGTCTTTGTTTGAGTAAGAAACTCTTGGTGTTGCCTTCCTAAAATACATATCTCTATGTTTTATTTGGAAAACCGTTTGCTTCAAGTTATTCTAATCATTTCTTTGCATGATTGTGTGACTAGTTGAAGCTATCAAGAATCTCTATCTTTGCATAGTTCTTATTTTTTATTCCTATCCTATGTTTTTTTGTGAAGATTTATCTTTAATATCCATGCCATATACCACCGGAAATCAATTCCAATACACTCATTGTCTTCGACAATTGATACACTTGTGTGTGATAGCATTTGTGGATTATCTTCACCTTGGATTTCGCCTCTTATTGCCTTATTTTTCTTTCCAAGAAATTTGTTGCGGCTCCCATTGTCTTCCTTGCCTTTTGAATATCTCCTTGATTATGTTTTTTTAATGTGTTTTAGTGGAGGACAAACCTTTTCTTATTGGAACATTGTACCATTGTGAAAAGTGTTAAGGGTTTGGTTTATTTGTTGAAACCTTGCTCTTTTGGGAGTTTGTTATCTCATTCTTTCTTTATGTTATTTTCTTGAATGAGATAAATCTTTCAGCATTTGTGTTTTTATTTCATATTTTATGCTCAATAGTTTTTGCTTGGTTAATTTGTTGAATAAATCTTGTGTTGATTTGATTCTTTCATATAGTTTGGACAACAAATGTGTTTTTGTCACACCTTGTATGCCTTATTGAATATTTTGGTGTTTTGTCCAAATTATATCTTCGTTGGATCTTCAAAGTCTCATGCATGCATGTTTACTAAATGTATATCTTATATCATGTTTTCTTTCTTTGATCCAATTTATAGGGTATACACCATCAAATTCTTAAATGGCTATGATGTGAATGAAATTCAAATTTCATCTCTAAATATGCACATATTTTTATGGATTATGTCCTATGTGTTGTGGTTAGTCTAACCACTTTGGACCCAATAAGTTTGGGGACCAAGATGTATTTGAATGTTATTTTATGTACATTGGAGATGCAATGGATGCTTGTCTCATCTATAAGGAAGGTGTTGTCACCACATGATAATTGGAGCCAAGCTAGGATGATCGAAGAATTCTTATCTACTACATCATACCATTGCTATCTCGGTAACAAGTATCTTATTCATGCATAGTATTCTTACATCCAATATCTTTTAGGTTTCATGTTGGCATGAATTTATTTGTTTTTAAATGTTGCGGTTCTTGCAAGGATCTTTGAAAGACTTCTGTGTCCTTATTTATTATGTGAGTAATTTGATATGATGCAAATAATGGGGAGTATATAAAATCATGTTCATGATTCACCAATCCTAAATATGCCTTCTAGCAATTTATTGCATATCAATTCCTCAAGGTACTCTCATCTACAATATCATTGAAATTGCATTGAATCCTTCCCTTTTGTACTTGTTGCCTTTCTCAAAATATCCTAACTAGCATTAGTTCCCTTAGTGTTAGTTGTGTTTTTTTAGGTTTTTCTTTTTCTTTGGTGAAGTTCATTGATATACCATGAGAGAAAATAGAGCCATGGGTTATATATGCACTTAAGCAAAAATATCCTTTTTTGGTATATATTATGACTTCCTCTTGGATATCATGTATTCTTATTTTTATTAACCTCTTATGTGTGCATGTTTCTTTGTGGATTATTCTCATGTTTTGTCCACTTAGAAACTTATATACATGATGGTATTAATCTCTCGCCTTGGTATCCTCGCTCTTTGCCGACCATCTCTCTTATCCTCTTGGATTTAATGGTATTGGTAAGCTATTGATTTATGAGTGCTCGATTTACTTTCATTGCATCTTCACGCACGCATATCTCATATTTGGTTTCTTTTGGACTTAAGCTTGTATTGACAAGTGTATTGATTTATATCTATACTCCTTGTATCTTGGTTATGTTCTAAATGATATAGAGGGAGCGAGGATTCCATGTTTGTGCATATTTTATTCAAATGAAACAACTAATTTATGCACGAACCTTGGGGATCTTCCTTATTTCATTTAGAGCACTATTTGTCCAGTTGATTATTTGGATCTTTCGATTGCTTTCTTCATTCGTTGAAGTTTCTTCACCTTGTTATCCTTTTAGCTATATTTTATCCTCAATATAGTTTGATTTCCTCCAATTATTCGTCATTGGATATGTGCATATGATTTCACTCATATTACGAGTAATGCACACCTTGGGTAGGAACTCATACTATATCCTTCTAACCTTGTCATCGATTTTGGCACTTATTGTGAATGGGGGATAAGTTTAGAGGATTAAAGGGAAATGGTTTTATACTTAAGATTGGTTTGTTATTAAGTGTTTGCCTTTCATGCATTTCATATTTATTATGTTTTGTAGGGTTGAGTATATATTGGAAACTCTCCCAAATGTTATGCTTGACAATGTATGCAATGAAATTCAAGTTCATCACACGTGCATATATTGTAGGAGAGTTTGCTCTATATATGTTGGTTCTACTCACATCTCCTACATTAGTTGTAGTTTGTGTGAGTATAATCAGTTTTGATATGGGATAGTATCTTTGTGTTATTTAACCATATCAAATACAACCTCTTAAATACAACTTATTCTTGGATAAGTTGTGTACTTGTTTCTCATATTCATTATATAAACCCTCTTGTTGTGATAGTCATCAATTACCAAAATGGGGGAGATTGAAAGGGTAATTGCCCCTATGTGTGGTTTTGGTGATTAATGACAATCCCTATGGACTAATGTTTTAATTGAGTTTTATATGAAGGAATATTCCATAGGTCATGCTTGTAGTCATGTGTTGGATTCAAGTATGGATGCCATGAAGATAAAGATATACCATGAGTATTGGCATCAAGATCATCAAGTTGAAGACAAGAATATGATATGATCAAGTTCTTGAGAGTGTGATCTCAATACAAGAATTCAAGATATGGCTCTAAGTCGGTGTCATGATAGCCTCATTAGTTGAGCTATGGTTGACTAATATTTAGAGCATGTAATAAAATGAAGAGTTCTTTATGTACCTCAAGATATTGAGATGGAGCACGAGAAGATACAAGGTTGACCAATACAAAGAGTGAAGATTAGATTCAGGTTTGGTTAGCACGTGAAGCATAAATAATGCACCACATGTCTTGTGGTAAGGTAAGCTTGTCAATTATTCTTCATGAACTAACCCATTATATATGTGCCTTTCTGTTATCTATATTTGTTATGTATCTTTTCATGGGATGGGAATGCATCAAAAGTAAAGATCTCATATAGCCCATGAGAGGATGACATCAAGTTGTGATCGTCATCAAGGTTGAGAAGGGAAAGTTGAAGATAAGCATCTCGAGAAGATCATTTCCTTAAATCTTTTTGTCCATATTGGTGATAATGGTCATGTGAAGAGTCTTCATGAAGCTATCCCATAGTGGTGTATGGGGAGCAAATTATGAGTCTTCACGAAGCAACAATGATCAAGTGATGCATTCCGGCTTGGATGAAGCTTGAAGAGTTATCATCAAGATCAAGAGGGGTGTGCAAGGAAAAGGTATGTCCTTGCTAGGTTTTCCTTTTACTAGTCTCAAGGTGGTTGTTGGGAGACCGGGTTATAGGATATATAGCCACACTATCAAGAGGGGCTTTCGGTTGGGTAACTTGATCACATCGTCTTATGGAGCTCAATCCTTTGCATACTTTGCATCTTCCTATTTTGTTTCTTCTTGGTGTTTATCCATGTGAGGTTATTGAGCTTGTTTCTAGCTCTTCAACAAGCCCAAGTTCATCGAAAACGGAATTCGTATACATATTCTATTACGTTTTCGAGTTTGGAGGTTTTACTCGTTCTTCTTATAGGGAGGCTCCATAACTTTATTCGTTTGGTTCTATCCTCCTATGTTGGACTATGATGTTTTTATGCACCATCTTGTAGAGATTGTTGTCCTCATCAAAACAAGCCCAAGACCATCGAAATCGGAGTCCGGATGCAAAAGTTATTGCGTTTTCATGAATTCTGTTTCATCCCGGTTGTAGATCCGGTCTGACCGGTTCCTACACCGGACCGTCCAGTGCCAACGCCGGTAGACCGGATCTTAGACCGGATTTTCCAGTTTTTGTGACCGAGTCTATTCCATGTTGGTAAACAGAGACATGCCGGTTTGTAGGCTGGTCCACCGGCCTGGGTACCGAGTTTCTTGGTCCCGGGGCCGGTCCAACCGACTTTTAAACCTGTTTTCGCGGGAATCCTCCCAACGGCCATATTTGCTTTCCCCTATATAAGGGGTTCTTCCCCCAACGTTTGTGTGTGTTCTTGACCATGAAATTGACCTCTATTGTTGAACCTCTTGAGCTTGCTTCCTCTCCCTTCCCTCCTATGATTCTTGCACCTTTTTGAGGGCTTTGGAAGAGGAGATCTAGATCTACAATCCCCACCAATCAATTCCTCCTCTAAGTGAGGGGAACCCTTTGGATCTAGATCTTGTAGTAATTGGTTGACTTCCGCCATTGTTCTTACTCTCTAATTCCTCCCTATCACTTGTTTCTTTGGTGGGATTTGAGAGTGAAGAATTTGAGCACCGTTGGTGTTCTTGCTTTGCATTCTTGCATAAGTGTTGAGCTCTCCATTACAATTTGTTCGGGTGAGAGATCGTGAGCTTGTTACTCTTGGAGGGTGACCTCCTAGTTGGCTTGGCGGTTGGTGCCGCGGTGTCCTCTTCGTGGAAGATTGTGAAGAGACCAGGGCTTCTCCTTCATGGAGCTTGTGAAGTGGTTGTGGAGCTTGCCATCTCCGGTGTGGAGGAAAAGCTAGCCATAAGTAAAGGGCATCCTTCGTGGGATAGACTCGGAGAAGAAGGAATGCCTTCGTGGCATTCGGAAATCCTTCATGGAATCCCACACCTCTCCAACGTGATGTACCTTACTTGTAAGGGAACATGGAAATACATCTTCGTCTCCACGTGCCTCGGTTATCTCTATACCCAAGCTTCCTTTCCTTGTGATAGCCATCGAGCTTGAAGTACTTATATCTTTCTTATCACTTGTGGTATATTTATCTTGAGTTATCTTGCTTAGCTTCACTTGTTGTTGGTGCACTTAGTTGAGCCTAGTGTATTTAGGTTTTGTGCTTGTAAAATAAATGTTAGTTTAATTCCGCATTCTATCAAGCCAAAACTGTAAGAGTTTTGAAATTGCCTATTCACCCCGTCTAGGCGAGATCTCTATCCTTTCAGCTTCACTTTCTGATGCGGGTGCATCCCCCAAGTCACCCTTCAGCTTGACCTTCTTACACGCCTTAGGTGCTGCAACCTCAGGGGCTATTTTAGTTTTAATGGAGCGCTCGGATGTTTCTTCCAAAAAAACTCCAGGTGCCACGAGCAGACAAAGGGATCTGATGTTTGCCAGTTTGTTAGCTTCCTCGTTGCTTGCCCTGCCTATGTGTGATACTTCGCACCCGCCGAAGTGGGCCTCCATGATATTATACATGTTTCAATAAGCTATCATGTTGTCGCTGACAGTGTCACACTTGTTCGTTGCTTGTTGTGCAATGCACTACTAGGAAAAAGCTTATCAGTGGTGCACCTATTTTGCAATTTTGTGGAACATATGGGATGCGCTACTATTACCACGCCACTAAATTGTAATTATGCGCATATTGTTAATATGCACCCCAAATTTTTTCTTCCAAAATTTTAAAAAAGGCGGGCCAGATTTCAAATTTTTGTGGCGCGTATTGCCAATATGCGCCATAGATTTTTTTCAAATTTCAAAAAAGCGGGCCAGATCTAGATCTGGATCTAGCACCGTCGAAATTTTGTCGGAGGCCGTGTCCGTGGCCAGAAGTGGGGGTCACCGGAGGAGGGTTAGGTTGAAGGTCGATGGAGGAGGGGGGTCATAGGAGATGGTGGAGGGGAGGCCACCGAAGGAGGAGGAGGTCGCCGAAGAAGGAGAAGGAGGTCGCCGAAGGTGGAGGTCGCCGGAGGAGGTCGTTGTCGTCGGAGGTTGCTGTAGGAGATAGTCGCAGGAGGTGGTCACCGAAGGTGGTAGAGGAGGCGAAGGTCATCGGGGTGGAGGAGGGGGAGGCCATGACCGAAGGTGGAGGAGAAGGAGGAGGAGGCCATGGCCGGAGGAGGGAGGAGAAGAGGAGGAGAAGGAGAGGAGAAGTGGAGGGAGTAGAAGAGGAGGGAAAAGAGAGGAGAAGTGTGGAGGAGTAAAGGATAAAACAGAGGGAGAATAGGCGCCGACGGGATTCAAATTTCGAATCCCGCCCAAAAATTATGTGGCGCATATTGGACATATGCGCCACAGAATTGTCTCCCCCCTTTTTATTTTTTTTTGCAGGAAAAATCTCCTTTCGGCCATAACTTTTTACTCTTTTAGAATTTGGGGATTCTGTAAAATCCAGAATAGCCTCATAGGCAAAAGTTATGGTTGTTTTACCATGCCATGACCTTTTTTGCAAAATACATTGAAACTCATGTGTTTCAATGTATCCCTCCCAGTTGGTTCTAGGTCCCATCAAATTTCTATGGCGCATATGTCTATATGCGCCAGAGAATCATCACTTTTTGTGGTGCACGGGAAAATATGTGCCATAGAAACACACATTTCTATGACGCATATGGGCTTCGTGCGCCATAGAATTGCCAAATTTCTGTGGCGCCTGTGTCTAAATGTGCCACAGAATTAATTCCGTGGAGCATGCCCTTTTATATGCGCCATAGAAAGAATTTCTATCTATAGCTAGTTTCCTAGTAGTGATGAGATTTGAATCACCCAATATTTTGAGACGAGTTGTGCCACAGGCTTTAGCCATACGCATGTCATGCAACAGGGCCTCATATTCAGCTTCCTTGTTCGACGCATTTGGGAAGCTCATCCGAAGTACGTAGCGCATTTTATCGCCTTGTGGCGATACCAATATAACTCCAACACCTGCCCCTTCTGTTCTTTTGGAACCATCAAAGTACATTGTCCACGCGCTGGAGAGGTCTGGCGGACCTGCACATTGGATTTCTGTCCATTTAGTAATGAAGTCAGGCAGAACCTGAGACTTGATTGTTTTTCTCTTCTCATATGTGATGTCTCGAGGGATAGCTCAATGCCCCAAAGAGAGACATGCCATATGGCTTCTGGATTATTGAGTATGCTAGAAAGAGGTGCCTCATTGGCCACCACTATCGGGTGCTATAAAAAGTAGTGGCATAGCTTTCGTGCTGTGAAGAAGACTCCATATGCGAGTTTCTGGTAGTGCAGAGACCTTTGTTTTGATGAGGAAAGGACCTCGCTTAGGAAATATACTGGTCTTTGGACCCCATGAGTTTTCCCTTCTTCGGGTCGCTCGACAACCAAAACCATGCTCACCACTTGATTTGTGGCAGCGATATAGAGCAGTAAGGGTTCTTTCTCTTTTGGCAACACGACAATAGGAGGTGTCAAAAGTATTTTCTTGAGATCTTCGAAGGCTCACTGGGCTTCGTCCGTGCACTTGAATTTTTCTGACTTCTTCACGAGGGCGTAGAACAGAAGTGCTTTTTCACCCAGCCGAGCAATAAATCAGCTTAGCGTCGCGACTCATCCAGCTAGATGTTGCACCCGGCGGTTGCATCAATGATTTGATAGATTCGCAGTAGCAAGAAGTGATCCTTTGGACAATGCTTGTTCAGCGCGGTGAAGTTAATACACATGCACAATTATTTTGTATTTTTCCTTGGAGCGCACGGATTGGCTACCCACATTGCTTTCTCGATTTCCTTGATAAACTTGGCATTTGTTAGGCGATGGAGTTCTTGTCTAATGGCCTTGCACTTGGGTTCTGCAAAGCGGCGAAGTGATTGCTTCACAAGCTTAGCGTTGGGATATAAGTTAAGTGCATTCTCAGCGAGTTCCCTGGGAATTCCTGGCATGTCAAATGGTACCCATGCAAAATCTCCCAGCACTCACGGAGGAACTAGATGAGCGTGCTTTCCTATGCGGGACCAAGGTTGGAAGCCACAAAGGTTGTCTTCTTCAGGTACGTAGGGTGAACCTGGATTTCCTTGGTGTCCTTTGCGGTGTCAAAAGCTTGGTCGGGGGTGACCCATGCTGCCAGCAGAGGTTCTGCATCCTTTGAGATCTTTAGCTGCTCAAACTCCGCTTCCATCCCAAAAGATTTGGAGATTTTGTTGAATTCTCTGTCACAGTTGTCAGATCGGGTGAAACTATCTCTCACAGTTATAATACCGTTGGGTGCAATCATCTTCATTACTAAGTACGCATAGTGTGGTACTGCCATAAATTGTGCGAAAGCTGGGCGCCCCAGGATCGCATGGTGCTGTGATGGCCAATCCATGACCGCAAACTCGAGTTTTTCACGCCTAAAGTTTTCCCTCGATTCGAAGACAACATCAATATAGATCTTGCCTAAAGGAATTTCAGCTTTACCTGGCACAATACCATGGAAGGATGTGTCTGTTGGCGTTAGGTTCATAAAGGAATAGTTCGTTACTCGTAGAGTTTTGGCGTAGATGAGGTTGATGTTGCTTCTTGCATCCATGAAAACCTTGCTCGTGTTGAACCTGCCGATTTGTGCCTCCACTATTAGAGCCGATTCACCTGGTCGTGGGACTCAAAGCGGGTGATCGGCCCTGCTAATGTGATTTCCTGTTCTAACCAGTGGAGATATTCAGGTGTAGGGGTGGTGTTCTTACTGCCATATTGACTTGTCATGTGATCAACTTCTAGATCTTGTTGGATGGACGCCCTTTTTGGATCATCGACATTGCACCTTTTGACCTCGGGTACTCGTCCTCCTAGTTTTTATTAGCTATGGGTTGTGGTTGGCCTGCTGGCGGCTGCACTTATGCTGGTGGTGGTGTGTTGAGAGCTAAGGTTCCCGGCGTGGTGGTGTATCCTCGGTTTGCTGCTTCGGTTGCTTTTGCATTACAGACTTCCTCCATTTTTAGGAATGTGCAGCAATCCTCCATGAGGTGGTTTGAGCGCCTCCTTTCCTCGAAGTCGATGTAGAAGTGCATGTTATAGGGTCCCTCGGGCATCTGTATTGGAGACATTGGAGGCTCCCGAGCCCTTGGCTGGTATCGCTGTGTCGGTTGGCTCCCTCCGACGTCGTCTTTGTTACTGTAGTATCTGTTGACGCGATCGTCGCTTCTTCGCTTGTCCTCTCTTGAGAAACTAGTCGCAACGTATCTTTGCCCGCCATACTCGTCGTTGCTTCGCCTTCTTCTATCATTATTGCGCCTATCATGATCTTCCTCGGCGTGAGCGCCCTGTTGTTTACTACGTCTTCACCGTTTTCCCAGCGATTGACCATGTCCATCAGCAGAGAAATTGTTTTAGGTTTGACTTGTCCCATCTCCTCCATGAATTCTCTTCAGCGAAGGACGTCGTTGAAAGAATCAATCGCCCTTTCATCTGATATAGCTTCGGCTGAGTTTTTAATGATTTTCCACCTTTGAATAAATGCTCATATTGGCTCCCCAGATTTCTGCCTGCGTGCCCACAACTGTTCTAAGGATGCGGGTTGCTTGAATATGGATGTGAAGTTTCGGATGAACTTATCCTTGAGGTCATTCTACCTGTTGATGGATTCTTCGGGTAGTTGTTTAAGCCATATCGGGCGGCACCGCTCAGGTGCATCTGCATGCTCTGCATTGTGGTATCCTTGGAGCCACCCTGGAGTCTAACCGTTTGAAGTTAATCGGCTAGCCAAGCTTCGGGTTCCTAGAGGCCTTAATACTTTTGGTTGTCGTGAGGAAGTTTGAAATCCTTGGGTACTAGGGTCTTGCGAACCCGCTGGGTAAAGCAGCTGGAACCACACAATTCGTACTCATCCTCGCTTTCACCGTCGTAGTATTTTTGGCCGTTGCGCTCCTCCCTGGATCCGTCGACCCTGCACTATGTAATGTCGTTTCTATCATCATTTTGTGGCTCGGAGTTCGAAAAGTCAGCCCGATGTGGTGAACGTGATCGTCGGGTGTGTCCCACATACCGAGGGTTGCTACGACGGCATGGTGATTTGTCGGGTTGCTGGGCGATTCCTTGTTCTCCTTGTGCAAGGGATGCTCCCACCATGCCGAGGTTCATGAGAGCGGAGCGATGGAGAGACGCCCGGGGATCGTCAGGTGAAGGTTCATTTGTGAGTAGGTAGGTTTGGGCGGAGACAATGGTGGCTTGCGCTGTTTTTGCTTTTATGTGTCCTGCTTGATCCACTGAAATGAAGCACAAGTCCAGATCTAGAGGCAGCTCATTTCTTTCGGCTTCCAGAATATGCTGCAGCCATGAAGTTCCTCTCCTTGGTGGCGTGCCTCAAGTTCCGCTGCCAGATCCGCAGGTGCAACTTAGCTGCGCCCGCCAGATGCTAGATTCATCGGCTAGCCTTCTCCTTTCCTCGAGTTGCCTCTACATCTTGAGTAAGTCCCTTTTTTGTGGTGGAGTAGGTACAAATAGGCCATCAGATCTTCGTGTGTGGTGTCTGCTGTCATTGGGACCACACCCAAAACTACGTCCCTCGCTTCTTTGCCATGTTTCTGATGGCACCCCAAGTGTTAGTCGCTCGCCATCGTGTGTTCCTTCTCTCCCTTGTGATATTCGATTGTTGGATGGATCTTCTCCGTTTCCAGTGTTTCCAACATCGGTATCCGATAAAATATCATTAGAATCAAGGATCGGGTTACCGTTGGAGTCGTGCGGTGTCGATATTCCTTCCCCGATGATTGCGCATACTTTATGATGTGTCATGTACCAGCTGCTGCTGTCGCCATGGGATCCGTAAGATACACTGTCTGGGAAACCAATGAAATCCCAAGGATTCTGCTTTGGGTAGGTTTCAGCCTTTTTGATTCTGGAGTCGACGCTTTCTTTGGCTTCATTGGGTTCGATGTTTTCTGGGCTTGAGCCATGTGGTGGCGTTAGTTGGGAGTTTGACCCAAACGATAGACCATCGTATAGATCAGCTAGATCCTCTAGATCTGCGGAGTTTTTGCGACTTTCTTTGCCGTTTATTGGCTGAGGTGCGGCTTCTTTAGATGAGACAACATAGGATGCAAGTATCATCATGGGCATTGTTGTTGTGACCGGCGGACCTGAGTAGATCGGGGCCGATAGGCAGAGATTTTCGGGTTCCTCCACGCGAAAGTGGAAACTCCCGATTATGAGATCGGTTCCCCCGTTGAAGTCGATGGGAACCGAAACAGGGTGGGCGGGTGTGGATCCGCTATTGCCTGGTTGTTGCTTGGTGAATATGGGCCGACGAATCCATGGCTCCAGCATTCAGGTTTCCCACAAATGACGCCATAGATAAGGGGAAACCTCGGCAATGCGCATGGTTATGGACTTAGGGTTTCATGGAAAAGATAACGCTAGGGATTTCGTCACTAATTGGACAAACACGGGAGTCGAAGTCGTCTAATTACTATGGAAAATATGGTTACAGATTGCTCAAAGCTTCGGTACCTCTCCATTGGATCCTCCCAGCCTTTATATAATAGTCTGGGTCCCAAAGCCGTATACGGATAGGTTACAATTTATAATTACAACACTAGTACAATGTCGGTTTCTACTTCTTTCTTGATGGCCAAGACACGCTTCTATCCATCGGATGCTCTCTGGACTTCCCTTTACTTTTTAGGGACTTTTTATGGGTTGCAGGCCTTTGTATGCCTAGGGTAGTCAATCACGGGGACCCGATTGGTCATGCCCATGTCAGGAACCGACGTCTTAGCTTTACTCACCTTGGAAAGATAGTATTGGATAAATTGACAAACTTGAAAGCAATTCAAACCAAGAAAGTGAAGTGACAAGAAACTCACACACATGGAACTACATACACTCAAAGGCTTTTGGTGGATGGGTAAGGAATGTGGAAAACATACAAAAACAATCAAAGTACAAGGTTATTGTAACAAGTGGTTAAAATCCAAAGATCAAATGACAAAAAAAAATCAAAAGATAATAGAAACCTATTCTACACACACACTGTGGGATAAAAAGGATTAGTAAGGCTGTATGAAATAGCTATTAACAAGTTTATCTAAGAAAGACTAGATCTCGTGTCGTACCAACACAAGGAAAGCCGCTAGACATGATTGCTTTGATATAGATCTATGGATTTGCATCAGCCAACCTTCACTCTCTAATTTCTGTATTTTCACACAAGCTTAACGATGATCATGCAAGATAATACTCAACACTGGTTTTTGAATTGACTTTCTTATTTTGCTATTGTCGAGACCAAACAAGTACTAATTCTCTCACAAATACAAGTTTCTAAATCAGTATGGCTCAAGTTCAAAGCTCGCAATACTCGACAAGCTAGTCTATAGGACAAGGTATACCAAAGGAAGAAAGGAGGTTAGCAAAGGCTTGCAAGTTATATATTTGCAGTTGTTGGATTATCTCACAAAGTGAGGCTAGTTAGTAGTGAAGGGGAAGATGCTTGAGCATTGATGTCTAGGTGTCACCAAGAGTGTTGTAGATGTGGAAGCTTGATTGTTGATGCGAAACACAAAACGAAAAAGAAAACAAACAAGGGTGTCAAAAAATTGCCAAACGAAATGGAGGACAACAGTCAAAAGGCCCTTCGATTCTCATGGGGTGGGGGATATTTGAAATTATAGGGAAAATACCAAATCGAAGAGAAATCTATGGCAATCAAAGGATGATGATGATACCATATGGGTTAGCCTCTAGGGTTGGCCTGATATTCATGGTTATCATGGTAAAGTTGTGGGAATAGTGTGGGAAAGTGAGGGACAGAAGAAGAAACACACACCACGTGAAGAACATGATGAACTATATGCAAACACAACATGATACATGAGAAATTTATCTTGTCGGTAGCCATCAATCTAATAGAATACTCGGAAGGAAAGGTTGGGCAAAGATGTTCCCTTGATCCCAATCTAAGAGAGATGAACACCTTAGAGAGGACCTTGACAACCAAACTCATGATCACACAAGTAGGGGCATTATATAAATCATAGATTCAATCTATAGAGGTATTGGTGATAAAAGATCCCCTGGAGATCTAGGGTTCTTATCTTATGAAACACCTCACTTTTAGTAACCCTGATTATTTGACCAGAATCCAAAAATCAGGGGGAACAAAAACTTTTTCTTGTTTAGTGATGCAGTGTTTGCTTTCTTGTTTGTTTGCTCTCATGCATCTGGATCTGTAGTACATGATATACTCCTCTACCTTCCCCTCAGTTTACAAAAGCTACTTAAAAAACTGTCTTGGCTTATTTTACATATTCTCAAATGTTCTGGCATTTCAAAACATGAGCCAAGATGACCTTACAACAATAGTTATTTTCCTAGCTTATATTAACAAAACTATGGAGATCTATATGATATCATCTCCTTATGTTTTCAAGACATGACTTCCAAATGATCTTACCTCTAGGTCTTTCCAAAACCTTTTATAAAACTTTTGAATTCCAAACTTGTAGAAGTGCTAAGGACTCTCACCTACTTCAAAACTCCAACCTTTTCAAAATTCCTCCTCTTTACCTCAAGCTAGGCTTGATGGTCCATAGTAGTAGTTGATCTACTAGTAAGATGAATTTCCTTGATTTGTTGTTGTGTTGCTTTCTTAGGAATTATAGTGAGCTACCCTAGGATCTCATCCTCTAGTATCAAGATAATTTAACAATACAAACCCTAAGAAAGTTATCCAAGCTTGATCTAATCTCTAGTTACTAGAGTGACCATCTAAGTACTTAACCATATCGATTTAGAGTTAATCCCTTCTAATAGCTTCCAAGTCAATGAATACCAACTTTAAGCATGGATACTTTGTACTCAATCTAAACTTAAACCTCATTCTCTTGATGATGAGTTTGGAACCTTGCATCCCCTCAAAACCATGCCCTCATGTATCCTAGTAAAAAAAACCAAATCTGCCAAATTTTGACTAAGTCTAGAACTACTATCAACATCACCTCTTTGAGTCTCTCCCTTCTTCATACCTAGTGCATTTTTGGAAATGCAATTGAAACATCTTGTAAACCATACTAAGGAATTCCAAATCCCACCCTTTCCCTTGGCTAGATAATTCATTGATCCACTTGTCCTTGATGGTTTTCTAGGCAAGAAACCAATTTGTCTCTGCCAATCTTATCAACATGCCTAGTTTGGCAGAAGCTCCCATCTCCATGTCATCTTCTTTTGACCAACTCTTTGCATTATTATACTCTACTCATGATTTTATATCCATCCATACCTTCCATGTTTCTATTGGAGCCTCGTGCTTCTTAAACCCACGGGGTTTTGGAGGCTAAATAATATTCTGTTTTGACACCCTTATTTTCGTCAAAGTTTGGCATCAACCCTAGGATCACTCAATCATGATCTAGGTCAACCTCCTATACCATGCTGATCTACATCACTTGTTCTATATGTCCATATAGCCCATGCCCCAAGGGGAGCTCTGAGCTCCAAATACAACAAGGTTTTGGTGGTATAAAAATATTCTAGCCCAAGATTCCTTTTTCCTACTTTATTTCCTATTTTATTCAAAATCAATTTTTCTTTTCAAAACCCAATGTTCCAAATGATGGATACTATATCTGGGAATCATCTACCTTGGAGAGAAAATTTTAATAAATGTTTTCCATAATTATTTCTGGCCCAAGGCTATTTATTTCTTTTATTTTCCAAAAACTTCAAAACTCCTTCTATTGAAGAAAGTTTGTTTTTCTCCAAAACACTTTCTCAACTTCAGGCACATTTGAGGCCTATATATTGTTCCCTGTCCTCCCACTTCAAAAATAAATAGTTTTGAAGAGTTTTCCTATTTCTTTTTTCCTATTTTCTTAAATGGAAAAAATGCAAAAATAAATGTTTTAAATAGTTCTCTTCTTCAATAAATCTTGGGAAAATTCGCTAATGCGTGAAATGATGTTTATGATCATCTCACACCAAAAACTTCCTTGTTGAATTCAAAAATCTCAAATCAAATCTTTAAAACCATTACAACACTTTTGAATATTGGATAATAAAAGGATCTATAAGCCTAAGAAAAATCCCAAACAATTATCCATAGCACATCTTGACCATATCTAACTACCAGCATCATCACGTCACGTCTCCAAGATAAAAAAGTTAAGACTTTTATTCATGATCATCAAAATGTCCAAAATTTGAAATTATTCAAAACTAGAGCTAAACCCTCATTCAAACTTCACCAACCCCCACCCTTGAGCACCATAGCAACCCACAACATGTTTGTTCGACCTGCACTGTAGCAGCTATAGTAGCTTCCCTCTCTCTTGTCTTCTTATTCTTGGATGGAGACAAAGGCCATGTCTTGTCTTGCCCCTTTATTTCTCTTGTAGCAGCACCATCACTCCCCCTCCGCCTCTCTACATGACCATAGCCCTCTCACACATCCCCTCTCACCGCCCTAGCTGCCCAACTAGAGGCCACCCCTCCCCTCCAAGCTCTCCATGGACTATGTCCATCATAGACCCCGTCCCTTGAAATAAAAGGTCACAGGCTTTCCCAGCTCTCCCCGCCACTCTTATTTCTCTCCCTGACCACCAGAACAACACCCCACATGCTCCCATCCCCTCCTATTGCACCCCATCACCATGAACAGGAAGGAAGCTTCTTCTCGGTTATGATTTTGGTAAGGAAGCTCGGTTCGGACTGTCTCCTTCCCTCTTTATTTGCAGCTAAGTTTCCTCTTCCTCTGCTCTTATTGCCCATGCCTCTCTTTGTCGCAGGGATGCCAGAGACCACCTCCACCACCGCATGTATAAGTCATGCACCCTCGGTGAACATAGCCAACCTGCATGCATGCAGGGTCGCCATGGATAACCTATGGCCTCCAAGGTGTCTCTAGATCAAAGAGTTGCCTCACTGTCGACATGCATGCCTCCTGGGGCCTTCTCTGGCGAGCTCCCAAGCACACACCTGCAGATGCCGCCGTGCGAATCTCTTCCCTGCGTAGAAGCCGCGACTGCCGCCCATCTCCGGGATCGCCGGGATGCGTCGCTTCTCCTCCGCTACTTCCCTGCTGCCGTCGAGCCCACTTGTGAGCACACGCATCGACTAGGACCTCGCTAGGGTTTCCTCCCAGGCTTTCCCGTTGCGAGGAGGATGAAGAGTCGTGGACGTCAATCCTTACTTGATCGGATGGTTCGCAACGCTTGGTACCCCTTTGCTGCCCGCTGTAACTGGCGGGTGGGCCCGTCCCCACGGGATTCAAATGCGTCACCACGCATGAGACAATGCGGATCTTGGCCAGATATGCGCAGTAAGGCCCAGATTCTTGTAAGATCTAGCCCGCTTATCTCTGTTGCCTTTTTTATTTTTAATAATGATTTACAAAACTATAAAATACACCTACTAGAATAAATATCAAATAAAATGTAAATTGCCTAGTTTTGCCCAGATCAAATTTCTACCATTTTCAGTAGTGTTTTATCAAACATGCAGAACAAGCTCCCTACCAAAAATTAGTTTTTGTATTTTCCCAAAGAAATAATCTTTTGAAATGTGCCTTATCCATTCAAAAATACCCTCTGAATCTCTATAACTCCAAATGATGTGACACAAGTTTCCTCTGGTAGGTATTTGAAGTATCTACTAGTTGGCCTAGGCCTCAGGCCTAGTGGATCTATGGTTCTTCTGTAGTAAAAATACCAAAATCAATTCATATCTGCCTTATAGAAATTCTCTAAGTAAATCTATTACATATTTTGAGTTAATTCCAATTCTCTGTATTGTGGCACTACAATACCTACCAAACCACAAGAGATCAGGAATTATTTAACTGTTAATGTATTTTAGTGAATTACACTCTTCTATCTAGGGTTGTTTCACTATATAAATAATCCCAGGAGTTTTACGACATTAAAAGTAGTGAATCCAATTTCTATAGAAAGGTATTTGGAATACCTACCATGTGAATTTGGATTCATATTAAAAGAGTCTGTAAAATAAATCTGGTGAAAAAGGCAAATTGCTTGCAGAACTGACTTTGGGATTTTCCCGAGGGCATGCTGATAATTATTTTGAAGTTAATCCAACTCTCAAAAAATACTAAAATCAAAGATATATAAAAACCTATGAGGACCAATTTATTTGAACTACAGATAATTTTTGGTGATTAATTCACCAAAACAAGGGCTTATCGCACTAGAAAATGCATAACTAATTAAATAAAATTGATAAAATAATGAAACCACTTTTGGTGGATTTGTCATTTCAATACCGATCTGTTGATATCATTTTTGTACATTGGTATCATACAAAACCTAGACTTTGTATTAAACCCCTTATTTAAGTGGTATTTGACAATTAAATCATAAAAAGTTCCACAAATGCAAATAGAGTAATTACAATTGCTATGAACTCAAGTTACCAAAACCTACTAAAGTGAAATGATGCTTTGTTCAATTGCTTGTTGTTTTGCATTGGTGTTTGTTTGCCTTGTGTTGATTGTGGCCTGGTTTGCTTGCATGTGTGATCCGTTACAACGATAGTGGCGAATATACCGAAGTCTTGAAGAGAAGATATTGGTTATTTTGGATTTGTAAGAACAAGAACATGGACATATTCCCATATTGCTAATCATAGGCAAGACACCTACTTACTCATAAGCCTTGTGCTACTATTTTAATTATGCGTGCTTTATCTACTTGTTTATGCAAAATGCATCGTTTTACTATATGATGATCTATATCTGGTAGTGGCTTGGATCCTCCAAACCATTACACATCTGTACTACTAAGTACAACCCCCTTGAGACACCTACTTGTCCTTAGTATTGTAAGTGGTGTATAACACCATACCCCTTCGGAGATCCCGTTTTAGCGAAAGCAAAACCATAGGTTGGGAAGACCCCAGAAAAGTTTTAAAAATGTTTTATGGTAAAACCTTGGTAATGTTTGCCCTGCCAAGAGGATTTTGAGAAAGAAAATGGTTTTGTTTTACAAATGATACTGATGTTGAGAAGGAGGAATTTTTTTACAAAAACACACCAGGTTCAATGCCGTTTGATAGAACAATTAACCTGTGCAACCACTTTACCCTAGAATGGGACAGGGCCCGACTTGAAGTTTGTTTACTCTGGTATGGGATGCCTCACAACTACTTATAAGCGATCATCTCTCTCGAATGTCAGGTTTCCCCTACAGAAAGGGTCATCTCTAGAAGCAGTGACCTAGGGGATATGCGAACTATCCTTGTAGGCAGTCGGACGATACTATGAGCCCCTCATTGAAAGGGCCCACTCTCCAGGAGTGTAAAATGCGCTTTGGTTGGTCCGTTGTACCTAGCGTACCAGCATTGAGAGGAACAACTCATAGGGTAGGGCCTATGCTATATTGGCATCCTAAGAGTCTTGATCGGTTACTCGACCCATGATCTGTGCGGGATCAGGGCAAGGTACCTATATGGTGTGGGGAAAGTGTACAACCTCTACAGATTGTAAACATATTCGAATATCCATGCCCACGGTCATGGATGATTGGGAAGGTTGTTGTATAGCGGTGTGGTTTTGGTTTCTAAAATGTGTTTTGAGAAAAAAGAGTTTTCTAAATAGGGTGGTCTGAAGTAACCACATAGGAAGTGAGGTGTGAAGGGAATATGCCCGAGAGGCAATAATAAAGTTGTTATTATCTTATTCCAAGTTTATGATAAAAGTTTATTTTGCATGCTATAATTTTATTAATACAGAAACCTGAATACATATGTGTTTAATAAACAAATAGAAAGTTCCTAGTTATGCCTCTCTATGAACTAGCTTGTTGATTAACAGGATGATCAAGGTTTCCTGATCATGGAGAATGGATGTTGTTAATAACAAGGTCACAACATTGGTGAATGATGTGATAAACATTCATCTAATGTATAGCATTACGATCAAAGTCATTATGTTTATATTGATATAACATCATACGAAGTAATCTTTATCCTTAGACCATGAGATCATGTTAATTGCTAACATCGGAAAAATGCTTTGATAACATCAAATGTCACACCGTAACAGGGTGACTATAAAGATGGGTTCGGGTATTCCGAAGGTGTTATGTTGAGGGTCATGGATCAAGAGTGGAATTTGTCAATCCCGATGACGGATAGATATACTCTGGGCCCTCTCGGTGATATCACATTAAGATTGCTTGCAAGAAAGTGATATGATCACTAGAATGTTATATCACGGGAACAAGAAAAGAGTACATGTCGATAACGAGATTAAACTAGGTATTGAGATACTGATGATCGAATCTCGGACATGTAATATATCGTGAGACAAAGGGATTTATTTACTATCATTAAAGGTTCTCTCGATCACAGAAGTCATCGTTGAATGTGTGGGAGTCAGTATGGATATCTGATACCTTCGATCCGGATTACGGATGTAGTATAGCTTCTTTTCCCTAGTAGACCTAGGTTTATCAAATCCTCGGGAAGCAAAGCATAGTGAAGTTACTTTAACAGACCTTCAGGAGTTTTAGAATTCCTTTTGTGTTTTTACCGGACCAAGAGTTTGTGTCTTTTTGTTGTTGTCGGTGATGGAGAGAGGGCCTGGGGCGTTCGGTTTCACCTGTAGCTGTGCAAAACATCTGATGGGAATAAAAGATAGAAA
This sequence comes from Avena insularis, assembly GCA_023614405.1. Classification (NCBI taxonomy): domain Eukaryota; kingdom Viridiplantae; phylum Streptophyta; class Magnoliopsida; order Poales; family Poaceae; genus Avena; species Avena insularis. Next base: position 180,399,867 of record CM042686.1, read on the forward strand.
TAAAGTATGCATGTAATTGTTAGACCAATATAAATTATATGCGAGAAGTGCATCCATAATTGCTATTGCCTCCGCAACCGCTATAGCAATAACTTACTAGTCTCATCCATAGAAGAAAGAGAACTAATGATATGCATAGTGATGTCACTGTTAATCCCAAGTAAATCCCTCACATACAGCCGTACTACCCATTTTGTCACTAGGCTTCCCAGCCTGGAGATTAGTCATTACTCATACTCCCTATACCTGGCTCAATCCTCGGGGTCTTGGGTACCTGACAAGTCCTTAGATTGAGGCAAGAAAGGATACAATAATCATCATGTCATACAAACTAATACATGATCCCATCTATGATAAATAACATGCACAAAAAGCTACATGGCTAGGCTGAAGCCCTTAGCCTAAGGAGAATTACTCACACATAGAGATGAGATCAAAGATCATAAACATTGTAGTAGAAATCATGAGATTGATAGCAAATAATCTTACAATGTCGCCAATCGAAGAAGAGATCTACTATTACAAGTGGTGCAATATGGCTATGGTGGTGGAGAGATTAGATCTAAGTATATTCCTCCGGCGGTTCGTCGGTGTTGTGGATAGAGATCTGGGGGGTGGCTGATGGTTTCTGCGAGCGCGCGTTTCTCGTCACCAAGGGTCCCTTCACGAAAGTTGTTCTGTTTGACCTAGCGGCGTCGATGGTAACTATATGGCCAGAACTATACGGCCGAAATTTTACTTCGGTCGTATAGTTGGTCGTTAAAGCGTCTGCCTCCGACCCACGACTCCAGGTTTCTTCTGGTGTTTGGAAATCTCGTATCTTTGACTTTAATGTAGTGATTCCCATCATAAACATCATTATCTATGCAGGAAAAAATAGAAAGAAAGGATTGCATACCTCTTTGAATATTAGGCATTAGTGGCAGGGTTTAGAGAGATATTTCATCAAAATTGTGAATAATATCCAGTTTAAATGTGGACGTAGATGGCTATATTTCAGATCCATCAACCTCCCCAAGCTTAAACTTGATCATCCCCGAGCAAGAAAACCAAAATCAAAAAGGAACTCAACATTTAAATTGAAATAACGAGATGGTGATCTTACTCATGATTGGTAGTCTCATATTTCCTCCACTTCATAAATCTGAAAAACTTCAGTATAGATAGAGTAATGGCAAGCATATCATACGGGTTTTATGCATCCTTATAGCGCAGCAAAATTATTGTTAACATGGATGATTCAAATGAGTAAACTTTATTCCATGTCATGTAATCAACACATAGGCTTGCCTTTGAACGATAAAGTATAATCATGTAAATTGAGAGTGTGAGAGTTGTCATGAAAAGCATATACACTAGAGTATCTCAATTTTCCCACATCAATAAATCAAGACTTTTTCAAGCACTACTTTTCTATTCATTGTCCTTCAATAATTTCTGTCTTTGAGTAATTGAGAGCATGCCAAAAAAATTGTTTAGTTTATCGGCCTGTGATGGACACTCGTGGCATCACTAAGGTTTTTGTTCCTTTTGCATAATGATTACTCATAATAGCCAGAGGAGTGATTCCATCATGAACACAACTACCCGGAAGTGCCAAGAATCTTACCCACTATAGCATTGCTGCTACATGTGTTTAATCAACTCATAGCCAAAATCTAGGAGTTTCCTCCATGAAGATCATTTGTAGGACATCGGAGTTGTTGGCATCCCATGAAGTTTGACACGCGTAAAGCAATATCATTCTTATGATTAACAAGTCAAACTTTGGCATGCTCACAAAACTACTAAACATTAATTCAATTGAACAAATCCCTTTAAAGAGAGCTATCAAGTCAATCAACATTTTCAGTGGTGTTGAGTGTCTCTAGAAATAAGCCTTCAAGACTAAATACTACAACACCCAAGCCTTCAATTGTGAGATTTTTTCTTATTACAATTGTTTAGCAATTTTTAGGCAAGACTTTGTTAATTACGAGAGCTGGAACAAAACATACCCAACTAAATACAATACAAGGACTCACTCCACCAATATAATATCTCAACATTTACTACTAACTAGCATGGGTCTCTCAAACTTCAAAAGTGGGGAGTCATAAGGCATACCTCTCATGTTTGGTTCCACTTCTCTCTTCCTTTTTTATTTGTTTCTTGGAAACTCGAAGTCGATCACTCTCCTGCGAATACATGAGAACCTCGAGGCAGAAAGAAAAAGAAAGAGGGAAAATAAATAAAAATGGAGAAATCTTTTTGTTGTTTTTAATAGAGGGATTTTAAAGAATATAAAATTGGCGGCAAATCTCGGTTAGAAAATCTCTAAAGCAAATAGAAATAACTAAAGATGAAGTGTTGGGGAAACCAACACGAGTGCTTATAACTCGAATTAAAAACACAACCTCGAAATAAATAAAAGCAAATGAACGCCAAATAAAGATACACGAGGAAATTTCCCCAAGCTTAGGCTTTTGCAAGCCCTTCAAATCATTGTGGTGGCGGGAAAAAGTCGGAACTCCAGTTCGCAAATTGAGTTGAGAGGTTACTAGTTGATTCTCGGAGGTTCAGAGAGAGGCTATGCATCCTCTCCACAGTCCCTCCAAGTTCTTGGAAGTCTTGGTATGTAGCGAACCAGGTGCATGGCTGCTCCTCTTGATGAGGAACTTCTTGCTCCTCTTCTTGGTCCTCATCCTCATCCGGAATCTCCTCCTCGGGTTGGTGTTGCTCAACCTGCAAGTCATATAGAAAACGCCATTCCTTGATAGAGAAAAGACCATTAGGCATAGGAGCAGGGTAGATACGCCCAACTCCAGCAATATGCAGATAATAAACACCACCTCTCCTAGTGAGCATTCCACCAGCCTTTAAAGCAGAGAAACCAACACGTCGCTCACCTAACACAGGTTGTAACTCACCTAGGTCGATGCCTAGGGCATTGGCGAGCACGGTTATGACGCCTCCACCTGTGATTGGTCCTTGGCTTTGGGAGGATTGGTTCTCCAAGTAGCGCACAAGGATTATGCCCAAGTTGAGTGACAAGTTGTTGTTGATGCAAGCAGCCTTTGCGAGGACTAAGATGTCCTCCTCGTTGAGTCTTGTGAACTCATTTCTTGCCTGCAAGGTGTTAGCAATAACATAGAACTAATAGTGAATTGCGGGATGCTCAATATTATTCCCCTTGCTCACTCTAGAAGTGAAGCTCATTCCATTATAATATTGTTCAGGGGAAGGGTCTAAGCTAGTAAAGGATGCGTGTAAGGCATTGACATCATTTTTTGGGAAATTAAAACATCTGCACCATTCATCTAGTGTTAAAGTGTAGTTTTTGTTCATAAGTCGGAAAGAAATCGTGTCCCCTCCTTGCCATAGTTTAATAGTGCTTTGCAATGAACTTAGGAATTCAATGGTTAACCGGCGATAAGTAGGCACATCATTATACACAAAGTTTTTGCAGGCCCGCTTTATTGCAAAGTAAATTGAAGTCATCAAAAATACCGAGTTGGTTCAATATAATGGGGCAAGCCTACTTGGTGGCCTTCACTTCGCGGTTTTTGATCCTGTCGAAGCGATCACGTTGGAGCTTGTTCTTGAACCGTATCGCCATGCGTTCCTGAGCGATAGCCCGAGAAGCGCTAGCAGCAGCATGAGCATGATTTCTTCTCCTTGTGTTCATCATCTAAAACAATAAAGGAAGACAAAATAAAACTTTTTGATCCAACAATAATAAGTATAACATATTCCTCATCATAGCACACTAAAGAATCCTCTCAAAGTAATAATCTAGGCAAGAGAATCATGGCAATTAGTTCATAGTAGGTCTCACCTTAGATTGATAATTACAATAGATCGAAAATGAATTTGCAAAAAGTAATTGGAGGATCAGAGGAGAAACATACTGTAGATCACTTGTGTACGAGGAAATCGAACGAAATTGAGTAGAGGTGAAGATCTCTTGAGTTTTGAGAGAGTTTGGAGGTAGAAGAGAGAAAAAAGATTGAAGTTTTGGAGTTGGAGGTACCTTCTTGTGCGATTTTGTGGTCGGAAGCAACTATACGGGCGCAACTATATGGCCGGAGCAATGTGTTCCCGCTGTATAGTGATGACCCATAAGTATAGGGGTGTATCACAGTATTTTCGATAAGTAAGAGTGTCGAACCCAACGAGGAGCAGATGGTGTTGGCGAATGGCTTGGAGCAGGAATTCTCTGTAAATACTTAGCAAAGGGATTTTTTGGGGTTTTTGATAATGCAGAAAAATAAAGTACGAGTAAATAAAATACAATAATAATAAATGCAACAAGTGGCCCAATCCTTTCTTTAGCAAAGGACAAGTCGGTTGTATTACTTAAGATGACCAAACATTCTCGAGGACACACGGGAATATCGTCAAGTGCTTTCGCTTCATATAGTTGATTAATCTTATTTAGTTTGCTAAGTGTTGTGTGGGTGAACCTGTGCTAATGTACCGACCTTCCTAGGACTAATACATACTTGTGATTATACCCCTTGCAAGCATCCGCAAGTACAAGAAAGTAATTAAGGTAGAAACCTAACCACAGCTTTAAACTCTAAGACCCTGATGTCCCTTGTGCAAAGGTTTACTAACGGGGGTTCAGGTTTTTGTCACTCCGGCAACCCCTACGATTAGTAGCCAAATACACAATGCATTCCCCTAGGCCCATAAAGGTGAAGTGTCATGTAGTCGATGTTCACATGACACCACTAGAAGAAATACACCACAACTTAAATATCAAACCATTGAATCTTTCTCAACACAACTCCATTACTAACAACATGACTTCTCCCATGTCCTCAAGAACTAAACGAACTACTCAGAAGACATCATATGGATCAAGATCAGAGATGATATAATGATATGTAACAATCTGAACATAAACGATAATTCAATGGTTCACTCAATAGCATCAACTACAAGGAGTAATCAACACCGGGAAAGTTTCCCCTAAGAACTATGCAAGATTCAACCCAATTGTTACAGTGGTATGAAGTGGTGATGATGGTGGTGGTGGAGATGAAGATGATGATCCCGATGAAGTCTAGCTTGATGGTGGTGTTGATGGCGATGATCTCCCCTCTCCGAGAAGGAATTCCCCCGGCAGAATTCTGTCTGCCGAAGAGATCTTTCTCTCTTGGTGTTTTCCGCCCCGCAGAGGCGGCGAAATCTTTCTATGGTCGCTCCCCAGGTACTAGGATTTCGAGGGGATAATATACACGGAGGAGGCACAGAGTGGGCAGGTGGCCACACCACTGGGCGCGACCTAGGGTCGCCGCCAGGGGTGGTGTGGGCCCCTGTGGCCCATCTCCACTCCCCCTTCTGGCAATCTTCGTCTACTGGAAAAATAGAATTTTCTATGTATTTTCCCGAATTTTCTGATCTTAGCGAATTTTGCCTCCAAACAACACCTTTTCCATCAGAATCCTGACTGCAGTGGTCCATGCTCCAAAAGTCATCAACCATGCAAAAACAGATGAAATAACATAAGTATCATCTCTTAATATGAAATATATCAATGAATAATAGTAAATTATGATATAGAATAGCAATGCAAAATGGACGTATCAACTCCCCCAAGCTTAGACTTCGCTTGTCCCCAAGCGAAAACTGAGCTCAATAAACATGACCTCGGGTTTATGGAGAGAAGAGTGGATAAAAGAATACATACAAGAAGCATCACATTCATCAATACATAAATCATAATAGAAGACAACTCACTATTATATAATTTAACTTGCAATAAGTAAATGAAACACAATAAAGATGCATAAAGTAAATCATAATTGGTAATGGCAAACTTAGCTCTTGGTCGAAGAATAGTTGACAATTTGCCGGAGTTCACACATAACTGGTTTTCAATGATAGCTTTCAAAGTAATAAACACTAATATAAGAGCAATGTGCAAAACAAGGAACATAAGAAACATGATTGAATAAATCATCATATGAATGAATGAAACACAACAACTCAAAATACTTGCTGAGATAGAAGGGAATAGGTTTACTGACTCAACTAAGAAGTAAAAGATAGGCCCTTCGTAGAGGGAAGCAGGGATTTCAAGTTTCATAAAGAGCTTCCAAAAATTATGGTACTTTTTAGCTTTCAGCTCTCATTGCCACTATCATAGGCATCTTTAAGTGATTAAGGTTAAAGTGATCAAATATGAGGATATGCTTGACAAGTTGTAAGTTGAAAATCTCATGTCCCTTGAATACGAGGGCCGTTCCTCATGCTACTCAAGTTTAGTTACCGGTAAGTTCTTGTCATAGTAAGTATATGTGTATCATAGCGAACCGCCAACGGGGTACCCCTTGCCCGATGATACGGAAGAATCCCCATATCAAAATTACAAGGCATGCAGACAACGAGCATCTCAGCAATCTTCTTATTTACCATGGGAAAATGGTGCTTTTTTCTCTCTTTCCTCTTTTCTCATCTCCTCTTTTTTTCTCAACCTCTATCTATTTTTTATAAGAAGAATGCTTCATAGATTTCTCATTATGGTTACGCTGCAGGTTTCCACCATGATTAGGCATGGATTAGACCAGCGGCCTAGGAGTTTCTCTAACACACATACATAACTCTATGGACTTACAAGCTCCCCTTTCATTTCACACCGATGACATCCATAAACAAAAGAGCATGATATCAACTAGGTATAATGTACAAGTGCAATGTTGAAAGCGTTCCCCATGACAGCATGGTTCTGCTAATTCACAACTTACAAAGTGCAAGCATATACGCAACATAGATGGGCATAATGGTTCAAGTTTATTAAGTGCAAGAAAGTAAAGTGTGCCATCAAGTTCGTGAGAGCTCTAATCACTAATTTTCACATAACAAGTTTAATTTGGAAGGTAGATAAAAACATGAATTTACTTGGAATAGCAATAGTGCTAGTAGGTAGGTATGGTGGACACAAATGGCATAGGTTTTGGTTTAAGGATTGGATGCACGAGAAGCATTCCCTCTCAGTATAGGTTTTTGGCTAGCAAGGCTAGGTAGCAAGCATAAGAGTTGAAGGAAACAAACAAGCATAGAAGTGATAAAAACAAACATGCAATCTTCCTTGGAAGCACAAACGATCTTAACTAGGGAATACTAAGCTTATGAGCAAATCAAGAAAGAAAGATGATGAAATTATATTTCTTAAGAGTACTTTTATCTTTTTCATTCAATTCTCAAAATAGTGTTGCTACTAACCGAGCCAGGTTTGCCAAAATGAACTAAATTAACTCAATGATACCAAAGTGATACCAATACTAATGACAACATCAATCATATAATCATAAATTGAAAACTATTATAAGATATGCAAAAGAGTAAATGATAGAACTTCTCATTAATATTCCATGACAACAACTAACTCCAAGGGAGACATAGATATCTAACGAGAGGGGGAAACTTCCATAATGCAAACCATCCTACATGATAACTTCTCTATTCATGATATGACTCTACTAAAAAGGTAAAAAGATAGAAGATAGTGATGTGATACCGCGGCACTCCCCCAAGCTTGGAACAAACCAAGGGGATGTCAAAACCTGATGACGAATTACTCCTTCGCTGGTGGTGGTATTCTCTCGATGAGCTTTTTGATTAATTTCCCCAAATCCTTAATCTCGAAGGTGAGAGTACGAATCAACTCCGAGTTTTGCTCAATGCGGCTCATGATCATGTTGGGTTGCGAATTCTATCTCTTGCGATTCTTTCCCCACTCTTCCTCCTTGAAGTCTTCTTTTCCTGCATGGTTAGAACGAGGCATATCCAAATTGGAGGGTAGTTTCTCCTTGGACATATTCTGGAATTGATGCTCATGGATAAGGGTACGGAAGGGATTCTTGGTGCATGGAGGAGGTGATCGTGGAGCCAAACAGTGACGTGGAGGCTTCCCTCCAGTTGACATCCGTGCAGTCCTTTTGATCTTGGCAGGGTTTGCCAACACTCCAATGCTTGCAATGGTAGTGCCGGTGAGCGGATGCTGGCTTTTCTTTCCCTCCTCTTCATCTTTACTCTTGATCTCCTTCTCCTGCCCGGGGTCTTGGAGATCTTCCTCCATAGGCTCCTTGCCCTTATCGTTGGTAGAGACCATTGTGCTTCTAAACTTTTAAGAATAGTTCCTGGTAGAAACATATTGAAACGAAAACACGACGAGAACACAATCTACGAACCTCGGGGGATCCGGGGGATTATATATTATGAACTTTTACAACAAAAGAAAGGTACTGGGAGAAAACTGGTCAGAGACGGGGTCCGAGGTGGCCACACCACCTGATGGCGCGGCCAGGGGGCCCGTGCCAGGGGTGGTGTGAGCCACCCTAGCTCCGTTTCCGTCCCTCTTTCGCTTTGTTGCTTTCCTTGTTGGATAAAAACTCCAAAAATATAATTGGATAGAATTTTCGCAGAACTTTTCTTACCAAAACTATTACCTATTCAAAGATGGACTCTGCAGGTCTCTAGACTTGGTATTTAGTAGATTCTTCCGGAGTCACCGCTTGAATAACATCAATATCTTCATCTTCATACACATGTTGCTCAAGTCATGAAACCTTTCACTTTCTTATTACACCATTTTCTCCAATAACCTGGAAATTTCTTTCACACAAAACTTTACACAATTCTCATTAGCACCATTAGTGTAAGCGAGGTAATAAACCTTAAGTCCAATTTCAACTGAAATCCATCAAAACATAAGCTACTGTAGAGACTCCTTCCGAAAACCCAAAAAGAATTCAAAAAGGAAATCGATTTAAGAGGCAAATGCAAGAGTGGCAAAAATCTAACAAAACAGACCAGCAGGTAAAGATCCATTTTTGGAAAATCTTCTGTTGCCCAAATCAAAAAGTGCAAAACTAACGAAAGTCAAATAACAACCTGGGAATAATCCCAAACAATTACAGCTCAATCCGACATACAGAGATCTCTCACGAATTTTTATAGCGAAACACAATAATCTGTTTTAGGACAGCAACTTCCCCAAATCTTATTTCTCTCTCATTAGAGGTTGATCTTGACACAAAAACCAAACAAAAAGGATAAGAAGAGGTTATTACCAGAGTAATAACTTCCAAGATGCAAATAAACAAAAACAACTGAAAGCACAAATAAATTGGGTTGTCTCCCAAAAAGCTCTTTCTTTATAGCCATTAAGATAGGCATGATAATTTCAAATGGTGCTCACATAAGAATATGAATTTGAAGTGAAAGAGAGTATTAAGAAGTGAAAATACACATGCTTAAGTCTAACCCACTTCCTATGCAAGGGAATTTTGTAAACAAACAAGTTGTTAAAACCAGGGACTGCTAGCATAGGAAGGCAAAACAAGTGCAACATAAAGACTTTCGGCATAAAGCGAGGAAACTTAATATTATTGAGATGCATTAGAATAGTCTTCCCTCTCTCATAATAACTTTCAGTATCATGCATAAATTTAATGATATAACTATCACAAGAACCATTGTAGCAATGATCACTTATCCTAACAGAAAACACAGGGACACTAGCTCTCATAACACTACTTTGTGAAACAATATTAGGGATATCCTTACAAAGGATAGTGTGTCCCTCTTCTACATATTTAGTGACAAAGTCTTTCACATTTTCTATTATAGGTTCATCATCCATTTGTTTATCAGGTTCAACAGCTTTATTTGTACTTTCATTAACCATACTAGCTATCATAGAATGTTCCTTTACTTTAACCGAGAAAGGTATTTTCTCAATGTAAGGTTCGGGTAAAACATGATTAGCAGTATAAACTTCAGTATTTCTTGCATGAACACTACTAACAATGTCTTTATAAGGTGCATGATACTTGTTCCATTTCTTTTTTGGAATTTTAATATAGGAAGCAAAAGCCTTAAAATAAGTTGCAATAGCTTGAGAGTCTAGACCATAAGCATTTTTAATGTTTTGAAAGTCATCAGTTCCCATAGAAGATTCAATGCATTCATAATCATAATTTATACCTGACTTTTTTCCTTTATCATTCTCCCATGCTTTAGCATTGTCTTGAATACGGTCTAGAAGATCCCATTTAGCTCCTTCTTCCATGTGTGTAAATGATCCAGCGCAAGAAGCATCCAATAGATCCTTATCATGAAGAGAAAGTCTTGCATAAAAGTTATTGATAATAATATTGTGAGGGAGATCATGAATAGGACATTTGAGCATTAGTAACTTTAATCTCCCCCAAGCTTGAGCTGTACTCTCTCCATCAAGAGGCCAAAAGTTGTATATTTGATTCCGATCTTTATGAATCTCACTAGGAGGATAAAATTTAGAATAAAAGAGAGGTACTACTTCCTCCCATTCAAGAGCTTGACCATTCTTCAGCAGCTTATACCATTCCCCAGCTCTTCCTTTTAGTGATAATGGGAATAACTTATTCTTGACTTGAGCTGTTGTAATACCTGCACACTTAAACAACCCGCATAATTCATGTATAAAGAGCAAATGATCACCAGGATGGATAGTTCCATCTCCAACATAATAGTTATCCATAACACGATCAATAATTCTTGTAGGTATTTTAAAAGTATCATTCTCAGCAGGTGGTGGTTCATCTACTACCTTAGCAGTGGTAGTAGCATTACGAAATAAGAAACTAAGTGAATTATCCATATTGAAAATAAAGCAACTAATGTATAAACAATACTCAGAGAAGTTTCCTTTACCACTTCCACTCCAATAGTGCTTCACTCCCCAACAATGGCGCTAGAAAATAGTCTTGATGACCCACAAGTATAGGGGGTGTATCGCAGTATTTTCGATAAGTAAGAGTGTCGAACCCAACGAGGAGCAGAAGGTGTTGGGCGAATGGCTTGGAGCAGGAATTCTCTGTAAATACTTAGCAAACGGATTTTTAGGGTTTTTTGATAATGCAGATAAATAAAGTACGAGTAAATAAAAGACAATAATAATAAATGCAGCAAGTGGCCCAATCCTTTCTTTAGCAAAGGACCAGCCGGTTGTCTTACTTAAGATGACAAAACGTTCTTGAGGACACACGGGAATATCGTCAAGTGCTTTCGCTTCATATAGTTGATTAATCTTATTTAGTCTGCTAAGTGTTGTGTGGGTGAACCTGTGCTAATGTACCGACATTCCTAGGACTAATAGATACTTGTGATTATACCCCTTGCAAGCATCCGCAAGTACAAGAAAGTAATTAAGGTAGAAACCTAACCATAGCTTTAAACTCTAAGACCCTGACGTCCCTTGTGCAAAGGTTTCCTAATGGGGGTTCAGGTTTCTATCACTCCGGTAACCCCTACGATTAGTAGCCAAATATACAATGCATTCCCCTAGGCCCATAAAGGTGAAGTGTCATGTAGTCGACGTTCACATGACACCACTAGAAGAAATACACCACAACTTAAATATCAAACCATTGAATCTTTCTCAACACAACTCCACTACTAACAACATGACTTCTCCCATGTCCTCAAGAACTAAACGAACTACTCACAAGACATCATATGGATCAAGATCATAGATTATATAATGATATGTAACAATATGAACATAAACGATAATTCAATGGACACTCAATAACATCAACTACAATGAGTAATCAACATCAGGAAAGTTTCCCCTAAGAACTATGCAAGATTCAACCCAATTGTTACAGCAGTATGAAGTGGTGATGATGGTGGTGGAGATGATGATGATTATCCTGATGAAGTACAATTTGATGGTGGTGTTGATGGCAACGATCTCTCCTCTCCGGGAAGGAACTCCCCCAGCAGAATGCTGTCTGCCGGAGAGATCTTTCTCTCTCGGTGTTTTCCACCCCGCAGAGACGGCAGAATCTTTCTATGGTCACTCCCTAGGTATTAGGATTTCGAGGGGATAATATAATATCGGGGAGAGTCGAGGTGGCCACACCACTGGCCGCTGCCTAGGGTCGCCGCCAGGTGGTGGTGGGCCCCCTATGGCCCATCTCCACTTCCCCTTCTAACAATCTTCGTCTTCTAGAAAAATATAATTTTCCATGTATTTTCCCGAATTTTCTAATCTTAGCGAATTTTGCCTCCAAACAGCTCCTTTTCCATCAGAATCCTGACTGCAGCGGTCCATGCTCCAAAAGTCATCAACCATGCAAAAACATATGAAATAACATAAGTATCATCTCTTAATATGAAATATATCAATGAATAACAGTAAATTATGATATAGAATAGTGATGCAAAATGGACGTATCAACTCCCCAAGCTTAGACTTTGCTTGTCCCCAAGCGAAAACTGATCTCAATAAACATGACCTCAGGTTTATGGAGTGAAGAGTCGATAAAATAATACAGACAAGAAGCATCACATTCATCAATACATAAATCATAATAGAAGACAACTCACTATTATATAACTTAACTTGCAATAAGTAAATGAAACACAATAAATATGCATAAAGTAAATCATAATTGGTAATGGCAAACTTAGCTCTTGGTCGAAGAATAGTTGACAATTTGCTGGAGTTCACACATAACTGGTTTTCAATGATAGCTTTCAAAGTAATAAACACTAAGATAAGAGCAATGTGCAAAACAAAGAACATAAGAAACATGATTGAATAAATCATCATATGAATGAATGGAACACAACAACTCAAAATACTTGCTGGGATAGAAGGGAATAGGTTTACTGACTCAACTAAAAAGTAAAAGATAGGCCCTTCATAGAGGGAAGCAGGGATTTCAAGTTTCATAAAGAGCTTCCAAAAATTATGGTACTTATTAGCTTTCAGCTCTCATTGCCCCTATCATAGGCATCTTTAGGTGATTAAGGTTAAAGTGGTCAAATATGAGGATATGCTTGACAAGTTGTAAGTTGAAAATCTCATGTCCCTTGAATACGAGGGCCGCTCCTCATGCTACTCAAGTTTAGTTACCGGTAAGTTCTTGTCATAGTAAGTATATGTGTATCATAGAGAACCGCCAACGGGGTACCCCTTGCCCGATGATACGGAAGAATCCCTGTATCAAAATGACAAGGCAAGCAGACAACGAGCATCTCAACAATCTTCTTATTTACCATGGGAAAATGGTGCTTTTTTCTCTCTTTCCTCTTTTCTCATCTCCTCTTTTTTTGACATGGTAAGATCAAAGGTGTCATTTATAAAACTGCCATTATGTTTTAAGGATTAAAGCTTTAGAGACTATCGCTTTTACACTAAAAAGAGCACCATCGTGATCTGTTGAAATGACACCATAAAGGTTATGGTTTGGGATAAAACCCGAGTTGTGTTTTCTTAAATTTTGGTATGCTATGCATAAGTAAAATGTTTACAACCAAAGTCGAATAAGCACGTCTTTGTAGGTTATCCCAAAGAATTTGTTGGGTATTCCTCCATAACACTGAAGACAAAAGAGTTTGTCGCTTGGAACATGAAGTTTATTAAAGAAGGAATTTTTCACAAAAGTTAAGTGGGAGGACAATATAACTTTGATTTGGTTGATGAACCTAAGCAACATGTGCTAAGTAGCACAGTGCCGGAAAGTGTCCCGGAGGCAGCTAAAATGCTCATGGCTCCCGTGATTACAAAGGTTGTGATCTCAGAGATTAGAGTTCCTATTGAACCATGTGGGTCGGTAAGAATCAAATAGTAAGATTTGAAACAAAAGTCATTATTGTTTTGACAATGATGAATGAACGCATGCAAAGAAGTGATGATGGGCCCCGACTCCATAAAATGACTAGAAGTCATAAAATCCGTGATAGTATCCATACACGAGAAATCAAGCTTCTAAACTTGGAAGACCCTCCGGAAAGGCGTGAAGCCTATCAGTCGTATTTGGATCTATAAATAAATAGACGTGGATGTTTGACATCTATGAAATAGTCGACATGTTGGAAAGGAGTTTACGATAATGTTCAAGGAGTTGACTATTGCAAGATTTGATCTTTCATAGCGATATTTAGTCTTGACGGATTAATATAGCAACCACTACATATAATTTGGTATATGGTAGTTGAACAAATAAAATAATGTTCTTCTAATAGAATGGTTACCTAGGACATGTACATGACACGGTCCGAAGGGTTTTGTTAATTCAAAGGATGCTAAAAGGGCGTGCAAAATTCAATGGTTGAATGAGCACAACGGAGTTGGAATCTTCACCATGATGAAACTGTTAAAAGAGTTTAATTTCATCGGAGACGATGAAGATGCTTGCATTTGCAAGAAATTTAAGTGGAGCGCTGAGACATATTTCTAACACATTATGTAGATGATATGATGTTGATTGGAAATGATGTATCTTTTATTGACATAGGTTAAGAATTTTATTAAAATTAGATTTTGATGAAAGACTTGGGCAAAAACCGGAATATTAGGCATTAATGACTATATAGATAGATTGAGGCGCTAATATGGTTATGGGAAACATACATATATGAGATATTGAATGAGTTCAATATGGAAACGACAAGAACGGTTCTTGCTGCATGGAAATAATTGAATCAAGATTCAAGTGTATCGACACTTGGTGAGTGAAATCACATGAATATTTTGATCAATAATACCATGATATGTACATATCCAGATATGTCCCATGCTCTAAATGTTATGTGCATATACCAGAATGATTCATAAGATGATCATGGACGATAGTAAAGATGTTCTTATGAGTTCCAGAAGAACTAAGAATATATCATGTATAAGTGACAAATAATTAAATGTAGTTCATTGTAAAGTGTTACATTGATACTAGTTTGTCACAAGATACAAATTAAATTTATCTCAATTTAAACTATGGGTGGCACAATGTAATGGAAAGAAGGTTCCATGATGGATTTGGATGAGTTCCAAAGTTAATACATTGTGACGGATACTACAACAAAAGGCTAAGTATATGACTGCTATAGTAGCAACAAAGGAGGGAATTTGGTTAAGAAGTTTGTTATCGAACTAGGTATGGTCCAAAGTGGGCTAGTACTATGAAGATATATTGTATGACAATAATATCAACATATTTTAACCCAAACGAACTAAATGTCTCAACAAAGGACCAAATTTATAGAATTCCATCTCATTTGAGAATGAGTGATGCGTAGAGATGCAAATACATGCAAATACACACAGATCTAAAAGTGTCAAATCCAGAGATTATTTTTACCACTAGCAAACGCGTATATACAACACCAGAAAGCCATAGGTGTTGAATGCGCAAGTTTACAAACTAGATTATTGACTCTAGTGCAAGTGGGAGACAGAAGGGAATATGTCCGAGAGGCAATAATGAAGTTATTATTATCTTATTCCATGTTTATGATAAAAGATTATTTTACATGCTATAATTGTATTAATACGGAAACCTTAATACATGTGTGTTTAATAAACAAATAGGAAGTTCCTAGTTATGCCTCTCTATAAACATAGCTCGTTGATTAACAGGATGATCAAGGTTTCCTGATCATGGACATTGGATGTTGTTAATAACGAGGTCACAACATTGGTGAATGATGTGATGAACATTCATCCGAAGTATAGCACTACGATCAAATTCATTATGTTTATATTGCTATAACATCATACGAAGTAATCTTTATTCTTAGACCATGAGATCATGTTAATTGCTAACACCGAAAGAATGTTATGATAACATCAAACATCACACTGTAATAGGGTGACTATAAAGATGGGTTCGGGTATTCCGAAGGTGTTATGTTGAGGCTCATGGATCAAAAGTGGAATTTGTCAATCCCGATGACGGATAGATATACTCTGGGCCATCTCGGTGATATCACATTAAGATAGCTTGCAAGCAAGTGATATGATCACTAGAATGTTATATCATGGGAACAAGAAAAGAGTACATGTCGGTAACAAGATCAAACTAGGTATTGAGATACTGATGATCGAATCTCGGACATGTAATATATCATGAGACAAAGGGATTTAGTTACTATCGTTAAAGTTTCTCTCGATCACGGTCATTGTTGAATGTGTGGGAGTCAGTATGGATCTCCAGGTCCCACTTCTGATTATTGATCTGAGAGGGGTCTCGATCATGTCTGCATTATTTGCAAACCGTAGGGTAACACACTTAAGGGTTGCCAAACACCATTTGGAGCAAATATGTTCTAGACGAAAGAATTGCAAAGCGCTAGAATTATTTTAATAGACACCAAAATTATTTCGGGTGAAATTGCTAAAATTGGTTCTACATGTGATATTGAAATGTTACAGGGACTTTTATGTAAATGTTTGTTAATTAAAGTAATTAACAACATTCTGAATAAAATTAATAAAAGAGTTTTATTAAATGAGAGAGCATTAAATTTGGAGAAATTCAATGCATTTAAAGTGGAGACTTTAATAGAGAATGTGAAGGGGCATATTTATGTGGAGGGGTTACCACCACATGAATGAGGGAGGTGGAGGGGCACCCCCCTCCTCCTATAAAAGGCCCCCTCTCACTCCTTCACACTCACACCTCCTCGTGAAGGATCTCTCTCCCTCCCTCTAGAATTATTCTCCCATGGTCTCGGATTAGCGAGATACATGTTCCCGGTGGCATTTCGTCTGGAAGGAGTTACTGCTTCCGTTGCATCGCTGTAGCAAGGAGGTGGATGTTGTTCGGTGGCCTGAACGTGTGTGCTATCACGGATGTACTGCTGCTTTGCGGTGCTGGACTTGGTGGTGCTGGACCTGCTGGACTCGCTAGACTTCATCACGATCTTGAGATCGGTAAGTGTATGACTACATCAACCACGAAATCAGTTTTGTTAACAATGCTTTGTTGATCTTCAAGGGTATGTTCTCTATGGATGTATATCTACCCGTTGCTTGTATCTAGTAGATAGATCTTGGCGTATAATAGTTCCCATCGTAGGAAATTTTTTGTTTTCTATGCTGCGAACCCAACAAGGTGATCTCAGAGGATCACGGAATATGGAAATCCCGGTCGAGCGAGGACCGAGAGATGAAATTGGGTGATCCAATCCTAGTGGTTTCCAAACCTTACAAATGTTTTCAAAATGTTTTACAAAAGTTTGAAACTATTTTAGAAAATAACCCATTGTGGATCTCTCCTACTACCATAGGCATTGCATACCATTTTTTGTTATCCTTTTAAGGTGGTTTGCGAGTATATTCAAAGTACTCACTAGCATTGTCCTTGTCTATTTACTTGGTCAGACTTTCAGAAGACTACAGGAAGGTGAAGAAGAAGGTGACGTCGATGACTATGCGAGCTAGGACGTTCTCCCAGTTAGCTACCTGTAGGGTTAAGGCATGGCTCGGGCTCGCGCTGTTCTAAAGTTCTATTGATGATGATCGATATAGCCATAATGGTATTAAGGCATGACTTGTATCCGCTTAAGTATTGGATGTTTACTTTGATACTTGTCGATTATGTGTCACGACAGACTGATCATGAGATCGTGGCGATATGCATAACATGGATTATGGGATGACTAATCCGGGGGCCCACATCTTATGTTCTATGTCTAAGGGATAGAGATGAGCCATAGGGGCTATTTATAGTGCAAAGGCAAACGTGTAGGTTGGAAAGGATAAGGTAGGAAATATTCTAGGGTATCAAACCCAATCTGCACACAAGTACCTTCCACAATGGTAGTACCCCTAGACCTAGTAGTACTACCGTTGTAGTCTTCTTTATTTGGTTGTCTTTGCGGAGGCAGTAGTGGCGGTGGTAGTACTGCTGGCGGTACCGCTTCGAGCCACCTGAGAGGGGTTGGAGTGGTATTAGCGACGGTAGTACCGGGCCTAGCGGTAGTGCGGTCCTTGGTGGTACCGATTCGATCCACCCGAGAGGTTGAAGCGATAGTGGCGGTGTTGTCGCTGGCGGTAGTACCATGATGGCGACAATCCTAGTGGTGGCAATAGTAGTAACCTTACAGTGAGTCTGGGTGTGTTGTGTGTGAGCATGTCAGTAGTACCGATCAGGTCTAGTGGTAGTGCCGTTGCTGCTGTAGTTTCTTCTTCATGTCCATGCTCGCTTGATGTTCTATCTTGGGGTTCGTAGTTGAGAATGCAAAGGGTACTCGCATGAAATAACACTCCATCAAAATGGGTATCGAAGTCACAAACGAATTTACCTTATCATGAATAACTTTGGTGCGGAAACGAGTCATTTGTGGTAGACTTGGCGGTGTTGGGCTAGAGTCTTACGAAGGACACATTGTATCACAATGGATAGATGCGCTGTGTGCACGTATTTAGCATTTTCAATTTTGTGTATGGCATGTGGTTACCTTTTTATTAAATATAAACGCATCTCTTAATATTACATGAACATTTCGGTATGGATGCCAGAATACAAGTCATATTGTTTTTTCACATAGAGTATCTATGAGACCGTGAGAAATCGTTTTTTTTTTTTGCAAAATCGTTGTGTGAACATTCTATATATCTATATGACACATACACGACAGAATAAAAATTGCAACGTTCCGAACTAAATTTGCACGAACTAATAGACACATTTTAGTATGATGTAATGTGAAAGTGTTTGTCTCGTGCTACTTGAATGAAGTTAATAATGTATGTTCAAACACGATTTTCAAACTATATGGTTTAATCTTTTAAGTTGGAATATAAATAAACGAGTTTAAGAAAATAAATGGGCCCTTTACCGGTTTACCGTGCTTGCCTGCAGGCAACTCCAAGCACAGCCCACCAAGTTCCTTCGCAGGGCCGGAGTAAGAGTAAGCCTGAACCGGGCCGAACTGCTATGCTACACAAGCACCGATCACGAATGTGGAGTGACTGGTTCCAAGAAAACGATGGTGCTGTACTGGTGTGTCTCATTCTCAGCCCAAGCTGCTCCAGGGTCCAGGCGGATAAGCCCCCACGTGGACTCTTCCACGCCATCACCCCACCGCACCCGACTCGTTGTTAACCCTCTCTCTGCCCGTGGCCCCCACCCTCTTCTTCCCCAGAACAACAAAACCCCCTGAAAAATCACCTCCCCCAAATCCACACGTTCCCCTCCTCACCACAGTGGGGAAAAGATCCCACCCCCCCCCATGGCTCTCCTCCCCAAATCCTCCCTCCCCGCGCCCCCACCCCCACCGCGC
Organism: Avena insularis; assembly: GCA_023614405.1. Taxonomy (NCBI): domain Eukaryota; kingdom Viridiplantae; phylum Streptophyta; class Magnoliopsida; order Poales; family Poaceae; genus Avena; species Avena insularis. Next base: position 180,418,920 of record CM042686.1, read on the forward strand.
CCCTTCCCCCCACGCCGTCTCCCCCGCCCACCCATTCCCTCGGACGCCGCGCCGCCATGCCCCCGGCCACCGTCGCCGGGTCCGCCTCACCGCGCCGGCGAGCGCGTCCGGGCCCGGCTCGTCGCCGTCGCCCGACCAGTACCCATCCGAGCCCGACGACGGTTTCGTGGAGCTCCCTCTGTTCCCGCTCCCGCTCGTGCTCTTCCCGGACGCGACCCACGCGCTGCACATCTTCGAGTTCCGCTACCGCATCATGATGCACACCGTGCTCGAGACCGACCTCCGGTTCGGCGTCGTCTTCGCGGGCGCCGGCGGTGCGTCCGACGTCGGCTGCGTCGGGGAGGTCGTCAAGCACGAGCGCCTCGCCGACGACCGCTTCTTCCTCATCTGCAAGGGCCAGGAGCGGTTCCGCGTCGAACGCGTCGTCCGCAACAAGCCCTACCTCGTCGCCGCTGTGCAGTGGCTCGAGGACCGCCCGCCCGCGGAGACGCCGGCCCCTGGGGAGGACGCCGAGGCGCTCGCCGTCGAGGTCGAGGCGCTCATGCGCGACGTCATACGCATCGCCAACCGACTCAACGGCAAGCCCGAGAAAGAGGTCGGGGACCTGCGCCGGGGGCTCTTCCCCACCCCCTTCTCCTTCTACGTAGGCAACACCTTCGAGGGCGCGCCCAGGGAGCAGCAGGCGCTGCTCGAGCTTGAGGACACTGCCACGAGGCTGCGACGGGAGCGGGATACGCTCCGCAACACTCTCAACTACCTCACCGCCGCGTCTGCCGTCAAGGACGTATTCCCCTCGTCGCCGTCGTCGGGGTGAAGCATCCCCTCCTCTTGCCTCTGTCGCCTGTCACCGATAAGGAGTTTGTGGAGGGTATAGGACTGAACCTTCTTATCACTCTTCTTCTGCGTTGCTTTTACTTCATAATTCCACGGGTAGGTTTTACTTCAATGTGGTTAGCATTTTAGCGTGTAAAAATTGTGTAATTCGGGTGTATTAACTCAAGAAAAAGTATGAAGATGATCCATGGTACTCCGTAAGAATTTTGCTGTACGGAAGCAAGGCATCCAATCTGAAATGGAATGTATTACTCATTGGTCAGCTCTTGAGTCTAGATTGCCAATTCTAAGTGGAATTTTCAATTGGAATTGAGCATATAGTTTAGATTCAGTTATCGGAGGAATCCATTCCAATAAGAAGGATATGTGGTATGTCGCATTATAGTGTGATTATCCATCATCGGCGGTGTGACAGTATATACTCCATACAATGTGATGGAATCATGGAGGCACGTCACTAAGGATTTTGTGTTTGCTATGTAAGTGTATGATCTCGATAGAGCTTATTTTCTTTGTCCTTTTCAATATTTCTACAAGCGTGTGCTCTTATGATAAGGTGATCTGATAACATGATGGCAGCATAGCAGCACTCTTTCCATCCAGGTAAAAGTTCAGCACAATTTCCTGCCATCAAGTAAAAGTGTATACATGAGAGTATCAGAGCGGCTGAAAATGCCTCATCCTTCCACGAATGTTTCTCTGCATGTTGAACACTCATATAGGTTCAGGATGAGTTTGTTGGAGTTGGACTAGCTAGGGAACGAAAGTGTTTACACATTGCACCACTGTTTTTGTTCCGTCTGGTCTACAGTAGCCAATGTTCATGTGTATCGATCTTGGTTGAACAGTCCAAACATACTTCTGCTGGACTTGGTTAATCATGTGTCATTTCTACCACTAGCTGGCTTTGTTCTCGGTGAATTTTGGTAATATGAACATTGCATTTGTGAAATCCTAGCAATAAGACCGCGTATTTTAGCAAGTCTATCTGAATTGTTTTGCTTCCATCTACGTTCAGAACTTCATGTCAGCACAAAGAACGAACTGAGTAATAAACAGTCTGGGATTGTGTAGAATATCACGTCCTCCTCAGCAGCAAACCGTCTAACAACATGTCAAATGTGGTAAGCTACCTCAAAATTCTGTAAAAGTAGCACAAGTTTACAGTTACATAAATGTATGGACGAATTTTAAGATATACTCTCCACGTCTCAACCGATTCAGCCTGCGCCTCTAGGCGCAAACAGGTCTGTACTTGCAAACACCTTTTGCGTGCTAGTTTTTCATCGTGACCCACTCTTGTACCAGGCTGTTTCAGACAATGAGATATCATTTCTGAGCAATTGACTGTTTGGTGTCCGTTAAACAACTTCTGTCCTACCATAATATATGAACTTTTGGCAAGCCAAAAGGATATATTACTGCTGCAATTGGTTGCCAGTAACCATTGATATGCATCTGCATCAGTGAACAATCAGAGATCCGATGACCAGTGACACGGACAAGTGCTACTGAAACCGTATCCCTCGCTCATTGAAAAGCCTGAGCAAATGCAGAAGCTCGTCGTTTGACATCTTTGATGGTCTCTTCGCGGCAAGCCCAGTGGACTCAAATGCACCGGCAACCTTTTCTTTGAACGCCGTGACCTCTTCCTCGCTTAATCCGGTTGTTCGGTCGCTGCCTTCGTTGTTGTCATCGCCGCAGGCTTCATCATTACCATCATCAAGAACCCCGAGAATGATGCCCCTGCCAGTGGCACCGGCCGTGCATCTCTCGGTTCTCTGAGACCGCTTGCAAAGGTCCAGGATCTTCCTCTTCTGCTTGAAGATGGCACCGAGGGTCTTGTTCTTCTGGCCGAAGCACTCCCGTGTGAAGGCCAGCCACTCAGCAAGGTCCACGTCAGGCATGGTCGCTCGCGGGCGGATTTCGACGAGGGAGGAGTCTACCCTGGGCATGGGCACGAAGTCCCTCTTGCTCACGTCCATGAGCAGCTTCACGTCCGCCACCATGCGGACGTTTGCTGCGAGACGATTATACTCCGAGTCGCCTGGCACGGCCACGAGGCGCTGTGCGAACTCCTTCTGCAGCAGGAGCGTTGCTGTCCGGAACCGGTAGGTGCCGAACAGCAGCTTTGCAATCAGCGGCGAGGAGATCCCATATGGGATGTTGGCCACACAGACGTTGAACTCTGGGAAGTCGGTTTCCACGGCGTCCCCGTGGATCACCTGGTATTGCAAACAGAGAAAGAAATTTTTTCGTTCGTTACTTCAATTTAGGCATTTGATCGAGCAGGTGGTGGGCACCGGCAGACACAAACCGTGAGCTTTTGAGCAAGATCGAGCGCGGCGGCACGGGACGTAACGGCTTCCACCATGCGCGGGTCGATCTCGACGGCGTTGACACTTTCGACCGGGGAGGCGAGGAGGCGGGCTGTGAGATTGCCGGTGCCGGGGCCGACCTCGAGTACGGCGTCGCCCGGCCGGAGAGCGGCGTGGCGCACGATGGCTTCGAGGACGCGCGGGTTGGTCAGCAGATGCTGCCCCCGCGGCTTGTGCAGCCGGAACCGCCCGTCCCACGCCTCCGACGCCGGTGACGACGAGGAGGTGCAGAAGGAGCCGAGGCGGGTTCGCAGGCTGGAGACAGCGCGATTCATACTCTATCCGGTTTGCCTCGGCTCTCGCCCGAGAACTGGCTAGGGAACAAACCTGGCCAACGGGCCGGCCCGCACGCCGTACACGGCGACGCGCTTAAACGGGTTTTATTCGCCGCTGCCCGTCACGCCACGCGCTTTTGCCAGGCTGCTTATGCCCGAGCCCGGCCCCGGTGCTTAGCGGGCCTGCCCGCGGCATATTAGGCACGTTGGCCCGTGGCCTTTTTTCTGTTGGCCCGTAAAAAATTACCTACAAAACTGTCTCAATTTGTAATATAACACCTAAGATTCAGTGCTCTGATGGTTGAGATGAGTGCTGGAGACCCGCAGGTCCTTGGTTTGAACCTCCGAGGCACCCTTTTTGCCTATATTTTCGAAAAACTCGACGCTCACACGCGTCAGGCCAAAGACGCTGCGTTCGAGGCCACGGCCGCACGCCCCGCCTTCACGAAGTCGGCACGCCACGGGTCGGTTTATTTCAAGGTCGCGTCAAGACACCAAAGCCCTACCACACAGTTTGCTAGGGAACTATAAGAGCATCTCCAGTATGCCAAGTCATTTCAACAAACTTTGTGGGTGTCGGCGTGAAAAAATGACCCGCACCAGCATCCCGAACCATTTCTACCAGATTGGACAGTCTAGAAATTCCGCTAGGCACTTTCTTCCCATCCTAGGCAAACAGGGTGGCCTGTCGGTAACACGCACCGGTGTTGTATTGGCCGCGTAGGGTTCCTTGGCAGTGGCACAACACGGGCGCGGAAGAAGAGGTGGAGGAGGTCGACGGCGATGACTTCGACTTTGATGACTACTACGAGAAGACCGAGGATCCAATTGACCAATGGGTACTCCTTGTCGACATCCAGTTAGCATGCGTAGAGTAGGTACGGGCTGTCGTGGAGAGGCAGGCGCGGGCCCTCTCCCGCAAGTAAGCAAGGATGGAGAACCATGTTTGCTAGCCTTATATCGAGCAGGGCGAGGCGCTGGCGGAGCTAGAGGCGATGGTGAAGAGGGCGAGGGACAAGGTAGAGTCCTCATCGACAGCGACAGAGGGGTGGAGAGGAACCACCGTAAAGCCGCATCGGCCTTGGATAGAGAGCGGATGTCCATGGCAAGGCTCCAACGACGAAAGGCAGTGGCGCAGATGCACCACGAAGCTATAGAGACAAGGGAGACGACGGCGACTGTGGGGGATTAGGCCAACTTTGATGCCAAAAAGCCTATGTAATTTTTATTTTCATGAATAAGATGTATCCCTAGCCAATCTATCTATAAAAATCAGATTTTATTGTCTAAAATTGTTTGTGGTGATCGTTGGGGGCGTCGGTGTGGGCAACCAACCCAAAAATACTGGCAGTTTGGCAAGGTGTCCCCAAACAGCTTGTCGGCGCACTTGTCGGGACCCTTTGGGGCGCCCATGGAGATTCTCCAAGGTCCCGTTTGGTTAACCATAGGTGTTTTAGGCATCTGGACGTCATGAATCTAGATAACTTGTCCGAATGTATGCATCTGTTGGATCATGTTCGGTAAGTGCGCGTGTGGTTGCCTGCATGAGTTTCTTGTCGACATGTCTTGGGGTGCAAGGCCTTGGAGAATCGGCTAAAAAGTCATGTTCTCCATCTTGTTTGGTTAGCCACGTTTTTTTAGGTTGCATTGGTTGAGAAACAATCATCACCTTGTTTGATAGGCTACACATATCGTTTTTGGCTCAGTTGATGCAAATGATGCACGTTTGGTTGCCCACATGAGATTGCATATGCTTACTAAGATCCAAATATGATGATCTTATCATGTTAGTGCACATTACATCCGATCATAAAGAGGAATCAGAACAACATGACCATCACGATCACCACAAGAAGGACGACCATGATGAATTTGAGCTTACTCTCTAATTCGAATTGCTACTTACTTATAGTCAATATCTGATCATCCTTAGGCATAGCTTGGACAAACAATGTCTGGTCAGCCATAGCCAATGGTTGAATAACTATAGCCTGATCAGCCAAAATCTGTTGTATTCCTCCACTGCCTCCTCCATAGTTTCATACCATCTATAGTTGTTATTAGACACCAACGACTTGTTCTTGCCAGATCCTCCATGAATTGTACACTCTAGGCCATCTACCTCGGAACACTACGTACCACTAATAAGGCACACAAATTATAAGTAAGGTACAACATCAAAATCATCAATATGGTCATAACAAAGGATTGACAAGTTCACAACATATCATAAACTAATGGGAGTATGCATGATCATTACAAAAATAGGATCACAAGTTCATCCTAATACTATGATGTTAACCTACCACCACATTAAAAGTGGGTGTCATCATATCACCACATCAAGAAGTTCACCATCATATGAGGGGTTAGTATATACCACCTCATCAAAATATACATACCATAAGAAGTTAGTGGGCCATCACTAGTTTGTCGGGTCGCCGAGCATGATGCTCTCGCACTCCTCATGTCAAGATAGTCGTGTGTATGTGTACCTAGGGCTCATTCAAGCCCATGGAAAACTTGGTTTGGTGATACCAAAGGAGAACATGGTTGCATCTAAAGGTAGTTGTTCATGGGCTTGTTTAGGAAATCGGCATCCTTTGGATGGTCCTGAGTTTGGAATATGATGAGTTAGTTCTTGGATGACATTGCATTAGTGAGCGGTGATCTAATAATGGGTTCAACACAGTGTGCTCACTGTGATCTGCCCCTGGTGGTTTTCATCTCTAGGAGAATGTTGTAGGTATCCTCGCACCATTGATCGACACTGAGATCTCTCTTCTAGCTCACCTGAATCCATCTCACCACAAGTTGTTGTACACCTGCGTCGATATCATCTTAGTGCTGGAGTGCTCAAATAGAGCTTTGGCACAAGCAACCAGATGGACTTCTTTGAACCCCTTGGCAGTGCGCACACCATTCTTGATGATCTAACTCATCTTGTTTAACACAAAGTTTGACATGAAAGGAAGCCATTTCATGGTTCCCTTCATAGAAGCCTTCTGCGTCTTGTAAAGCCTTACGACCACCTTTGAAGAAACGGAGTTCACAATGCTATGCATAGGATCGTCCGACATGGATCCTAGCTGTTCAAACTGAGACATGTCAGAATTATGCACCAACAATGCGGGTTATGGCATGTGATGAGAATCCTCCAGAAACAAAGGGATCTGTGAATCATCCACAGGAACTAGAGCCTGGCTAAATTCTAAATCAGAGTCCTACATTGTTCACGCATGATAGAAATTTGTAAAAGTCAAGAATGGTTTCAAAGATCTAGCTACAAAGCAAGTATTTGAAAATCTAGAGCAAGCACAAACTGAAAGAGGAGTAGAACATAACACAAGTTGTCATACTACCATGGTAAACGCATCCACATCGATTTGCACAAACTGCCATCTTACAAGCACACACATGTGATGTAACATGAACAAACATAACTACCATGAACAAGAACATATACCATAAGCAACCTATGTAGATATACCATTGCAACCTCACAGATCTAACTAACCAAGATGAGGAGTTGAGGTTACATACAACCATCAGTAGAGGTGAGCATGACAAGGATAGATCGAGGAAGAGTGAGTAGTATCCTAGTCGATGTTTCCAGCCTTGTCATCTTGACTTTGCCACCATGGTCGCTATCTTACACTGCCACCTCTTATCGACTGGTGACTCGAGTTCGAAGGAGGGAAATGGGGGTTTGGATTTGTGAAGTGAGAGAGAGGGTGGACCTAGGATTTTTCAAGGATTATTTTTTGCAAAGACAAGGAGATAGAGAATCTAGACCACAAGGAGGCTCGAGGCCCATTTGACTCAATGTGGTGTGGCATACTACCTTGGCCATGGCACCCATGCTCTTTTCCCCTCGAGCATCGACAACCATCCATCTTTAGTCCTAACTCAAAGTCTTGACATAAAAAGCATATAAAACATCCCCCGGGGTGATCTCGAATGGGCAGAGCAGAGACACACAAACACCAAACGATAGCCAGAACCAACAAAGATTGAAGGGGGAAATACCATCGCAACCACCACTGGTTGGATCTCCACCCTCTCCAATGTCCTCAACACCGTCTCCATGATGAAGAGGGAGTAGTCTACGTCTGGACTATGGGTTTGTGGCAGTAGCTTGATCTACATCTCTCATGATATAATTGTTTTAGTACCATATGATCTTCCCAACATGATTATGGTCATCTATGTAATTTCTATGTGATGGATCTTTGTTTTGTGAGATGATATTTGGGATTGGAATTCTATCATGTGTAAGATGTATTGGTAGATGCATATTATGTACCCGTTTCTTGAGTACTTATTTTAGTCATACTTGTATTAATAATATGTGTGGGGGAACATGTGTATTAGATGGAATAACATGGTGGTGGAGAATGGGAAGTGATAGAAAACTCAATATCCACTATTATTTTTACCTTTATTTTGTTACCTCACTAGGGATAAAGTGAATGCATATGTTATGTATATCTTTCCACAAAAAATATGTTCTTGTCTGGTCAAGGTAGCACATTTTGATGGGGTTCCACAACAGAAAAAAATCCAACGGTGAGAACACACATAGCCAAGATCTATCTATGCAGATGTAAGGTAACAAGAGGTTTCAGTGTTCATACCCTTGAAGACCGAAAGCGGTTAACATTCTGCGGGGAACGTGGATGATGTAGTCAAATGACGTATACTACCTCAAGGTCGTGTGGATGTCCAAGCTCCAAGATCTAAGCGAATAGCACCACAAGTGGCAGTGCCTCATGGCCTTACAAACATCCGATGTAGAGATGTCTCCTGCCCGGCCCAGCAAAGAAGTGGAAGAAGATTGTTCCGGACCGAGTTCAGCAGCATGATGACATGCGTATGGTAGAGAAAACCCCATCCTTGTATGTTGTTCTAATCATGGGAACCACATGTGAGGAAGAGGGAGAGAGGGAGAGAGAATAGGCAAATCTAATTGATGGGATTTATTTGGGGAGAGGGGTTCCCCTTTTTTATGGAAGGGAGGCACCACCTCCCTCAAAGTCTTGGGGTGGGACTAATCAAGAGGGAGGAGGTGGAGGACTCCCGCTAGCCAGCCCCCACATGCGCCCCACGTGGTGGGGAGCCCACTTGGTGACCGTCGGTCCCCTTTGGACCTTCCTAGGGCGCAACCCCCTTCTTGGGCCTCCTCTGGTGAGGCCCAATTGGGTGGGTTGCCCCATAAATCCATTTAAATAATAAATTTTAATATTAATTCATTTAATTAATATTAAATACATATTATTTAATACCTATCATTCCAAAACACCTTTGATCATCATTGGATATCTCCGGAACAATTCGAGTATCACCCTGGAACTATTCTGGAGTTCTCTTTCTTTTCTCCTATGATCTCGAATCAATCCATAAGCGTTATCTATCCTTAAGCGTGACACCCAAAGGTTCAGGAATACACATAAATGATTGATACACCTCTTGAATCAATGGCCAATAGCGGTGTTTGGAATCTCATGATGGCCCCCATGCATTCCATGAATAACTTGATCGCTTGAACCTTGAACATCGAGTCTCATTCCCTTTGGTCTATGATACCTAGTTTGTCCAAGATCCGATCTTCGGTATTGACATACCTAGTTCAATCTTGTTACCAAAAAATACATTTACTCGTTCACGTGATATTACATCCTTGTGACCTAGCCACATGTTTGCAAACTTATAGATGTAATCTCATCAAGTGGGCCCAGGGTATCTATCCATCACTCGGATGGGAAAATGTCAATCTCGATGCATATGCCTCAACTTATTCCTTTGGAATACCCAATACACACCTTTATGGTCACCTAGTTATGGTCATGACAGTTGATGTGATCAAAGAAGCAGCAGGAGATAGTGATTAAATATGATCTCACGGTCAAAGGACTAAGTTAGTATGCTTTGCTAGATATCGCAATGTTGAACTTTGTGACTGGATCACATTGCAATACTAGGGTTGGGTGTGTGTACATCACTTCATTCATCTAATGAAGTGACCCTGTTGTCAGTTTCTATGGTAAAGTCCATGACTGGGAAACCTCGATCATCAGCTTCCCAACAAACTAGTCCAGAGGATACTGGGGACCTGGTTTGTTTATATACCACACATGCATTAATTTTTCTAGTTAATACAATTATATCATGATACAAAACTATTGAACTAATGAGATATGTCAATAAAAACATATGTATTATTGGTCTCTAGGGAATATCTCCTTCAGTCTCCCACTTGCACTAGAGTCAATAATTTAGTTATTGCTTCACGCACTTTAACACCTATCGCATTCCGATGTTATCCACACGCGTTGCTTGTGGTAAATCCAATCTCCATAACTGATACTTTCAGCTCTGTGTATATTTGTATGTTCATGCCACTACGCATTACTCATTCTCAATGAGATGCCATTGTATAAATTAAGTCTTTGATGAGACGCCAATTCCTTCACCAAAACTATGTTGACACTATTATGGTGCAATAGATCTTCATAGTATTGCCCTCTTGAACTATACCTAGTTTTGATGACAAAACTATTTTACAAAAAGCCCTCTATATGTCGCTTCTAAAGCAGTTATATACTCAACCATTGTTGTAGTATCTATCACAATGATATAACTTTGGAACTAGACTAAATCCATCAAGGAACTTCCTTCCATTACACCGTGCCACCTTATTTATTAAAACATAGCCTAATTGAGATAAACTTAATTTGTATATGTGACAAATCTCGCATCAATGTAACACATTACAATGAGCTAATTTTTCACTTCTACATACATCGCATATTCTTGGTTCTTCCAAAGTACACAAGACTATCATTACTATGGTCTAATGGTCATCTTATGAATCACTCTGATATATGCTCCAAACACTAAGAGCATATGACTCATCAAGATATGTATATATCATGGCATTCATGATGAGGTTTCACTTATCAATTGTCAACACAATTGATCTTTCTATCATGTGGCAAAAACTTTTCTTGTCAAATATTGACTAGGAAACTCGCATAGATCCTAGTCAAATGTGCCACCATATTGAACTAATTAAATATCTCATATATGTTCTTTGACATAACCATACTAGAATTTCAATCTATCTATATAGACTTTGATGCCTGATATCCTAGTTTTGCCTAAGTCTTTCATCAAATCGAATTTGAATGAAATTCTTAATTCATGTCTCATAAAAGATACATCATTTCCAATCAACATAATGTATTTCTCATAAAGAATTGGAAATATGTCTTAATACTCCCACTTAGTTTCTTGTAAACACAAGCATCTTTATCATTCTGATGAACCTAAACTTTTAAATAGTTTTATCATGGTGAAGATTCCAACTCCACTATGATTATTTCAACCATTGAAGTTTGCATATTCTAGCATCCTTGAATTAACAAAACCCTTTGGATAGTGTCATGTAAAAATCCTAGGTAAACATTCTATTAGAAGAATGTTGTTTTGTTTATTAAACTACCATATCTTAATATGTAGTGGTTGCTACAATAATCCATAGAGACTAAATATCGTCGTGGAAGATCCAATCTTGCCACGGTAAACTTTTGAAATTTGTCGTAAACTACTTCCGGACATGTTAACCATTTAACAGATGTAAACATATGTGTGTGTTTGTTTATAGATCCATTTATGCTTTGAAAAGCTTCATGCCTTCCTAAGGGTCTACCAAGTTTATAACTTGATTTTCGTATATGGATACTATAACGAATTCTTATGGCCTTTAGCAATTTAACGGAGTTTGGGCTCATCATCGCCTTTTGCATGTAATCATTATATCATTTTCCAACAATGAAATTTTGCCTCAAATCTTATTATTGATTCTCACCCGATCCACATGGTTCAATAGGAACATAGATTTCTAGAACTACAACAATTGCAGAAATAGTAGCCATGAGTATTATAGCAGCCTCTAGAACACTTTCTGGTGTTGCGCTACTCTGATCATGTCACTTAGGTTCAAATAACCACATCAAAGTTTATATTGTCCTGCCACTTAACTTTTCACAAAAAATTGCTTCTCAAAGAACTCACCGTTTTAGCGATAAACACTTTTTTTATTTAGTATTATGGTGGAGGAATTCCCAATGATTACTTTTGGGATGACCTACAAAGAGATGCATATCCGACATTGGTTTTGTAAACATTTTATATATGCCTTGCATACAAAAATTTAAGAAAAGATAAACTAGATTTTACCCCTTGCCATTTCAACGGATCATGATGTTGCTCTTTTCAGTGTAAAAGCGGTATGTCACTATAGCATAATCTTTTAAATCATAATGTCAGTTTTATATTTGATCTCACCAAGTCAAACTAGGTTCGATTATATTCTAAAAACACTCCATACTACATGGTGTTTCAGGAAACTTCAAGTTTATGAATCAATCAAGTATGTGGGTGCCCTAGATTAATCCTCTGAGAATCCTTGTTATGCATATCACCACGATCCTATGATCAGTCTATCGTGTCACATAATCGACAACTATCAAAGTAAACATCCCTTACTTAAGTGAATACAAGTCATACCTCAATTGCCATTATGGTTACATCGATCCTCATCAGTGGAACTCTAGCAGAGCATCGAGCCTGAGACATGCCTTAACCTACAGGAAGTTGACTAGGAGAACATCCTAGCTCACATAGTCGTCCATGTCAACTTCTTCTTCGCCTTCCTTCTCGAGGTCTAACCAAGTTAATAGCCAGGGACAATGCCAGTGAATACTTTGATTTTACTCGCAAACCACCTTAAGAAGACAATAATAAAAGGATATGCAATATGGTTGTGGTAGTGGGAGGGCTCTGTAAGAGGTTCTTTTCTCAAAAAGTTTCTCTTGTAGATATAGTATCTCTATCCTTGTTAAATATTTGTAAAACATTTGTAAAGTTTGGAAAACACTAGGATTGGGTCACCCAATTTCATCTCCCAATCCTCACTCGACCGGGCTTTTCATCTTCCGTGATCCTCCGAGATCACCTCACTTCCTCTATGGTCCTCCGCACCACCTTGTTTTGAAAACTCTTTCTTTCTTGAAAACTTTTAGAAACCAAAACCAGCATCGCTTCTACAAGAGTTATCCAACCGCCCATGACCATGGACACAGCTATTTGAATGGATTTACACTCTGCAGAAGTTGCACACTTTGCCCACATCATCCGGGTATCCTTCCCTGATCCCGCACAGATCGTGGGTTGAATAACCGATCAAGACTCTCCGAATGCCACCCTAGTATAGGAGCCTACCCTATGAGTTTTTTCCCTCAACACCGGGACATCGGGTACCAAGGACCAACCGGAGTGCCTTTTCCACTGCACAAAGTGTGCACTTTCAATGAGAGGTTCATAGTATCGCCCAGCTACCCACAGGTAGTTTGTATTCTCCCCTAGACCACTGCTACGACAAATGGTTTTCCCCTATGGGATACCCGACTTCGAGAGATGCGATCCCTTATAAGTAGTTGCAAGGCATCCCATACCAGAGTAGACAAACTTCAAGTTAAGCCCCATCCGATTCTGTAATATGGTCATGCGCTTAGTTGTTATAGCTAAAGCTACAAAGAAATAGGTGCTTCATAAATATTTTCCTCCTTCTCCACTTCAACATCACTTGTAAAACCAAAACCTTTTTATTTCTCAAATTCCTCTCGGCAGGGCAAACCATACCAAGGTTTTACCGTAAACCATTTTGTAAACTTTTCCGGGGTCTTCCCAACCTATAGTTTTGCTTTGGCTAAAATGGGGTCTACAAAGGGGTATGGTATTATACACCATTTACAATAATAGGGACAAGTAGGTGTCATAAAAAGAGGGTTGTACTTAGTAGTAAAAATGTGTAATGGCTTGGAGGATCCAAGCCACTACCAGAGATAGATCATCACATAGTAAAAATAATGCAGTTTTGTATAAACAAGTCGATAAAACATGCATAAGTAAAATAGTAAGACAAGGCTTATGAACAAGTATGTGGCTTGCCCGTGACCAACAATATGACAATATTTCGGGCTTCTTCTTAGAAAACCATAATAACCCATATCTCCTCTCTGCCTTGACTTTGATACAATTCACAACTATCATCGCCAAGGATCACACATGCAAGCAAACAAAATCCACAATCAACACAAGGCATACAAACATCAATACCATACATCAGAAACAATACAAGGTTCACATCTATTTAGTAGGTTTTTTAATCTTGAGTTCATAGCAACTAGAATTACTTTATTTGCCTTTATGAAACTTCTTTTATGAATTAAGTGTCATATACCACTTAATTAAGGGGTTTAAGGCCAAGGCTTGGTTATGTATGATACCATTGTACAAAAATGATATCAACGGATGGTTACTGAAATAACAAGGCCACCAAAGTGGTTTCATTATTTTAGCACTTTTCTTTATTTAATTATGGGTTTTCTAGTGAAATAAACCCTAGTTTTAGGTAATAAATCACTAGACATGATTTGTGAGTCCAAAAATTATTTCCTCATAGGATTAAGAGGGTATTTGAGTGGTGGTTCACATCAAAACAATTACAAGAATGACCTTGGGAAAATCCCAAATCAGTCTTGCATGCGTTTTGTCTTTTTCACCAGATTAAAACTATAGACTATTTTGATATGAATCACAGGACACACTGTAGGTATTTCAAATACAAATCTGTAGACGTTGGGTTTACAATTTTTATGGTACCAGAGCTCATGTAATGATTTTCTTATTGAAAATACCCCTTTTAGAGGAGTTTAAATCACCAAAACTCATCAGAGGCTGAATCAATCTTGAGCTCTTTGGGTTGGTGAGATATGATAGTGCATGCATACTGAGAGTTGGAATTAGGTCAGAATAAATTATATGTTGACCTAGAGAACTTTCTAAATGTAGTTGGGAATTGTTTTTGTTATTTTTGCTACAGGCAAACCATGGGCTTTTTGGGTATGAGGCCAAAGAGACATGGAAGGTTTAACAAATACCTCACAGTAAAATTTGAATCTATGAAATTCTCTAAAAGAATTATAAAGTGAAATGTACATTTTTGTGTAGTTTAATTAATAGAAATTATCTGAATATTATTTTGATCAACTTTTGGTGCTACATGTTGAGTAATTAGTGAAGGAATCAGTAAAAATTTAGATCCATGTGATTCTAGGTATTTTTAATTTTATTTTGTATTTAAACCTAGTAGTTATTTTATCTGTTCTAGAATTTAAAAAAAAGAAAAGGGGACATGGGTTGATGGGCCAAATTTTAGAGGATCTCGCTAGGAGTGAGATCCAACCCACTTAGTGCCAAATAGGTGGGAGCGACAATTTGAACACGCTGCAGTGCTCGACTATCAGTGGGAGGGGTGCGGAAAGAGGTATGGAGGGAGATGGACCGTTCGATCTAAAGAAATCAATGGTGCACTGTTGTTTTCCTCCCCCGACATGGAACATAGAGGGGAACCCTAGATAGGTAAGGGAGATACGGATCTCACCTAGGGTTCCTCCTCTGTCGATGGGAGGTGATGAGGTTGTGCATCTTGACCAGGCGGTTCTGGAGAGGGGAGGAAGGGGTGGTTTTGGTGTCTGGAAGACATCTCACACATCCGAAGTGGTGAGGCTTACTCCGATGTTTCCCGGGGATCTCCCTAGGGCAGGTGCATGTCGACGGAGAGGTGCTGGAGGTGATGCAGCCGCTTTCCTCGGTCACATCAATGGCGTGGTTCCGTGGCTAAAACTCCTAGTGGTCGACGCGAATGACGCTAAAGTAAGACGTGAGCAAGAATGTCGCTATAGGTGGATGATACCTTCGATCCGGATTACGGATGTAGTATAGCTTCTTTTTTCCCTAGTAGACCTAGGTTATCGAATCCTCGGGAAGCAGATGCGTAGTGAAGTTACTTTAACGGACCTTTGGGAGTTTTAGAATTCCTTTTCTGTTTTTACCGGACCAAGATTTTGCGTCTTTTTGTTGTTGTCGATGATGGAGAGAGGGCCTAGGGCGTTTGGTTTCACCTGTAGCTGTGCAAAACATCTGATGGGAATAAAAGATAGAAATAAAGTATGCATGTAATTGTTAGAGCAAGATAAATTATAATGCAAGGCAGATCCATAATTGCTATTGCCTCCGCAACCGCTTATAGTAGTAACCTACTAGTCTCATCCATAGAAGAAAGAGAACTAATGATATGCATAGTGATGTCACTGTTAATCCCAAGTAAATCCCTCACATACAGCCATACTACCCCTTCTGTCACTAGGGTTCCCAACCTGCAGATCATTCAGTACTCATACTCCCTATACCTAGCTCAACCCTCAGGGTCTTGGGTACCTGACAAGTCCTTAGATTGAGGAAAGAGAGGATAGAATAATCATCATGTCATACAAACTAATACATGATCCCATCTATGATAAATAACATGCACAAACGCTACATGGCTAGGTCAAGTCATAGCCCAAGGAGGATTATTCACACATAGAGATGAGATCAACAATCACAAATATTGTAATGAAAATCATAAGATTGATAGCAATAGTCTTACAATGTCGCCAATCGAAGAAGAGATCTACTATTACAAGTGGTGGAATATGGCTATGGAGATGGAGATGGAGAAGGGTTTTAAGATCTAGAGGCGACTGGTGATCTGGGGCAGAGACTTTTGGTCGAGGTCGGCTTGTTTTCTTGTCGCCCTAGGCTTCTTTATATAGGGGTCCCTTCACAAAAGTTGTTCTGTTTGACCTAACGGTAGCGGCGCCAACTATACGACCAGAACTATCCAAATGTAATTTTGTTCCGCCAGATAGTTGGTCGTTAAAGAGTCCGCCCACTTCATAGCTCGGTTTCTTCCGTTGTTGGAAATCTCGTATCTTTGACTTTAATGTAGTGATTCCCATCTCCAAACGACATTATCTCACAGAGGAAAAATAGAAAGAAAAGGATTGCATACCCTTTGAATATTAGGCATTAATGGCAGGGTTTAGAGAGATATTTCATCAAAAATATGAATAATATCCAGTTTAAATGTGGACGTAGATGGCTATATTTTAGAGCCATCAGTGGGCCTGATGCAAAAAGGAGGTGGGGTGAGGTAGGCATGAGCAAGGGGAACTCAACTGTGCAGATAGAGAGGAGAAAGGGAGTTGGAGGCGATGGCGGCATCGACTTCTACCTTGCAAGATCAAGAGCAAGATGAGCTCGTATGCTAAGGGAGGGCAAGAGGCAGCGCCACGCCTTAGGGGTGAACTAGGGATGGTGTGTGTTGGGGATATACTTTCTCTCGGTATCCTCACAGCCTCACTAACTGTGTGGCCCACTTCGGTTAGAGCTTTGCTTCATAGGTGACCTAGTCAGGGGAAAAGACGGAGTCCAATCCGGAGGGAAGGCCTAGAAGACTTACCGACTTAGGCCCATAGTGTTACTTGTAGTTCAAGATGTACTCAGAATCGACTCTTAGTCGTAGCTTGATAGATCTCTCAGAAACCCTAGGCCGGATATCTATATAAGTCCCTAGGGAGAGCCTTTAGGGCACCCTCAATAGTCTACAATCTCAACTCACACAAAGTAACCCTTGCAACCTATATTCTGCTCAGCCAGACATGGATTGCTAGCAGAGTAGGATCCGCCCAAAGCCATGGATTCAACCTGGTAAACTTGTGTGCTCACCGTCCTAACACCGTGACGCCTCACACCCCTATCTTCCGTGACGCCGAGGACCCCTCATGGCGATTTGTCATCAATCCGACGATAGTTGGCGCCCACCATGGGGCAAGTGAGCTTGATCTGATTCCGAGCGGAATCGCAAGAATCGGAATCAGCGAGACTATCACCGCTTGGCATCCTCTACGCCAATGACGTCCCTCTCATCGTTCTCGACAAGACCTGGATTCCAGCTAGGGAGGTTGTGACTGCCTACACAATCATGTCTTTTGGCGAGATCGATGTTTGCATCGGTTTCGCTGAACCTGTCCCACCCACCCCAGCGGTGATGATAGAGGCAGAAGAATCTTCTAGGTCCCCTTTGTCCGCAGAGGCGGCAGAGTTCCGGATCTCAGAAAACCCTAATCCCACCCAGCCCGCACCAATTGCAGAGATAGTGGAGAAATCCGAGCCTGAAGAAGACCTAGCGGCCCAAGTCGAATCTGGAGTAGATCTCCTTGGAGAGACCGAATCCCAGATCGACCCTCCCGCCGAAGTCGAAATCCAGGAGGAGCATAGCAACGACACTGATTCTGGCTCTGATGACGCCGGGACAGACATGCCTTTCCTAAGGTACACGCTGCGACGTATGATAATGCAAAACTCAGGCATAGACGCAATTCTCAAGACCATCAAAAGTTTCGACGAAGATGATTGCGAGAGCCGCAGGTACCTCAGGATGAGCGCATCGCACTTTGTCGGATACGTAGGATCCGGATCTGGCTCTGCCGATGCTGGAGACAACACCGACTCTGTGCTGGAGGCAATTGGAACAAACACCGACGTACCCGCATCCTCGAATGAATCGATGACGTCGGCAGATTTCCGAAAGTTCTCCACGGAGTATGAAGAGGAGTACAACTCCAAAGCTGCAGAACAAGGAGAAGCCATGGATGAAGGATTCGGGGAACACTCTCCCAAAGCGCAGGACGACATGGAAATCGGAGATAATCCCGAGGTCCAAATGTCCGAAAGTACTGACGTAGCTTGACCGGAAACGGACCCAAAGCCGCTTTGCTACCACCGCCAAGAAGGCAAAGAAGAAGAACAAGACCCCGGCAAAAGACCCTCTGACAGCGGAGGTGATTGCCGAGGAATATGAAGAAGACTCAAATGGAGCACTTATCCTAGAAGAGCCGAAAAAAGAAGAATCGATGGATGGACACGTGATCACTGAAGGTGCGTGTAAACTCATTGATGCTGCATTAACCACACATATCCCTACAGTTGTAGAACTTACTGCTGAAGATCTGGACGAAAGGGCCCAAGCCCTAGAAGCGCGTCGTCAACAACTCCTGGATGAAGCCAAAAACATCGAGGAGGAAAAGAAACGGATGGGAACTAAGGATTACATGTCTCGGTTGCATCAGAAGACACAGAAACTTTACACACGTGACGGTAAATTTCTGGAAGTGAACAGGGTCCTCTTTGAAGGAGATCCAGGGATGCCTCGTCTCGACAGCAAAGGAGATCTGGTGTACCCAACACCGCATGTAACACCGTCAGCTCAAGATATCCTGTCAAATAACCCAGGCCCAAAACAGGTTCGATTGGGCATCAAGCTACTCACCAAGGGTCTGGAGCAACAGATGGCTCCAAAATCCAGAAGCGGAAAGCTGGTCTCCAAGTCTGACCAATGTCTCGCGGACTCAGCCTAGAATGATATAAGGCCCAACAGGTTCCGAAAGATCATCGTTCACCGACGGAAGACAACTACCTGTAACCGGATCATCAGGACAGCATCACAGATCTGCACGTGACTAGAGAAACGTCGCTCCAGCGGCCGAGCAAGAGGCCATTGCTACACTGTATCTGAGGAATCCTCCCCGACGAGAGTTGAACGATCGAAGGGGAGAAGATAAAGAGAAACATCGGGAGGAGGATCGTCAAAAAATGCCACCTCCTAGACATGTAAGCCGTCCGGCTGAGCCTCACCATAGTGGGAACGACGGACGAAGGAACGACGGAAACCATGCCGGGACAAGCCGGCAGGGGGCTCGTCAGAGTGAAGACCTCCCCGAATCGGAATAATGACACTCCGATGATGGCCAGCTAACAGCCGGAATAATCCAGTGCCCACCCTTCCACCAAGCAAATATCACAACGGCTCTCAAGGAGGACAATGAGGACGCAGGAGGAGGTGGTGGCGGTCAAGTCCGACTCCAAGGCACCGCAGCCACAACCGGCATTCGACGCATCTCTATCCTAACGACGCAAGGCACATGATCAACTCCAATATATACGCTGCAGCGCCATTTAAAACGATGATATCGACGTGGCCCCAAGTGCTTTGACCATGCATCGAGCTACAAGATTCCCTAAGGATTTGCTATCTCAAGACATATCCAAGCTTCACGATTTACATTGTTCGCCAGATACCTAGCTACAGATTTTTCCAAGCTTGTCGATCGCTAAAGGGGGAAACAGCCTAGTCGCAACCCGATATCTCCCACTTATGTTGCGGAAGATGGCACGATCATGGCTTAATGAACTTCGAGAACACCATCCACAATCGGTATGACATGCAAAGTGCGTTTTTCGCAATTTCAAGGCACATACTGAGGCCCTCAGACGGTCGGAGACCTACAGTTGCACCCAAAAGGCCGAGAAACTTGCCAGATTACCTCAACAATGGATCGACACCAAGAAATCATGTGAAGGAGTAAATGATCAAACCGCGATTGAAGCTTACTGCGTGTCTCCCAATTGGTCTCATCGCGCTTATCGCTTGAAGTGTGACAAAGTCACCGATTTGGGAGGATGATAGAAACAAGCAAGTATGCAAATGCCGATGATGCGTAGGGATTACTCAATGCCCTAGCCGTGCCACGGCAAAACAACCAAAGCAACAAGTCTGCGCAAAAATACCTCAAGAGAAACCTAACTGAAACGGCAAAGTGGTCATCGCTACTTTCGGTCCGAGGACAAGGAGGACGCGAGGTCGCGCAAGGGCGTGGAACTTCAAGAGTCCAATGTAGAGGAGACCAAGAACCGGCAAAACCTACTCTTGGGCCGACATTGCTAATAACCCATGTGTGCATCATTTAGACGCCAATGGGGGCTCGTCCCACACCAACGCTTGAATGTCGCTTTCAATGATGACATCAAAGAGATGACACCGCTGGCTACAAAGCTAAGCTAAGAAGGGAAAGAAGAAGAACTCAAAAGATAAAGAGATTCAAGGAAGATTCCAACATGGAGGAAGCCGATGCTTCAAATCCCAAGCCTAAGTGTCGTGGTGGTGGTGGCACATGGCATGGGTAGGCTAAAGTATGGGGCCAATGGACGCTTAGTGGGATCTGGGAGGGAAGATGCAACCGTTTTTACACTCAAGCCGCCAAAGTGATGAACTTTATTTCTCTCTTGATGGGTTACAAGTGCTCCTTTGTCTCTAAACCCGGCGGTCCTAGTATGACTAGTCATATTCGCCGCCATCTCCTCCTCCGCCGATGACACCAATTCCTAGTCCTATTCGCCCCGCTTCTCCCCGCCCAAATACGTCATTGCTCGTCGTGGATGCCCCCGAGGCCTCTTCCATTGATCTCGATCCCATCCGCCCTCCAATGTTTTCGTTGAGCCAGCTGTCCCTCTATGGGCCCCAGCCTACTATTGAGCCTCCATCTACTCCGGTAGCTTCACGGTCGTCCGACCTTGGCCGAAAAGGTCGTTGCTTGGCGCCTCTCGCGAGCTTATCCTCCGCTGGTCCTAAGGACTCCGTCCCCACTTCGAGGCGCAACTTCCCGACGCCTCTTCTAAGGAGAATGCGGTTATTGCTGGCCAAGACTTCTTCTCAGAAAGTCTTGCCGCTCTTCTCAACCGAGTATTGCAGACACGCTGCAAGGGAGCCGAGATTCCGCCAAAGTCATCATTTCCGCCACCGCCACCACCGCTTCTTCATAAGAGCCTCAAGCGATCGCCAGGGTGGGACCGCCTGCCTGGGTAAAGTTTTAACTCTGGACAATTAGCTGAACAGCCTTGGAGCGCTAGTTGAGTATGCCAATAACTGAATGCTGCTGATCAATTTGAGGGTAATCCACCAAACAACCTTTCCAGCTTTCTCGACATCACGTCGCTTTGACCATGTCAGCTTTATCATTGATACCAACAAGATGAATGCGGTAATTATTTTATCTCCGAGTCTTAAATTATTCTCCGTGATGTTACCATATTCTCTAGTCCCTAAACTTGCAAGGAAATAACTTGTTGTATGCTTGGAAGTTTGACTTAATTTTATTTCTAAGGTTTGTTAGTCCGCCATCTAGTTCATAGTTTATTCTACTTGGTGTAGCTTTGAATATCCTTCCACCCAGAGCCGAGTTAAGCCCTTCTTGACTTGGATCCGCATAGCTTTGAATATCCAACACCTATAGCCTAATTAAGCTTTGCTTGATTCGGATCTAGTTTAACTTTGAAGATCTAGCCACCTAGATCCGAGTCTAGTCCTTCTGACTCTGATCTAGTATAGCTTTGAATATCCAGCCACCTAGAGTCGAAGTGAGCTTTGCTTGATTCGATCTAGTTTAGCTTTTAATATCCACCACCTAGAGCCTAATTAAGCTTTGCTTGATTTGGATCTGCATAGCTTTGAATATCCAATTACTCCAGAGCCTAATTAAGCTTTGCTTGATTCGGATCTAGTTTAACTTTGAAGATTCAGCCACCTAGATCGAGTCTAGTCCTTCTCGACTCTGATCTAGTATAGCTTTGAATATCCACCACCTAGAGTCAAGTGAGCTTTGCTTGATTCGGATCTAGTTTAGCTTTTAATATCCAGCCACCTAGAGCCGTAATTGCTTTGCTTGATTTGGATCTGGTATAGCTTTGAATATCCACCACCTAGAGCCTAATTAAGCTTTGCTCGATTCGGATCTAATTTAGCTTCTACTTGTTGTTTTATCATTTTGCTCCATTGCTCAGGTTGCACATGACCGACGGACCGCGAAGTTCTAGAGGTTGCTTTTTCAAGACCGCAAGTCGGAAGAGAAGTACGAGAAAGTTCGCCTGCGGCAAAGAAGGCCGTAAGTCGATAGTTCGCTTTCCTTATTTCCACCTTTCTCATATACTCGTCTGCTGAATGCCGGCTTACTTCTTGTTGAATAGGTAATATCAATAACCTCAATATCCGCCTTTGAAAAGAAGATCAAGACCTTGAAGGTTAGTTTCCTTTCTACTTTACTCCTCCTTTTAGTATCTATGCTAAGTTTCCTTATTATGCTGGGCTGTGGTAAAGCCGAGTTGCAAGACTTCTTGCGTTGTCGCAACAAGATTGCGTGCCCATGCCTGACGTGATGCTTCATTTTTTCGAACAAAGCGCAGTTCATTCGGCGCAACTACAAGAAAAAGATGATGAGATAGCTCGCCTGAGATCCGAGGTGAATGCACTCAAGCTCTCTCGTAAGTCCGAGCTAGAAAAGGTCGATCAAGAATTTGCCGAGGAAAAGAATCTACCGACTGGATTTACAGAAGAACAAAGAACTCCTCAGCTTAACTTAAAACTCTCGCTTGAGCGAGGAAATTGCTCGCTTCGAGAAGAGTAAAGCTGCTTGGGCCAAAGACCTTCGTGATAATGATGAGCTACATTCATCGTAGTTAGTTGGCCCGGCCGAACTATATTTTTGCTTTGTCGCTGTTGCCATCCTTCGACACGCCCATGTTTTGCGCAGATCACTTCCCCGAGGCCAAACCCGTGAGTTCTAAAGCTATTCTTGCAGCTCGTCCGAGGTGAACCTGTCGTTGACTTTGAATATTCGGCGGAGGATTTCTTGGTTGTCACAGGTGCCGCAGCTTGGTCCGATGAAAATTATGGGCCGACTTGGTGCAGCCGCTATCCGAGCTTATCATGTACTCGCCAAATACCTCCGGACTCGATATCAATGAAGTCAAGTTATTGGTGACAAGGCCGATGGCATCCGAGAGACGCTTGAGTCTTTGAGAGAATCGCTGCTGCGGCCGGTGCCGACATGGCTCCTTATCAGAATCATGTCATGGTATGAAGACATCTCTCTTGACATTCGAGGAATCATGCACCGGCTCACCGGGTTGAAGATCCCACCTTTGTTGCTCTTCGCAAGCTCGGCTTTCCAAATTTCGCCGAAAGTACCGACGGCACACTTGGAATGAAGGGCCGAGTTTTCCCCGATCCGGATCAGAGGTCGCGTCAAGGTGCTTCAGTGATGATTCAACCGAGCACGGGAAGGTGAAGATGATTCGCCACATCCGATAGCTCAATTTCGCTCGATAGCAACGGTGATGCGCGGTCCTCCTCCAAAGGCACCGGCATTCTACCGCATCGACGCATCGACGCCCCAACAACCTGCGATACCGCCAAGTTGCACCTGGCTCTGCTGGAGGGCGAGGCGACCTCACCGTTCTCCTACTGGAGTGCCCCGCACCTGAGCAAGGAGTCGCCTCCAACTAACAACGCCTAGGTTATTTATGATCCCTGGTATGCCGGGCGATAATGTAGATTTAAAAAATTTGTCAACTCGTATGATTCAACTTCTTTTGCTATGTGTTGTTGAGACTCTTGTTATGGATGCTCGTCTCAATTCTTGCCTTGTTGGCTCGTAATTTCTTCATCTTTAGGGCTCAACTTTGCCGTTATTTTGATGATCTTATCCAGGCATTAGCGCTGAATATCTACGCTATTGACCTGTTTTGAATATAAGTTAACTACTCTGCTAGGGAGCAAGCAACAATCGCTGGATCGCTGCCATCGTCCGAACTTCCTTATATAAATCACGCTTTGAGGTGGTATAAAACTGATATGATTGCTTTAGCATAGGTTTGAGGTATCATACGGTAGTCCCGAATCGTTGCTTTAGATGCCGAGGTTTAAGTGTCAATACGCATTTGACATACCATATGATAGTCCCCGAGTCAATGCTTTTGGCACCGAGGTACATATTCGTAACATGAAAGGAACACAACATACGGCAAGCCCCGAAATCACCGCTTCCGACGCCAATGTTCAAGTATGTAACGCGAAGAAATAAATATACCATATGGCAGTCCCGAGTCATTGTCGCATGTTTCGAGGTTCAAACATATATAATAAATAATCATTACATATGGCAGTCCCCGAGTAATCGCCTGGGTGCCGAGGTTTGAACATCTAACATGAAATAACATAACATATTGTAGTCCCGAGTAATCGCCTGGTGCCGAGGTTTGAAATACATGATATGACATAAATATATCCTATGGCGCCCCCGAAGTCATCGCCTGGGTGCCGAGATGCAAATACATTATTGATTTTGACCTTGAGATAGAACGCCACGAGTAAAATGGCCAAGTAAAGCCACATTCCTGTGGGCGCTTCGCTTTTCACCAGCTTTGTCCGCTTTGTTCTCTCCAGTGGATTGAGCATCGATCGATAATATGCATCAAGCAATGCTTTGCTCACGATAAATGGTCCTTCCCATGGGGTGATAATTTAGGGGTCGTATGCACGCACAAATGAGGAGGACTAAATCTCCTTCTTTGAATACTCTTGGATTCACTTTCTTGCTGTGATATCGCCGTAAGTTCTGTTGATAAATGGCCGATCGTGATAATGTCAACTCCCCGGCTTCTTCCAACAGGTCTACGATCTTGCCGAGCTATTTCATTTGTTTCGAGGTTGTGTAATCGAGCAACCCTTGGCGAGTCATAGATTATGTCCTGGGAGTACGGCTCTCGCCTCAGATACCGTAAAGAATGGAGGTAACCTGTTGATCTATTCGAGTAGTCCGGAGGCTCCATAACACGCCGGGATTTCTTCGATCCAACATCCCGCCGACCGCTGCAAAGGTTCAACAAGTCGTGGTTTTATTCCCTGATAACACCAGTCCATTAGATCTTTCAACTTGCCCATTGGATGTCGGGTGGGCCACCGAGGCAACATCTAGTCTTATGTGCTTCTCTTGGCAAAATCACAAGGCTCCTTCGCAAAGTTCGTACATTATCCGTAATAATGCTATGTGGGTATCCGTATCTCAAGATGATATCCTTGAGAAATTTCACCGCCAGGTGCCCATCACACTTTTTGATTGGTTTTACTTCAATCCACTTTGTGAACTTGTCTACCATAACCAAGATGTGGGTCATTCCTCCTCTCGACGCTTGAAAGGTCCCACCATGTCTAAACCCCATACGTAAAATGGCCAAGTGATGGGTATTGTTTTTAACTCGCCGACTTTTATATATGTATTCTGGTTGCATATCTCCACACCCATTGCACTTCTTAACTAATTCTTCGCCTCTTTTAACGCCACACAAGAAATCCATGCCCGAAAGCCTTTACATTAAAGCGAGATGAGGCATGGTGCCCACATTCTCCTTGGTGTATGTCTAGAAGGATTTCACCTTCCGTGGAACTCACGCACTTCCGCAATATGTTTGTTACGCTTCTCTTATATAACTCATTGTTTATGATTGTATAGGCTTTTGCTCTTCTCGATGGTTTGTCGCTAATATTTCATTACTCGCAATACCGCTGCCTTTTTAGGTACGAAAATATGGGTTTACATATCTACAAGTATTTTTTCCGCAGTTGATCTCACTCATCTCCATGTTTTCTGCCGACGATATACCTCGGTTTCCATGATTGCTATTACCTCGCCGTCCCTTTCTTTAGGGATTCAATCTTTCATGGATCTACCTCCATTGGCGTATGATTCTCGCAGTAACTTGCTGGATAAAATTGATTCGGACTCGTGATGGGTTTATTGATGGTTTCGAGGTGTTCCAGGCAATACTGGCTAATTGATTGCCGGGTTGATCCTAATTTTGACAATGTGTCCAGCTGGCTATTTTCCGCTTCGTGGTATGTGGTGGAATTCACATCCTTCAAAATATCCACTTATCTTTTGCACATGGAATCAGATAAAGCCATATTAGCATCTAATGCGTCCCAACCGCCCGATACTTGTCAGATTACTAGATCCGAGTCACCGTAGCATAGGATTCGGGCGATACCAATTTCTTTCGCCATTTTCAATCCATGAACTAGTGCTTCATATTCAGCTACATTGTTGGATGCGCAAAATGTATTTGCAGACATATTTCAACCGATCTTTTTTAGGCGTAGGTTAGCACTATTCCTGCTTCCAAACCGCTCCTTAGTTTGGAACCATCAAAATGCATTGTCCAAGAATTTGGATCCGCAGTGGTGGCTCATATTGCACCTCGCCCATCTACGAGAAAGTGGCGACAAATTTAGATTTGATCGATCTCTCCTATCAAATTGTGGATATACGGTGATAACTCGATTGCCCATTTTGCTATTCGCCACTTGCATCTTTGTTAGTTCAAATGTCGGCTATGGTGCCTCATAGATTACTTTGATGGGGTGCTCTTCAAAGTAATGCTTAAGCCTTTTTTGCCGACATATATACTCCATAAGCCATCTTCCGATAGTGCGGATAATTCTGCTTGAAGTGGATAATACTTCACTTAGATAATATACCGCCTCGAACTGCCTTACCTCTTCAAGTCGCTCCACTACAACCACAAGATTAACTACTGATTGGCAGCCGCTTACATAGAGTAGCATAGGTTCTTTCGATAATGGAGAAGCTAAAATGGGTGCCGAATTAGCATCTTTTTCAACTCATGAAATGCAAGGTCCGCCTGGGAGTCCAAATTTGAATTTGTCCGATTTTCTCATCACCGATAAAGTGGCGGTTTTTCTCCTAGCCGACATACAAATCACTAAGCTGCAGGCCAGGCATTTCGTGAATTTTGTACATCGCTCAAGCATCTCGGCAATTCCATTCTTTCTATTGCTCTTATCTTCGCTGGATTAGCCTCGATACCTCGGCCGACACAAGGAAACCGAGTAATTTTCCGCCGCACGCCAAATGTGCACTTCTCGATTAAGTTTCATTCGAACCTTCTCGTGTTCACAAAGTTTGTCAGATATCTTCTAGCAAGGTTTTGCTCTCCTTAGTTTTGATAACTACGCCATCCACATATACTTGTACATTTTTTCCTATCTGATCATGTAGGCACTTTGCATGCACCTTTGATACGTTGTTCTCGTGATTTCGCAGCCGTAATGGCATTGTGCGATATCAATAAGCCCTGTGACGGTAATAAATGCAGTCTTTATTTGATCGGGTTTAATTTAACCAGATGATCTGGTGGAAACCTGTATACGCTGGCTACAAATGATAACACCACACACCAGGTCGAAATAATGACTTGGTCTATTCTAGGCAAAGGAAAAGGATCTTTTGGACATGCCTTGTTCAGGTTAGTGTAGTCGATACACATTCGCCAATAACAATGGCTACATTGGGGTCATCTTTTTCTTTTCTACTAGTACCGGATTTGATAACCAATCCGGATACAACACCTCCATGATGAACCCATGAGAAGCCGAGCTATTTCATCCCCTATTACTTTTCTCCTGCCTTCGCGGCGGCGAGAGGTTGCTTCACCGCCTTGCTCCTGGCCCGACAAGTAAAGAGTGCTCACAACTCCCCAGACACCTTGCATCTTGAGTCGACCATGCAAATATGTCCCGATTCTCACGGAGGAAGTTGGTGAGCTCGCCTTCCTATTTAGCGCCAAGGCTCGCACCAATAGTAACAAAGGCGCTCGAACCGCCATCAATCTGAAATTTCTTCGCTCTTTGGTCGGCTGAAAAGAAATGCCATGAGGGTTGGCCAAGGCCGCATGCTTAATCAGGCCGACCGAGCGAGGGTGCTACCTCCTGAATCCTTTTCTTTTCTCTTTATAACCAATGACTCTACCAATTTGACCCGCCAAGCACACTCCATTGACTTTGTAATCCCTCGCAATCAAGTATCACCCCTTGTGGTCCGTAACTTCATCTTTAGATAACCTATATGACCGCTCATGAATTTGGCCAAGGGTCATTCGAGTAGAGCATGATAACAACTTTCCGTATCGACCACCTCAAATTCTAAATTTTCTCGCTCGAGCTTATCTCTTGTACCAATAACACGCCCACTCGATTTTACCGATGGGCTCATGAAAGCCCCGCACTATCCCATGGAAAGTTGTCCTCGTGGATCGCAAAGATATTCTCGTGATGTTCGAGCTTGTGCATGGTATCTTTTGTACATGATGTTGATATCGCCCATTATCGGCGAGTACTTTTGAGAATTTCACATTGATGCTTGGTCCCACAAACGTTGGATCCAACACGAGTGCATATGATCCGGACTTGGCATTATTCGGGTGGTCTTTCATGCCTGTGTCATCTCCCGACGCACTATGGCTGGTATCTTGGCACCGCGGCAACCGCATTCACTTCCATATGCCGCCGCACACTCGCTTGTCCTCGTCTTCCGCCGTGAACACACAATAAGACCGGTGATGTTCCCTAATCATTACGCCCAGATTCGCCGGATTTATCCTTCCGCCCCGCCTCGGTTCATTACTTGATGTAATCAGATCCCTCGATCCGAAAGTTATCGCACCCGGGAAAGGGCGTAGCATCATTGCCGTCGGTATTTGCTCCAGCTTAGTTGCGGCTGATGTCAAGAGTTGCACTCGATGGGAAACCTGAACTCGCC
Organism: Avena insularis; assembly: GCA_023614405.1. Classification (NCBI taxonomy): domain Eukaryota; kingdom Viridiplantae; phylum Streptophyta; class Magnoliopsida; order Poales; family Poaceae; genus Avena; species Avena insularis. Next base: position 180,447,645 of record CM042686.1, read on the forward strand.
GGTTCCCCATCGCATTTTTCATCCAAAGCGCATTGCCGGGTTGTATGATTGGCCGGTCTAGATGGGTTTGATGTGAAATTTGCACGGCTGATCTAACATGGATTCAACGTATACTTCCTCTCTTGCCATTGCTTCTTTTGCTCGGGGTCCATTGCCTCTTTCCCTCATTCCTTGATGTCCACCGTTGAGGTCCATTTTTCCGTCGTTGAGTTGCTCCGACTCGCTGATCTGTGCTATAGCCGCCACCGGGCTGAATTATATCTATAACCCGCCTCTTCTTCTTCTTCCTCTCAAATCACGCCTAGATGACCCTACCAATTCTCTCGTAATCGTCTTGTTGCTCACGATGATCTCGCCGACATTAACTCCGGTTGGGTCACCCAATGCATAGGAGTCCGCTATTCGATAGTTTCGCCAAAGGTGGTTGGCATATCTCTCCGCAGCGTTGTTACGAGACGCTGCCATAACGGTAGCCTTGCGCTAACCAAGCGATCGCTATGATTCGATAACTCCTCACATGAGTTTCTCAGTTACACCATCGAAGTTAAAAACTCTCTATCTGTTTATTCGGCCTCGCTGCACATGGCTAGTTGCTGTGGTCTATTCGGCTCTTGTATGTGCCGTAAAGTTGCTAACGAACATCTCTTCAAATCCAACCAGTTGATACCGCCAATGGTTGATTATTCAACCATACCTTGGTCCTTCCAACATCTGGGACATACCGACAAATTTCATCTTGATTGCCACCGCCATCTTCACAATGGTGGCATAATCAATCAACCGCCTTGTGGTTTGGTACTTCCATTGTACGCTTTTTGTGCCTCTTGCCAACTGAAAATTCGCACCGGTGGTTCGCCCATGATCCTTGGTCCAAAACATGCCGGACCTGGTGGACCTTGTTCTTCCAATAGCTCTGACCGATAGCCGATCAAACTTTACTCTTGCATCATTTGTCGGCAAATCAGACAGATTCTATCCTCGCATCCCATAGTGATTGTTTCCACCTCGGTTTGCGATTCTACCTCAATATCCATCATTATACCTTTCATTCATCTGATTGTGGCGAAGCTGGCCTCACTTCTCTTTCCCCGCCGAGGCTCATGTCTTGGTTGCGGGTTGAGCTGACTTCTCTTCTTACCTCGCCGGGTTTGGTTTTCATGATTGTCTCTTGCGTGTTCTTTCCGCTGTTCTCATTACCTCGCCGCCGCTATCCTTTTCCATGCGGCCGTGGTTTCTCTCCCCACTATTACTCTCGCTTGCATTGCCTCTGTTCTCATTTGCTCTTCATTTATTGTCGTCATATGGAACAATTTGTTTGTTCCTCTTCCCCGAGGTTACCGCTTTTCTTTTCTAGCGTTGTTTCAGTGAAGACGCCATTGGCAGATAAAGTAGGTGCTACTCTCGCCGAATGAACCATCCGCGGAAGCCCCGGTCTTGCTGGTTGGTTCGAGCATTTCATTTTGCTGGTTCGCTGCGCACTAGCTCATTCACTCTTTCTTGTTGTTTCGCCGAGCTTCCTCGTCAATCCTCTAATTCCAAAGTCATGCATTTGCCGCTTTAGGTTTTTCGCCGGTGTCGTACTTCGGTAAACCCAAATCACCGATCCGCTCGTGAGCTTCATGCTCTTGTTAATATCATTCATGAGGTTCTTACCTCTTAATCTTAGTTCGCCCCACCGGGTGCGAGTATCGCTTATTAGCTTTTGCATATTCTCTCGTGGTCCTGTTCATGATTTCGCAGGTCGATACTTTTTGGCCTCTACCACACCTTTTGCCTAGTTTCTAACTCGCTCAAGATTTGCCGATCAAGCATCGCGCCATCGGTGTGGTTAAGTTCTCTATAGTTGCTCAAGAATGTTCTCTCGTCTCCAGAGGTGGTCCTCTCACTCTTGGTGCCTTTGGGGTGGTGTCATGCAGCTCGCTGGTTTGTCATCGGCGGAATTACTCTCGGCGGTTTGCGCAGGATTCGCTTAAGGATTCCGTAGCAGCCATGGCGGGTTCTCTCGCTTGACCCGCTTAATGTTGCTCCCGCTGAGTCTCCGCTACACCATCACCGACGCGCTACCGATGCTCCTCGATGGATCTGCCGCTTCGAGGTGGTTCCCCGCAACAACAACTTGGTGAGGATAAATGTCGGTGATGTCGACGGACCCCCGTGTCGCTTAGGCCGATGAAGATCCCGCTGCTGGGGGTTTTCTCGTTTCCTGCATTGTCTCCGGATATAGTCGCAGAGACCAAATCTTCCGACCAAGCCGTAAACAACGCGCCGTGTTGATGAAGTTTCCGTCCGATCACGACTCCAATTTAGCATCGCTTCGCCCCACGGCGCCAACCGTGGTGGTGGCAACGGCAGATGCCATGGGTAGGCTAAAGTATGGGGCCAATGGACGCTAGTGGATCTGGGAGGAAGATGCAACCGCTTTACACTCAAGCTGCCAAAGTGATGAACTTTATTTCTCTTGATGGGTTACAAGTGCCTTTGTCTATAAACCCGGGCGGTCCTAGTATGACTAGTCATCCGATTCGCCGCCATCTCCTCCTCCCGCCGATGACACCAATTCCTAGTCCTATTCGGCCCCGCTTCTCCCCCGCTCCAAATACGTCGTGCTCGCCGTGGATGCCCCCGAGGCCTCTTCCATTGATCTCGATCCGATCCGCCTCCAATGTTTTCGTTGAGCCAGCTGTCCCCTCTATGGGCCCCAGCTACCATTGAGCCTCCATCTACTCCTCAAGGCTTTCTACTACCGTCCCGACCTTGGCCGGTAAGGTCATGTTCTGCGCCTCATCGCGAGCTTATCCTCCGCTGGTCCTAAGGACTCCGTCCCCCACTTCGAGGCGCAATCTCCGCCGACGCTTCTAAGGAGAACGGTTATTGCCGCCAAGACTTCTTCTCGAAAGTCTTGCCGGCCTTCTCACCGAGTATTGCAGACGCCACAGAAGGGAGTCAGACCGCCAAAGTCATCATACTCGCCACCGGCAGCCAGCTCTCTTCATAAGAGCCCTCATCGCTGGTCGGACCGCCCGCCTGGGTAAAGTTTAACTCGGACAGTTTAGCGGAATGTTTTGGAGCGCTAGTTGAGTATGCCAATAACCCGAATGCTGCTGATCAATTTGAGGGTAATCCAGCCAAACAACCTTTCCAGCTTTTCGACATCAGCCGTTTTGACCATGCTGCCCAGTTTATCATTGATACCAACAAGATGAATGCGGTAATTATTTTATCTCTGAGTCTTAAATTATTCTCCAGATGTTACCATATTCTCTGGATAATAATCTAAGAGGCCTCAATGGTAACGCTGGGGCCCATAGAGGGGACAGCCGCTCAACTAAAACATTGAGGGCCGGATCGGATCCAGATCAATGGAAGAGGCCTCGGGGCATCACGATTAACAAAGCGACGATTTGGAGCGGGGAGAAGCAGATTTAATAGGACTAGGAATTCGGTGTCATCGGGAGGAGGAGATGGCGGCTTAATCGACTCGGGCTAGTCATATCTAGGACCGGGTTTAATGCATAAAGGAGCACTTGTAACTCCATCAAGAGAGAAATAAAGTTCATCACTTTGGCAGCTTTGAGTGTAAAGACGCTTGCATCTTCCTCCCAGATCCCACTAGCCCATTGGCCCCATACTTTAGCCTACCCATGGCATCTGCCGTGCCACCACCACGACAGGAAGGGAAGAAAAAATTTCCGACCAAGAAAGACACTTATGTCACCTTCCTCAGATCTCAACCAGCAAAGGTTAAGAAAGCAGCTTCTACATGAGCTCAATGCAACAGCTCCGGCTGTCCCCAATTCTGGACTGGTCGGAAGTGGCAATCACATTTGATCGTGTTGATCATCCGCCTAAGCTACATATGCAGGAAAATACGCCTTAATCGGGCTCAATCCACTTATTGATGGTTATGGTTTCTCCAAGACCCTCATGGACGGTGGCAGCAGACAATATCCTCTATGTCGAAACGCCATTACCGGATGAAGATCTCGAGACCCAACCGAACTACGCCTCGGTGATTTTTCACGGAGTTGTCCTGTGAAGACAAGCTAATTCCTTTAGGGGAGATTACTTTGGATGTTACCTTGAACTCCAAAGAATTATCTGACGAGGCACTTTCCTTGAAGTGGTCCTGCTCAAGAGCCGCTGCACCACGCTATATTCCTGGACGTCCGACTTATCGGGCTTTTTATAGCTCGTCTGCGTTACATTTACAATATGATGAAAATTTAGGTCCCAACAGAATCACCATCAGGAGACCCAAAGAAAGCGCGAGAGTGCGAGGATTGAAATACTACCTTTGCTGAAGACGTGTTGCACGCCCAGGAGTACCAGGAGATCAAGAAGAGCATAGATCCGTCCGAGATGCCCGCAACGAAGAAGGAGGTGTGAAAGCCAAATCCGGAGTTCAAGGCATCAGAAGAGACGAAGAAGACGCTGAAGGATGATGACCCTCCAGTGACCTCAGATAGGGCGAGGCCTAGATAGCGATAGGAAAGGCCGCCAAGTTCCTCCAAGCAAATCAAGATATCTTCGCATGGCAGCCATCCGACATGACCGAGTACCTAGGGAACTTGCCGAGCACTCTTTAAATGTAAACCTGAACGCTTAAACCTGGCTAAACAGTCCTTACGATGTTTCGCGATGAAAAGCGAAGGCAATAGCTAATGAACTAGTAACGGATTGAGTTAGCTTTTATTCATAGAAGAGGTCATCCACACCGAAAGTGGTCGGCCAATCCTGTAATGGTCCCTAAAAGGACACCACCGATTTAAGGATGTGTGTTGATTATACTGCCTTGAACAAGGCTTGTCCAAAAGATCCTGCCTGGTTTCATTTCTCGCCCCCATTTAGGATCGATCAAGTTATCGATTCCACGGCTGTGCCTTAACTCCTCTGCTTTTCTCGACGCATATTCCTAAGTATCACCAACCGGATGAAGGAATCGACAAAGTCAAACTTCATTCATAACCCCTTCTAACCTTCGTTTTTGTTATGATGCCCTTTGGGCTGAAAAACGCAGGAGCTACCTACCAACAGACGATGCAAAGGTTGCCCATGACCAACTCCTGACGCAATGTACATGCATACGTGGATGATATTGCGTGATGTCCAAAGATGGAAATGTTGATTTCGACTTGGAGGAAACATTCGCTAATCTAATAAAATACAACATCATGCTTAACCCAAGAAATGTTTCTTTGGAATACCAAATAAAATTGTTAGGTTTCATCGTGTCTCAAAGAGGCATAGAGGTGAACCGACCAAATCAAGGCTATACTCAATATTTCTGTGCCAACTCTCAAAGGCCATACAAAGACTAACTGTCGTGCATCGCAATGGGGCGGTTTGTAAGTCGGTTTGGTGAAAGAGCCGCATCATTATACAAACTCCTAAAAAGACCAAGGATTTTGTTTGGACCGACGGGCTAAAGTCGCACTATAAGACCTCAAGAAAGTACTCTCATCCGCTTCCTATCCTTGCTGCATCGGAACCACAGGAACCGATGTTGTTTCATCCTCGTCATGGTAAACAAATAAAGGTCGTTAGTATCGCCATGGTGGTGGAGAGACCGAGGAAAATCAGAACACCGTGTAGCGTCCGACGATTTCGCTATTGAGGTCCTAAAAGAATCAAAACAACGTATCCACACTATCAAAAGTTGGCTTTACGGTGTTTTTCTAGCATCCTCGTAGCCACGACATTATTTTAAGGAGCATCCAATTACCGTGGTGAGCACATTCCCATGAGATATATAATCAACAATAAAGGATGCCACAGGACGCGCCGCCAAATGGGGCATAGAGCTTTCAGCTTTTGATATTGAGTATAAACTTATGCTGACAAGAATCAAATCCCAAATCCTTGCCGATTTTGTCGCTGATTGGACAGAGACGCAGGAGAATATGACCCTCTCGAGTCGGAATATTGGACCTTCTACTTTGATGGGTCTAAGGCTCGAGGAGGCTCGAGGGCTGGTGTGGTGCCCAAATCACCCCAAGGAGATAAACTTCATATCGCGGTTGCGATCCACTTCACAACGCATAAATAATATGCTGAGTATGAAGCACCGCTGCATGGAATCCGGATTGCTAAGGATATTGGCATCCGACGCTTGATGTGTTATGGAGATTCGGATCTTGTTGCTCAACAAGTGTCGGATATTTGTAATGCAATAAACACATGGCAGCATATAAAGTCATTGTGATGATTTATCTAAATCGCTTGAAGGGTTTGAGGTTCAACACATCCCTCTGAAAGCGTAAAACAAGGAAGTAGATGCATTATCTCTGATAGGCTCACGTAAAGAGGTTCAACAATCGCTTTTTTAGAGCACCTCAAAGTTCCTCAATAAAGGGAGTAGATGAGGAATATCCGACCAAATCCGACTCACCTCTATTAGCAGTTCAAGCACCCTGTACCGGACTCAACCCTACCTTGATTATCCGGGTAGATGGCAAATTACCCAAGACGAGGTTCGAAGTCGGCAGATCGTCCGACGAGCAAAAAGCCTATACTATAGTTAAAGGTGAGCTCTATAAGTGGAGTGTTTCTGGGGTTTCAAATAACAAGCAGATTCTCGAACAAGGAGGAAATCTTAAGAGAAATCCATGAAGGCGAGTGTGGTCACCACGCGCAGCCAAATCTTTAGTGGCAAAGCTTAGACATGGATTTTTCTCGCTTACGCTCGTGAAGATGCCGAACGATTAGTCAAGACATGCAAAGGCTGCCTAAGCACGCCAACAAGTGCTCATGTTCCACCATCACCGTGAACAATACCTATAACATGGCCTTTACGGTCTCCTCGGGGGCTTGATATGGTAGGACCGCTTAAACAGCTCCAAGTGGATTTACTCACCTCTTAGTGATGGTGGATAAATTCACCAAATGGATTGAGGCTAAACCTCACTAGTTGTGATGGAGCAATAGCCAAAGATTTGTCGAGGATGTCATAATCCGTATGGTTATCCGCACAAAGATTATCACGACAACGAGTAATTTATCTATGGGAGAATTGGTCAATTTCAACGAGCAAAATATCCGCTTGACATTGTGTCACCGCACATCCACAAAGCAATCTGGACAAGTCGAAGAGCAAATGGTTTAATCCTACAAGGCCTCAAACCGAGATCACACCACTACGACGTCATAGGGCTTGGGCGCAGGAATTACCCTCGTAATATGGAGTTTACGAACGACTCAACAGGTCAACCGGATACACACCTTTCTTCTGGTCTATGGTGCGTAAGCTTCTTCCTAGTGATTTAATTCATACTTCCTAGAGTGGTCACAGATATTGAAGAGGATGTCGAGATTTCTCGACAAAATGATCTCGACTTAGTCGAAGAAGTTCGTGGTCGTTGCTGAAATGAGATCAACAGCCTATCGCCAGGTTACACAAGTATCATAGCCGTAGAGTTAGAAACAGATCTTCAATAAAGGCGATATTGTTCGTCCTACAGCAAAGAAAGGTCAAACT